>CM061533.1:143826656-144211847 GCA_030545055.2 Neoaliturus tenellus
TTTAGAATTAATTGATAAACGTGACTTGTATAAAAATTGGAAAGAAGTCCTCGAATATAGAAAAGTAAAATTTCAGATTGTTTAAATGATTACCATTTCCAACAATCATGTTGTCATGAATAGGCATCACAATAATATTTAAATATTAGTTTATAGTGTATACAATCTATGTATATGAGCTGTCTTAAGGCCTTAATGAAGCATGATTATAAAAAAAACTCATAATAATATTACAAAAGCTTTTTAAATGGAAATGTCACTGAAAATGTCTCTAGCAAACGCTAATTTCTCTACAGTTAAACTTCATGTTACCTACAACTCAAAAGTACTACTTTTTCTTTTTTTGTTGTAAAAACTGGCTGTTAAAAAATACAAGTGAAATTAGACAAGGATTAAGAGTAAGTATAGATGAAAGAATGTGAATAAAATATACTGGTTATGAGTAAAATTTAAGAGTCCTTTTAAAACATGGAGACATGGCACTAAACAAAGATCATTTACTAGATCTTGGAAATATCACGTACATCCCACAAAATGGTCTTATCGCACGAACTCATTTACCAGCCATATTTAGTTTTATCACAATGCAGGAGTTGCGATATATTCACGAAGTTATCATTGAAATTAAACAAATAACATTCTAATGCAAATTATAATAGTTATTTGTTCGTTTTAACTGTATTTCACTGTTCATATGACTGCTTTTACCAAGTTGGTAAGGGATATTTGACCGACCATTGCACGGAGAAACCTCAGATCGGAATCTCTGGTTTTGCGGTTGTTTTGAACATTTCCGTTTAAACGAGTCTGTTTTGTGGTTATTCAAAAGTCTTTACTACAAACTAAACTACGTGTCTTAACTAATCATACATGTCTAAACTAATCGATTTCTTATTAGTTTCTTTTACATAATATAATTAGTGAGTGTAGGCCTAATTTAAAAATTAAAAATGAACCTGTAAACTGATGTTGTTTTGGGCATGTATTCGTATTTTATTCACATTTCTATTCAGTAAAATTATGATACTCTCAATTTAAAAAGTAAATATTCTTTCAAAATAAAATTTTTTGGGTGTGAAATATCGAACTAATTCTAACTCAAGAAGGAAATATAATGTTTATTTTAGAGTTGTGCGGAGAGGGTAGTTAGAGAAATGCATAACATAAACGTAAGCCAAACCAGGCACTGGTGGAAGATAATGTAGAGAACCATAACCGTTCCTAATGTATGCAACAATGTAGCCGCGGGGGATACGGGAATAACAGGCCATTATCACGTACGATGCTCACACCTACTAACGTGAGGCGAGGGTGGCTGCCAGCTTGGAAACCAAAGGATGCTAGTTTTTCTGTTCTAATGCCATAATAGTGTGGTATGGATGGGGGTTCTGAAAGGGAGTTTTATGAATGTTCCCAAGTTAAAGAATATTATTTCACTATATAAAACTGAAATGTTTGGATATGTAAATTATTTTAAGTGTGTTTTAAATATATATATTTTTTATTAATATTACAATATGTAACAAAGAACTTGTGAAAATAGATTATTATTCCTAATACTTCAAAACTTATTGGATTTTGTAATTAATTTAGGCAAACTTTATATAATATTCCAGGCAAAGTGTCACGTCCAGAAAAAAGGAATCAGCTTATGCTACTAGTATGTTTCTTTGATTTAGGATACATATGTTCCTTTTTAACATGGGAATGGTCTAAATTTTATTATTTACCTAAGATTACAATGTGAAAAGTATTTTATTGAATTACAAACTAGAATAGCTGTTAATAGTAAAGAAAACTATAGAAGAAGATCGCATGTTAAAAACGGAATAAGATTAAGCGAACTACTAATATGATAACTAAATCAGAATGATAAGGTGGTAGAGTTACATGGTTATATCTAGTAATACCTTACCCGTTTTTACGGAGTTCATGTCAAATAGAAAATAATGGTTGAAATATTAATTGTGCTATTCTGTATTTAAAATACATTTTTAACATATTTTAAATTGCAATGGAAATTTAAAACAAATTTAATTATTCCATAATGTAGTTTTTATGGAAAACTCAAAATTTTTACTTTAGATTTAGGCATGGATTTATTATTAACTCAAACCTATTTGAGAGAAAAGATGAAGGCTTCTTTTTTAAACTAAAAAATCTATAAATATTATATGTTAAAAGGAAATATTGTGTAAGGATCTTAAAATAAAATAGTATCATGATCCCAAGCTTAGATTAAATTAAATACTCTGTAGAGGGAAGATCGAAATGTGGTAAAATAAAATTGCAATTAAACGATTATATTGAAATATTTCTATATTCTTCTTACTAATAGCTTATTGAGTGTAATGTATTAAAAACACATGTGTATTAAAATTAATCTATGATTTTCAAGCTAACATCAAATAATGCAAATATGTAATATATTTTTATAGTAACTAACATTTTGTTTTAGCATAAACTTTTAAATATTTATTTTTACCGGCTTTTACATTTGTACTATTTTCTATCTTTAACATTTTAGGTCGGTCTAAATAAAATTTAATGGATTTTAATTTTACGGAGTATACCTAATAACACATTTATTAGGGATTCAATGTGTTTGATATCACAATGGTTCCAACACGACCATGATTCGTTCAGTAGTTTTCTGTCTATACACTCCAATGTACTCTCTCTTTTTACCAAAGTACTCTCTCATGGGATAACGTGTAACACTTGAAATACAAAACAACTTGATGTGCCCTCATTTGTGGGTAGAAATGAAAATTCTGTGCCCTCGTTCAACTATTAGTAATCATAGAAATTGTCTAACATTTTTGAGAGTATATTTCAGAGCTAGTGTATAATGTTGGGACTCCTGTCCCGCAACAAAGCTATATAGTCTCCGTGCCGCGCGGTAGACGTGGCTGCTTATTGTCTCAGGCGGCGGTTGTCTCCCAGGTCACGACTTCAATCATTCTTTTCTGGTTCACTTTTCTGGCTTCTTTATTCCTACTTCTGGTTTTATTCAATTGAAAATTTTCTATGAAAACTTAATAAAAATTATATTCCAAAGTAACTTTTATTATAAAATCGATGACATTATTATTTCTTAGACTCTTAAGTTGATGTTTTCATGCACATGTAATCTGTATATTATAAATAACGCAATGAACATAAGTTTTCAATAATTTGCGTTATATCCTTAGCGCTGAGTGTATTCCAACAAACTTATCAATGTAATATTTTTACAATATACATATTTTTTACAGAGTGCGACTTACAGACGTTGATAGATTCTTTGTATTCCCATCAATTATAATTCCTGCCTAAGGAGAATGTCGGCCTTAGTCAGTAACAAGACTACAAGATCGCGCCACAATCATCCTACACTCATCTCTCATTCATATTCAGGTTAAAATACCCACTATGTGAGGTCCCTGTCTCAAAATAGTGATAATGATTTAGTGAATTAGATTTGTTTGAAAGGTTTATTTAGTTTTACGTGGAGCTATTCCCAAATTAATCAAATATAAATAGTATAGCAATTCCCGAAAGTCAATTACATGGTTTGTAGGATGTTATTCATTAACTACTAGTTTGACCCCAATTAGGACGTTCTCTTGATCAAGCATCACCTTTCACAGTAATCCTGGACTTAATCAAATACATTGATGAACAGGGCATTGAGTGAAATTGAAATCAAAGCAACCACATCACCAAGTTAGTTAAAATACAAGTATCGATTAACCGTTTTGTTTAAACATAGAATTGTATATTTAGTTTTGGCTGATTTTATTTATATTTTATGATATATTGATATATTTAGCTAAACAACATGAATAAATCACTGTCATTTAGTAAAGATAGTGATTTAATCAAAGTTATATTGTTTTCTTTTTTAGTGACCATCCGTCTTAAAAAGATTTAGTTCAGACCACAACCCATAGCTTGAATGTGACGCTATAATATACACTCCTCACCAGCTGGCTAAACTTTCCAGTAGTCCAGTAAAATAATTAGTCAACCGGAAAGTAATTGCAAATAAAATATTTTGATTAATTCTTACTTAAAATAGCATAAGGAAAATTACGATGAAAAGTCTACCATTCTCTGAAGCTTCGTTTGAATGCTGTGATCGTTTTTTTTTTTTTTTTAAGGGCTGTAGTCTTATGACTATTCAAAGTATTTAACTATTAACATTTGACGCGTTATCATATTAACATTGTGGTAAATGCCATAGTGGTGATTTCACTCTTTAATTCTACTTTGATATGGTGGATTTTAAGCGGATATCATCTGTTGGGAAAAGCACATTGAGTGGTTCCGAAGATTAGACTATAAGCTTGAAACCCGATTTTGGGTTGGTTTTAGGTGAATTTTACACTCTATATCACCCTTTTCACATTAAAATTATTGAACTTTTCATTAATAGGTTTATTAGCTTTACGAAATTTACATACACATTTATATTTTTAACTAGTTTAATACATATGCGCATACATAAAAATTTGAATTAATGGTGTTTTGTCATATGGGGCCCCCTTAGTAAAAAGTCAACACGGTTAAAGGCTTTGGTCTAACCTTCGCCAGAATCGTAATAGGGTATTCCCAACAGATTAAATTTGCATAAAATCTCCCATTTATTAATTTACATACTGTAGTTGAGCCATCTTTATAAAACGAAAACCGCATTTTGCTAAATCTTTCATGGGAGGCGAACGCAGCTTCGGAGAGTGTTAGACTTTTCACCACCGTTCGTCTTATGCAATTTTACATGAAAATAAATCAAAATAATGTATTTTGCAATTACATCCGGGCTCAGTAACTTTTTATAAAATTTTACTAGACTATAGGTAGCCATGAGATCGCCTCCTCAATATACTAGGTGGCGCTGTAATAATCCTAGGTACACTATTCCTATAAGATCATATCTCCAAAGTTGACGAGTAAAATCCTTAATTTTTTTTGGTTTTGCTCCTGGAATTTGTGCGCCGAATAACTTTCAGGAGGTTCCTGTGCTGACTCTGGGGATGATTAAACTGTGTGTGTAACTAGGTTTATTACTTACCTTATATTGTGTTAAAACAAATGTCAGAAGTTCGTATGATTTCGACTAACCTTTCATGGGATGCGCCATGGTTTTGTTTTCAATGCCAGTCGGGTAATATGGGTCACTACCCCATGCGGGTAGTATGGGCCTCCCCAATAATTATTTTATTTTGAATTTTATGAGCGTAAATAACGTGTAAATTGTAAGATTGTAAATTGTATGCGTGTATTGTAAATTGCAACTAAACATATTTTTAACGTTTTTCAAGTTGGTAATACTGTTTGATCTAATGGGTAGAAGCAATTAAATTTTATAACAATATTTTATTTGATTGCATCGACTTTTGGATTTATCATTTTAGCGTACAGTCTGTGACTGATATTACTATGGCTACAAAGAATTGTTTAATCTCCCCGAGCAAATTCTCGGTCCTCATGTACTAATTTATTAATATATCCAAGAAGAATGTTTAAAATGATGAACATTGCCTGCTCTGGACTCCATATCACTTATTGATTACAAGGAAAACTTTTTATATTTTGTTTTATCACTATAGGTGTAAGCTTTCCTTTTAAATTCATTTCATTGATTAAAAGGTAACAGGTTTTTGTTCAATAAATAATCTACCGAATGTTCAAATGTTTTTGTACATTTCATATCTGAAGGGGTTTTTAATTAAAATACAGATAATTAAGTTTCATGTTTCATATTCTTAGCTATTAAATTTTGTATACAAACTGGTTTCTGTTTTAAGAATCCTCGAAGAAAACAATTCGCTATGTTACCATCCTAAGACAACAAAGAGTGTGTGTGTCAAACCTCGTTTCAGTGTGTACAACCTCTCAACCAATACACACAATCGAACTTTAAGAAAGTATACTCCTGGTGAATATAAATACTTAATTGTATAACAGTGATTACATTAAACATTATTCTTTTAAGGATGTTCAAAAAGATCTTATAAATTAATAAGTTGGTAATAATAGTTAAATAAAATTTCGACATATTAAACAGACAAAACAATTTTATAAATACCATTCTATCCTAAACTATTTTATTCTAATTATTTTCTACTAAACCAAATTGACATTTACTTTGTGTAACGTATTTTTATCTTTTTGCTTCGATTTTCCAAAAGAAGTTGAAATCAATGGTAAATAAAAACAAAAATGTAAAGTTCAATTGGTTGGGAAACTGCCAGCCCATTATCATGATCGTAACGTTGGAAGCTGCAATAGTGCTATTCTCTTGGGATCTTGAGAAAGCTTTTCACAGTGGTGATTTGATTTTTGGGAGTCCTTTAAAAAGTTACCTTAATGCTCATTTGGTTGATTGCCATTTTTACTCTTTATAATTCTTTTAGAATTAACTTGTTTAATTATAGAATGTTAAACTATATATTTTATAATTTTTAAAAGCACTAATGATTAATTTAAATAATATCTCATGGTTAGTTTAACCCTCTTGAGATGAAGTTATTTACTCAACAATTATTGGTTTGCGATGTGAAATACTACGGGGTCCTTTTGTGTTAGTCACTTATCATAGGCTAAAAAAGCCTAATACAAAAATAATTAATGAAAGTTTGACAATGTTTTTATATTACTTTAGTACTATAACATAAGAATTTTTCAGACCATTTTAATTGAGCAAATGTATCCTTTAATTACACTAAGTAGTGAACTTGTATTAACATAATCAAAATAATGCTATAATTAAACTTTTTTAATTATTCATTAAAGTACACTGTAATAGTTAGTAAATAATTTCAGATAGGCTAGTTTACGATTCAAAATATCTTACTACCGTAATACGATGAAAGTGGTAAACTCTACCAGTAACCAAGTCATCAAACCATTGTACTGTATTATAGATCCATACCACCCTGTCCTCGTTTTTATAAACAATGTTTTATGTTTTTATTTTATTCCTTGTCTTATAGATAATTTATTTTCAAAAATATAATGTCTCATATTTTTTGAATAGTTAGAACTGAAAAAAATGTGAAGATATAACAAAATTAACGTAGTCGTAAACAAATTAAAAATATGAAAATGTGTTTATTGGCACATTAAAAATCGTAAATTAATATCTCTATTAAAAATAATTAATGTTTAATTAAAACTTAATCAACAGCAATTTCGTTACGGTTCCTAAAACAATGCCTCGTGCTGAGCCAAATAAAGTGTATAATGTAGGTTTATGGCTTGGAGTTGCACAAAAGCAATGATGATTCATCATATACGCGTTTATGGCGGCGCTGAGCGCTCCCTGGCGGCGGAACGGCCAACTGAGCCAACACAGATTGCATTCAACTCATCTGTTTGTTGATACTTTTCCTGATAATTAAGTACATTGGACAACTATTGTATGACACCTTACTCCTTTCTTTTATCAAATAAATAAGGTAATCACATAAAACTTCATTAATAGTAGATGTATTTTAACTTTAATTTTTTTTTTAATATCTAATTACATTTGACTCGGCTGATTTTGTTTTTTTTCAGGAAAAACTCTAAGAAAATCATGTGCAAATCAACTAAATTACCAAGATGCTTTGCGGAATGTTACAAAGTGAAGTTGGGTTTCGATTAATCCTAATAAAATATCAACTCAAAAATTAATAGCAGATTTAGGCAAGAATTTTAAGTTACTCTTATTTTGTTCATGTAGCTTAAACACTGTCTAGAATATATGACACAGAGAATATTCTTATAAAATTACTACGTTTTTTTTTTCTAAAAAAATATGAAGGGTTTTAAGTTTTTTTTTTTTTTTAAATAAAGTTGAGGTATTGCGTAGTACATATTGTGGCATTTAGTTAATTATTCCGAACACGATTGTCAATAACACATGTACTTCACTAAATATCTTTTACGAAATTTTTTTTTCCAGCTTTGTTGATATTTATTCAAAATGCCATACGAAATCATATAAGTCCTTAAAATACCGTAATTTAATGGAAAATAACCTTAAAAAACGTTTTCTTCTTAATATAATTAATATTTAACATAACAATACTACATGTTAGAGTATTTAGAGAGCTTCATTATATGGTGTTTTAAATTTATATAGCTTTCTTACTTGAATACAATAGTCTATTCTTCAAAGAAAGGTGATTCTTAATTAGTTTGACCGTTGATTAAACCGTGAGAATCGAACCGAATAGATTTGCACGCAACGGTTAACTCCAATCAATGTGATAAAGCTTTGAGATCTCGGCTTTCATTGTTACGTGATTGGATGTTTTGAAGATCAAACGGAAATTATTTGAAGGCTGTTCTCTTTTGAAGTTAAATAAATATCAAAATTTTCCTCAAGGCTGCTAACAGGAAAGTTTTTCCCAAAAATGTCAATTTTATTGAATAATATTCATACCATAACTGAATGAAAGTTTGCATAGTATTTTTTAGAAATATTAAAATTTTATTTACTGAATTAAGCATTTATGCGATGACAGTAAGTTATTTTAAAATTTTGGTCTAATTGATTTATTTTTTACAAACCATAATAAACCAAAATAAGGATATCCACTATTAGCCATGTCTTCGTCTGATCAATGCAGATTATTCCTCGACTATGGACCCGGTAAAGGTTAGTTATCCGAAGTTAACAGAACAGATGATGGTGATTAATATTCATAGACCAAGCCATTTGAACAAGTTACTGTAGAGCAAAGTTTGAAACAGAAGTTTTCTTCAACAGTGATATGATTATTATTTTATCGCAGCAGTTGGCCATTTTAACTAGCCAATTAGAAAATTACATTTCTTTCCGATTAGTCACATTCTTATGAATGACTTCACAGTTACCACCGAAATTTGTTTGAATCATCATACACTTTCAATGCATGTACTTTTTGGCACTTATGAGTTTCAATAAGTAAGGGATATTTTTAATGTACATTTTTTTAATATGAGTCACATACATGAGTTCGTCCACGTTGATCTCCTAAATTAATTTTTAATGAAAGAGTTCGTTTGCTTAGCCTTAAATTCAAGATGAGCTTGTCAGTCCCGCTCACTCTATACCAGTATAAGCTCGTTTGTCCTTTAAATCTGAATGAGCAAGAATGAGCAAGAATGAGCTCGTGATGGTCCACTCAGCCCCAACCCCAGAATGAGTTCGTGGTCCACTCACTCGCCTCCAGAATAAGCTCGTGGTCCGCTCATTCACCCCCAGAATGAGCTCATGGTTCACTCACTCGCCCCAGAATGAGTTCGTGGTCCACTCACTCGCCTCCAGAATAAGCTCGTGGTCCGCTCATTCACCCCCAGAATGAGCTCATGGTTCACTCACTCGCCCCCAGAATGAGCTCGTGGTACACTCACTCGTCCCCAGTATAAACTCGTGGTACGCTCACTCCCCCCATAATGAGCTCATTGTCCATTCAATAACCCCCAGAATGAGCTCGTGGTCCGCTCACTCGCCCCCAGAATGAGCTCGTGGTCCGCTCACTCGTCCCTAGAATGAGCTCGTGGTACACTCACTCGTCCCCAGTATAAACTCGTGGTACGCTCACTCCCCCCATAATGAGCTCATTGTCCATTCAATAACCCCCAGAATGAGCTCGTGGTCCGCTCACTCGCCCCCAGAATGAGCTCGTGGTCCGCTCACTCGTCCCTAGAATGAGCTCGTGGTCCACTTACTCGCCCCGAGAATGAGCTCGGCCGCCCCGTCCACTTGCCCCAAGAATGAGCTTGTCCGTCCCGCTCACTCAAACCCAGAAATAGCTCGTCCAAACCGCTCACTCTCCCTCAGAATTAGTTCTTCCACCCCGCTCAGCCGGACCCAATGAGCTCATCCACCCTGCTCACTCAAACCCAGAATGAGCTTGTCCAACCCTCTCACTTAAATAGCCTCTAAGTTCCAAATACTCGTATGATGGTATTTTTAATCATCTATTTAAATTTCATTGTGTTGCTGGAACACTTACAACTAAGGCTGTATCATTATCCGTATTTTCATATTGAATACTGTAATATTTCAATATTTTTAATTAAATTCTGTAATGTTCTTTATGTAATACGCCACTTTAACAGTCTTCATCTCAGCTTGGCAATTAATTAAGCCTGATTCATGTTTTCACTCCCAAGAAAGGGTTAAGGAAGACAACCATTAATTTTGAAAGTCAATTAAGAAAATAATTTCCACTCCGTCAAACTTCTAGGTTGATTTTCACATTTTTACGCATTTTTCCATTAAGTTATTTGATAGTAAGTTACGATTCATTATTGGTTATATTTAGAAACAAACCAGTAACGAACAGTTCAGAGATCAGGTTGTCACATTCTGAAATTTACTGTCAATATAATGTAGTATGGTTTTTTATGGGGAGGTTTGATTAAAATGGACCTCACTTTGTAAGTAAACATTGGGACAAATCTTTCCTCGATAGCTTGTTTAGTAATTTAATCATTGTAGTCTTTGATTTTTTTTAGGAGCATTCTTAATTTTTTTAAAATTTATTCTATAGTTTATACAGGGTGTCAGAAAAAAGCACCAGGGTTTTGGGAGATGATTACTAAAATGCTTCGTTATTCGAGCTAGCTACCATTTAGTTTCTTTCACTTATAATTTATATAGACGTTACGGATCATTGAATTGATTTAATATTTTTCATGAATCTTTATCACAGTAATATTAGTTTTCAGGAAAAAATATTGTTTTCCGATGTGTATTTTCAAAATGAAGGCCTTTTAAAATTTAAAATTCCAATATCTCAAAACTGTTAAATTTTATCAAAATTTTACTACAGATAAAAAGTTGACGATTTAAGTTATGTAACAAATAGTACCATGTTTATAAGGGTCTGACATAAAATAACGTAGTTATTGAAATTTGCCAATAAAAATTACCGTAATTCAAAATCAAAGTTTTATACAGAAAAACCGTAGCTCAATAACACCGTTATTAGTTGTCAGATCCTTACAATCGTGGTCTCATTGGTTAGATAATTTAATTTATCAACTATTTTGTGTTTTGTAAAATTTTGATTAAATTTACCGGTTAGGGTATTTGCATTTAAAAATGTTAAAATCCCGCCATTTTGAAAATACACATCGGACAAATAATTTTTAACTGAAAATGGGCATTGCTGTGATAAAGTTCCATGCAAAATATGAACTTCATACAATGATCCTTAAGGAAATAAAAATTATTAAGTGTAAACAGGTAAACGGCAGCTAGCGGCCTAACAAAACATTTTAGGCCATATGTTTCAAGGAACCTTTTTACTTGTTTTTATACAAGTAATTATCTCCAAAAAATCCTGAAACTTTTTTTCTGACACAGTGTATATTGTACGGTTCTTATTTATTACGTTTATTATTGTGGAAGGCGTCCAACCACTCTCCATGAACCATAACCAATAGCTGATAACTGAAATGTTGGTTAAATCATATAATATCGTTTAAAACGTAGTCATAGAGATACACTTTACTCTGTAAATAAGTGTCCATGAGAATAAGGCTTTAATTTATTGTGAGGTACATTGTAATTATATTCAAGTTTCATATACACATTTTATATATTTTGCTCTTATAGTTATCATTAGACTATTAATTATTTACAGTACCGTATTAAAGAACCTAAAAACACGCACTTTTACGAACTATTGCTAGGCATTCCAGTAAATATGTTTATATATATAAATGTACTCATTAAAATATCACAATTTAAAATCAACACAAAACATTTTAAATTGTTGAATTGGCATGATTTTGCATGTAAAATAATAGAACTTTTGGATTTTTGGAACTAAAATGTTAACATATGACTAATGCACTTACTACTATATTATTCTTTAGTAAGCTATACTTTATATAAAACTGGATATATAATTTATTTGTGTGTATTTTTTGGATTGGAAATTTTATTTTAGTTTTTGATAGCCTGATTATTTGCGAGTTGATGCAATCGTAAACGTCTTAAGTTTCTGTAAATTTACTAATTCTGGTAATTGCAAAAAAGATTGCATATCGTCACCATTGTCAAGAATTGCACCTTTAAACTTTTACAGGTGAAAAAATAACAGTACGATAGATGCCATAAGTTATTTGGTTGATTTCTGTAAATTAGTGACCCTTTCATTGATAGCTTAAGTCGCTTTTACCCCCTTTTCTCTAACTGTTTAGACCATTATAATTATTTTTACCACGATTAAGTTATACTACTCCTATTAATGTTCATAGGATTCAGTTAAAAGTAAAAAATGTAACAAGGTCCCCGTTGCATCATACTTGTGAAACAAATACACACGAAAATTTTTCCATGTCAAAACGATTTTTTAAGCAATTTAATTATATTTTCATTTTGGTATTGTGTTGTACTTTTTTAAACGTTAATTTCATTTTGTAACAATTAAATTACAGGAAATAAAAGGGGTATTTTTCTGGTCATTTTACTACATTACCAGTATTGCAATTCCTAATATGACTTACTGACACTGAATTTACAAACCCGGTTAAATTGCAACAGTCCTTTCCCGACATGAACAACAAGGGCATTAGTTCCAAAAGACAGTTCTTGATACATGTGGAGTAGAGACACAGGAATGAATATTTTATATGTTTTGTTGGTCGCAGATGTTTTGTCATCTGCTGCAATGTTAACAATGTTTCTGCGTTGTCCTATATACCTCTATTACTGTTCCTAAGTTCCCAGCTTGAAGTTAGGCGATCCGAGAGTAGCAAGCATCAACGAGGCAGCGGACTACATATCACACCTTCACAGTGTTTTAGAAGTAAAGGACCAACAAATTGAAAACTTAAAAGAACAATTGAAACAATTTAACTTTAATCCTGTGGAGTTTGTGGAAGCAGTGATGAGTGATAGTGATGATGAAGGAACTGAATATATATTGGGTATGTAATGAAAGACTTGGACAGGGACATGTGTGTGTGTGTGTGTGTGTAGAATACAGAGCGGGGGATAGACTACTTTGCGGCAATGGACTAGCATGCTGCTTAGTGGTCTATCCCCCGCTCAAAGGGTAGCATTGGATGACCTTGACCCACTTTACAGCAAGGACAACCGGTTAACTGGTATAAAAGAGGGGGTCTATACATCTCGACTTCATTCTGCTTTGGACCTTCCAGTGGAACGCTAGAAACAATGAGTGGATCGCTGCTTGGTGCTAACTTGGACAGGTATTCTGTGATGGTACACTATGAAGATTGTAGAGACATGTTGACGGCTGTGTATGATTGTTTGGTGAGAAAAATCTTTCAAGAAAACTGCCAATTTATGTTAGCGTGGAAAAGAAACTTGTTTGTTGATGGTCATGCTACAATGCAAAGCATGAACCACCTTCATGTGTTAAAAGTAGGACATCATAATTTGGACGAACTGGACGATATGTTTAGGGAGCTGGAGTGTTTGATACATCAGGAATGTAAACCATGTGAAATTGAAATTTTTAAATTGGATATGGAATTAGAATAAAATGTGTTAAACAGGACTTGGACTTGGACTTGATTGAGGTTTTGTAGAACAGAGCGGGGGATAGATCACTTTGCGGCAATGGACTAGCATGCTGCTTAGTGGTCTATCCCCCGCTCAAAGGGTATCTTTACGTGACCTTGACCCACATAAATTGTATAGTTGGTGGGGGGTATAAAAAGGGTAAGCAAATTGGATGGATACAACACTTCCATACCATGGCTCCACTTGACAACACCGTGTTCCATCGTGACAGAATCCTTTCAATTCTGGAGGTAATACCTGTAGAAGTTATAGAAGCAGAGGACCAACTACCCGTGGTTGACCAGGAAGAGGAGGAGGAAGAAATAATGGATACTGAAACTGACTCTGACGAAGGTGGTTGGGACTCTGACGAAGCTGGTTCAATGGACAATGAAGTGGACCTGCACGCCTACGAAACATTAGAGTCATCATCTGAGTCGGAAATTGAAGAAGAACAAGACACTCCTCATCGTTCAATGGATAGGGTGTTGGTAGCCAGAAGAATTATGTATTGTCATCGCTACCTATTTCGTGATGAGAATGATTCCGACTCTGATAATGATGTTTCACCTTTGTAAAAAGATTAAACAAAAGAATGTGAGCGGGGGATAGAGCACTTTATAGTAAATGATGCTGCTTAGTGCTCTATCCCCCGCTCAAAATAATAATTTCAAATGACCTTGACCTATATAAATTTTGCTCAAACAGACGTCTTTAAAAAAACTTGTACAAATTATTGAATCTACACCAAATACCATCAATTTATCAAGCCTACTGATAAATTTATTACAAACGGTTGTGTAAAGGCTAAATTTAGCACATGATTGATAACCTGTTTCTATATGACGTCACTTTCCCCACTTATCTGCCTCGGATATAAAGGGTCCCGGTGGAGCGCGCTGCTCATTATTGCGTGGACATTCACAGAGTGTGCATTCAAAGCCAAACTGTTTGAAATGGCTCTTTGCGACATTTGTGGGGAAATCTTTGAAGACGAAGATCTTTTCACCCTACACAGAGAATTACATGAAGACGAAGATAGAAAAGAAGATATTACCATGGATGAAATAGACTTAGACTCAATTGACCGGTTTCTGGAAGAGCACCAGAAGCAGATGGACTACTGGGACAGCTATCTACAGCAAATGCAAAGAACAAGACCTAGTGTGATCCAATTTGCTGGTGCCGGACCATCTACTGCTACAAGACCTATTGAAGAAGAGGACACTGAAGAAGAGGATATGGAAGAAGAAGAATTGGAAGATGTAAGACAACTGCGCACCACGGCCTTGCCAGAACGAGTTGTAACACATTTCAAAATTAATAATGTTCAATTGGAACTGGAAACATTCATAACCCAGGCTAAGGAACTTGTTGGTCAAACTTTGAGGGAAGAATTACAAAGGCTAAATTTTATTAAATTTGGAATGGTGTTAGAGGCTATGTTTAACAATACTGATGGTGAAACAGCATTGAGAGCATTCATTACCAAAAATCGAACCCTTACCTTCACCTCCAACATCGATGATATTATTGAAGAATGCTTGGAAGAATTTATAACAAAACTTCAAGAACATGAAGGAAGAGGATCTGGATGGACTTTGTCATCAATTGAAGGTATGGATGTAAGGGTTCACAAGCATGGATATGGTTTAAGGGGTAGTAGTTTTATCCCTCTACCAAAGAAAATCCAAAACACTAAATCGTGTAGGAATGTGCAAAATGAAGGTAATGAATGTTTCAAGTATGAAATGTTAACCAAGTATGTTAAAGATCATCCTGAAAGAGTTGGTAGAGAATATTACGAAAATGAACACCGCTACAACTTTCAAGGTCTCACCTATCCAGTTACCTTGAAAGACATTGGCAAATTTGAAAAGAAAAATCCTGGCGTTTCAGTCAATGTTTTTGGTCTGGATGATTCGAACAACGTTTATCCTTTGCGGGTAGTAAAAGTTGAACAGAGAAACCACACGGATTTGCTATTGATAACTAAGGGTGAAATTTCCCATTATGTATGGATAAAGGACTTTGTAGCCTTGGTATGGAATCAATTATCAAAACATAAACGTAGGTTAACAGTGTGTAAAAGATGTTTCTGTTTCACATATAAAGAACTAAGACGTGGAGGATCTGAATGGATGACGGAACATAAAAGACTCTGTAACGAGAATTATGAAGTGAAGGTTAGTCTGCCACCACCATCTCGAGCGTTTATCCAATTCAGCAAAACAATCCACCAATATCGTATTCCACTGGTCATCTACGCAGATTTTGAATCTACGTTAATATCACAGGAGCTGCCGGACGGTGAGGTGACTAGAAGAACAAAATACCAGCTGCACCAGCCCAATAGTTTTTGCCTATTGGTGAAGTCAACCTTGTCTGAGAACCAATTGCAAGACTATGGTTTAACATCCACTCCAATACTCTACCGTGGGGAAGAAGCCGCTAAGTATTTTGTAGACCTGTTGTATGACATTGCTGAAAAGGTGCAACGCTTATACGGCAATGTTGTACCTATGGAACCTTTAAACCAAAAGCAACAAGAAGAATACAACGTAGCGACAAGATGTTATCTATGCAAGAAGACCTTTAGTGAAGAAAACCAAAAAGTAAGAGACCACGATCATCTGACAGGGTTATACAGAGGAGCTGCTTGTAATTCATGCAATATAAATTACAAACTGCCAAACTTTATTCCTGTTGTTTTACACAATCTTAGCTGCTACGACTCCCACTTTATTATACCAGAGTTAGGAAGAGATGACGGTAAAATTGATGTTCTTGCTACAACATTGGAAAAGTACATCAGTTTTTAAAAAACAGTAGGTAAAATTAAACTTCGCTTTGTAGACTCTTACAGATTTATGCCATCAAGTTTAGCCAAATTGTCAGAGAACCTAAGAAGAGAAGACTTAAAAGAAACAAGCAAAATTGTACCTGAAGATAAATTGGACCTAGTATTAAGGAAAGGAGTTTTCCCCTATGATTATATAACTTCTACAGAAAAGTTTGAAGAAACTAGTCTTCCACCGATTGAAGCCTTCAATAGCAAATTAAACGAAAGTGAAGTCTCCGTTGAAGACTACAATCATGCATGTAATGTGTGGAATCAACTAAACATTCAAACCTTGGGGGAATATTCTGACTTTTATATAAAATTGGACGTAACTCTGCTGTGCGATGTGATGGAAGAATTCAGAAACACCTGCTTCTCCGCCTATGGACTGGACCCTCTACACTCGTACACATCTCCAGGATTAGCATGGCAAGCTATGCTAAAGTCAACCAACTGTCGACTGGAACTTCTAACGGATATTGATATGGTGCTCATGATGGAATCTGGTGTACGGGGCGGTTTGACACAAGCTGTAACACGTCATGTCAAAGCCAACAACAAGTACATCCCCGGCTTCGACGAGCAACAACCATCGGTCTACCTTGGCTACTTTGACGCAAACAACCTTTATGGTTGGGCAATGTCAAATCCGCTTCCCTACGCTGACTTCAAATGGATCGACCCGGCCACCATCGGAGACATCTCACAGATTCCAAAGGATGGTCCAAAAGGCTATATTTTGGACTGTGATTTTGAATACCCGGAGCACCTTCATGACCATCACTACGACTTGCCTCTCCTAGCCAAGACTGAAGTTTCACCGACAGGAAGATGGCCAAAATTGATGATGACCTTGGAGAATAAAGATCGTTATGTGGCTCACTACTGGGTAGTTCAACAGGCTCTTGAATTGGGTCTACGTATAGTAAGAATTTATAGAGCAATTGAATTCACCCAGTCTTGTTGGTTGAAACCATATATTGATTCCAACACTACAAGAAGAGCTGCAGCGACAACAGCATTTGAAAAGGACTTCTATAAATTAATGAACAATGCCATCTTTGGGAAGACCTTGGAGAACAAAAGAAAACACAAAAATGTAAAATTAGTGAGTGATCCTATGAAATTGGAAAAATTAGTGCAAAAACCAAATTTCGGAACATCCATGATTATAAACGAAAATCTAGTCGCTGTCAGTATGAAGAAAACAACAATAGTCATGGACCGTCCGTTATACATAGGTATGTCGATTTTGGACATAAGTAAAACCCTGATGTATGATTTCCATTATAACAAAATGGTTAAACACTACGGAAGGGAAAACATTGGAGTCGCATACATGGATACGGACGCGTTTATCTACTGGATAAAGACTTTGGACATGTATGAAGACCTAAGGACTTTTCCATACAAAGAAGATTTCGACTTTTCTGACTATCCGAAGAACCATCCAAATTTTAATGAAAAATATAAAAAAGTAATTGGAAAATTCAAAGATGAAGCAAATGGAATGCCTTTAGAAGAAATAGTGGCGCTGATGGCGAAATTGTATTCATTTAAGATGTACCACGAGAACAACACACCGACAGTCAAGAAAGCAAAAGGAGTGAAGACATCTTATTTGAAAAAACACGTAACATTTGACCACTACAAGACTTGTTTGTTTGAAGATACTACGATATCAGCAACATTCAACAATATCCGAAGCTTCAAGCATCAAGTCTACAGTGTCACCGAAATTAAAAAAGCACTGTCAGCTCGGGATGATAAAAGACATATTTTGCCCGACAAAATCCACACTCTTCCTTTCGGCCATTACTCCTTCAACCCTATCAACTAGTAACTTATTCTTCGTCCTTCTACAACTTCGACCTTATTCCTTTCTCCTTCCGTAAAAAAATGGGGAACACGGCAAGTCCAACGCCGTGTTCCCCATTTTTTTACACAAGTTTGGATGACCTTGACCCATATAAATGATGTGAATATTTAAAACAACATTCATTGTGATTATACATGTGATACAACAAACATTGAAACCTGCAATATGAAGGACTTGAAGCAACAAATTGTCAACGAACTTCATAAACCTGCAAGAAGAAAGTTTCCACGAAGAAATACGGTGATAAAAGGAATTAATGATTTATATCAAGCGGATTTAATCGAAATGATTCCTTATAGCAAACAAAATAAAGGATATAAATACATATTGACTGTTATTAACTGTTTTTCAAAAATGGCAGATGCTTTACCACTAAAAGATAAAAGTGGCAAAAGTGTTACAAAAGCAATGGAAACAGCTATACAAAGAGACAAACATACTATTAAACATTTACAAACAGATGATGGAAAAGAATATTTTAATAAGGAATTTGCAAATTTAATGAAAAAACACAATATAAACCATTATTCAACCAATTCAGAAGTAAAAGCCTCAATAATCGAAAGATTCAACAGAACTTTAAAAAGTGCAATGTATAAAATGTTTTCCAACAGAGGATCGCACATATGGATTGATATGTTACCAAAACTTATAAACGATTACAATAACAAATTTCATAGGACTATCGGGATGAAACCAAACCAAGTAACTAGTAAAAATGAAAACCTTGTATTAAAACGTATAAAAACGAATACTAAACCAAAAGTTGAAAAACTAAAGCCTAAAAAATTTAATGTGGGTGATAAAGTGCGAATAAGTAAATATAAAGGTGTATTCAGTAAAAGATATCTGCCAAATTGGACCAATGAGGTTTTTACTGTATTCAAAGTACAACCTACAGTACCTGAGACATATATTTTAAAAGATAATAAAGGACAATTGCTTGAAGGAGGGTTTTATGGACATGAAATGTTAAAATCAACAGTAGGCGATGTATATTTAGTTGAAAAGGTGTTGCAACGGAAAAAAGATAAGGTCAAAGTACGATGGTTAGGATTTAATAAGACGGAAGATTCTTGGATACCTAAAAAGGATTTGATATAACGATAGAGAATCATTTTAGGTTGAACCATTACAAAGGATGGAGATAGTACCACAAAAAGAGAGTTTTACTATTAATAATATAGATGAACTCACAGTGGATAATTCAGAATTCAATAGTGGGAAACATGGCAATTTGTTACCAAACACCGTTCGTTGTCTGGTTACCGGACCTTCCAACTGTGGAAAAACTAATGTAGTATTCAATTTGATTACAAACCCTAAAGGATTACGATTTAACAATCTATATGTATTTTCAAAATCACTACAACAACCAAAGTATCAATTATTGGAAAAGATACTGACTAATGTGCCTGAAGTTAAATATTTAAAGTTTAATGCAAGCGAGAGTGTCATGCAGCCACAAGAAGCTAAACCATTCTCCGTGTTTATATTCGACGATGTATCTTGTGAAAACCAAAACACAATAAGGAATTACTTCGCTATGGGTCGACATAACAACATAGATAGCATTTATATTGGGCAAACTTACAGCAAAATACCTAAACAACTCATTAGAGACAATGCAAACATGTTAATTGTATTTAAACAGGACGAAACCAACCTAAAACATATATATTTTGATCATGTAAATGCGGATATGACATTTGAACGATTTAAAGAGTTGTGTGGAAAGGCTTGGGCTGAAAAGTATGGGTTCCTAACAATTATGAAGGAACAACCGCTAAACAATGGTCGATACAGGATAGGATTTGATAAATTTATATTAATACATTAAACGCGGTATAACACATTCATTGTTGTACAACACGTCTTGCTACAAACATGGTTAACCAAGAAAAATTAGTAAAAGAAATAAAATCACTTAGTGATTCTATTCGGGCTAAAAACAGAGCATTGAAACTAGGTATTAGCGAGAGGGAGAAATTCCTTGAATCTACTTTTAAACCTATTACTGAACCCTTGAAACAATTAAACAAAAAATTTGCTAAACCTGTATTGGAAGGAGATGCGATTGCACCTATTACGAAGTTTGAAAGAGAAAATGTAAAATCAGAAGAGTTTAGTGATGAAGACCCGGAATCCTCTACGTATAGTGGTTTTACCGGTGGAGAACCTGAAAGAGAGCTAGAATCACCGGACTATAGTGGAATAAGAGAATTATATGAAGTAAAAGCCAAAAGAGGACATGAAGTTGTATCAACTGCTAGTGAAGAGGAAAAAGAAGAAGAGACAAGGGAAGGTCCGTCAAACATAAGCTTGTTGGGTGAAAACATTCATAACAAAGGACCTTTAGGAAGGAAATATATGATAAAAATGTTAGCTGGAACAAATCCTAATAAAAACTACCATAGTTATGGGGTAAGACTAACAGAAGACGGTTTAATGGTTGGTAATAGCCCGGTAAACATTGATGAACATGATAATATTATTGTTGGTAATCAAAGATATAAGGGCACAAGGGGATTATTTGAATTATTATTTGAAAATAAGCCTTTAGAATTGTTAGTTAAAGAAAAAGACATGGAAGCATATAAAAAGATTTTGGAACAAACTAATGCATACAGGAGGAAGTATTCAGCTGACCAACCTGTTTTTAGATCAAAGTCTTTAAAATATAGAGAATTTGTATCCAAGTTAATACCAACAACGAGAAGACAACCAATGCCAATAATACCAAGAAAACCTGTAAAACGAAGGTTTGTGTCATCCACTTTGGATATAAGTGCTACAGAACCAAGAAAAAGAAACAAGTCTGTTACAGGTACAGGTTTAATGAAGAAACTGTATAGCACAAATGTGATTTATTACAATAATATCAATAAATTGGTTGATAGAATGAAACTAATACATGAAGCTAAAGAAGCGGGTCATACTGGATTGGAAAACGAATGGGTGGCTTTAGTGGATGAACTCCGAAACCGTGGGGTAATCTCATAAAAATGCGTTACTCCCTAGAATACTATTCAGTTGCACCATGAGTGTCGACAAGTTCGGACGTTACTCCTCGGATGGGTTATATTATGCCAATAGTTTAAAAAGAAGTGCTGGTTTACCACAAACACCTGATGGAGATTATGATATGAGTAATAAAAGGTCAAAAAACATAAAAGATCCTACGGATGAAAACGATGCAATAAATTTAAAAATATTAAAGGAAAAGATATCGCCAACATTAAGACTACAAAATAACACATATGACGCAGAAGATCATAGAATCATCAACGTTGGTAAACCAAATCAAAACGGTGATGCAATAAACAAAGGTTATTTGTCATCTGAATTAAAAAATACGTTAAAATTCAATGGGAAAACGTATAGTGCTAACAATAAACGTATATCCAACGTAGATGACCCTAAAGATGCAAAAGACAGCGTAAATAGACGCTATTTACATTCTTTGATACCTGAAAAGACAAAAGATGGATTTTCTTTTTATAAATTTGTTATTAATGATATAGGCTATCCAAAAACTGAAAACGATGCTGTAAATCTAAAATATATTAAAGATCATTGCATCATACGTGATGTAGGGGTTATAGATTGTTTTAATAATTGTTTAGCAAATGTTAAAGATGGTTCGGCGCCATCAGATGGTGCAACAGTGGGTCAAATGATGGAAACCTTAAAACAAGAAACAACCTCTTTTGTAAAACAAGATCAAGTAGTATCGAAGCAAGGGGATGAATTTGTTCAAGGTAATGAAAAATTTAATTTATTAACATACAAAAATGATGCTTGGGATTGCATGGATAAAAAGTTATCAAATATGGGATGGGGTTATGAAAAACATGATGCAGCTGCTTTATCACAAACCGTACATCTAGATCCAGATAAATATTTTAGATGGTTTACATGTAATAATAGAGTGATAAGAGACTTGGCACAAGGAAGAGAAGCAAATGATGCTGCAACTGTAGGACAGACCATTACAACATCATTAAAGGATAGTAAAGTGTATGATTGTAATAATAAACGTATAACAAACCTTAAAGACCCTGAACATGTAGATAATGCTGTCACTGTTAATTTTCTTGTAAAAGTTTTAGGTAATGCGATATTTGATTTACACAATCATTTTACACCAGATATTCTTCAAGGAAAATCAGGTCATAATACTTATGCTGAATCCATGAGAGGTGAGTATATTAAACGAGAAATTTATAATAAATACTTTATTAACCCTAAAACGAAACAGTTTAGATCATCAGATTGGGGTGATATTGATATTTAAGTAAATAACTCAATAAATGACTTCATTTATGTGCAACCTGTCATAGAGTTAACACATGAGTTGCACATTGCCATTATAAAAGGACAATAATGACGTTCAAGTACATCAGTCCATATCGAGACACTGCAAGAAAAGGAGGTGGGATCACGTCCACAGCGGTTTCTCTGTTAAGTAAAGCTTTAAAACAAATTAGAGTAGGATCCATAGTAAATAGAGCAATAGACGCATTACCATACGAATTTCATATACCAGGAGGTTATCAGTATTGCGGACCAGGAACTAAATTGAAAAAACGACTGGAAAGAGGCGATCCTGGCATAAACAAGTTAGATCAGGCTTGTAAAGAACACGATATCGCATATTCCACGTTTGCCGATTCAAAAAATAGATCAATAGCTGACAAAAAGCTTGCGGACATAGCTTGGCAACGAGTAAAATCAAGTGACGCTAGCATAGCAGAAAAAGCAGCAGCTTTAGCAGTAACAGCAGGTATGAAGGCTAAAACAGCAGTAGGAGGTGGAAGAAGGAGGAGAAGGAGAGTAAAAAGGAGGTCAACCACAAGAAAACATGGAGGAAATATAAAAAGAAGACGACGATCTACAAGAAAAGGCAGGAAGAAGCCCACCGTGTGGTCAATGGTAAAAAACGGGGCAGGTCTTTACCTAAGACCTTATCGTGCATATTAAATGAAAGAAATCAATTGGTCATACCACATAAAGCATTAACCAATATTGAATTATTTAAATATATTTCCTGTTTAAAAATACCATTTTTCCGCGGTGTGTTTATGAAAGACAGTTTACCAAAGAAAATGTGGCAAAATGAGACTGGAATTGTAAATTTGGATAATACTGAAGGGCCTGGCACCCATTGGGTTTGTTATAAGAAACTAAATAACAATGTATATTATTTTGATAGTTTCGGTAATTTGCCACCACCAAAAGAACTTCAAAATTACTTTAAATCTGCTAAAAACATATATTATAACTATAAAAGAGAACAACCTGATAATACTTCAATATGCGGCCATTTATGTTTGGAATTTCTAGCTAAAAGTATCTGTCACTATTGAGATGTCTTCCTATACGGTATCATTAACAGGAAAATCGTCCACTTTACGAAGTATCCTTTTTCCAGCGTTACGCTTGCAAAAAGGAAGGTTTTGGGAGGCGGCACTATTGGATTTTACAACGTACAACTCTATTCCCAATGTTACGGAAGGTAAAAATAACATATTGCATTATTATAAGGGAAAGGATGCCAGTGGAAAATTTACAGACTTACAAGAGTGCAGGTTACCCACAGGTTCTTATGAAATTGATCATATAAATGAATTTTTGCAAACTAAAATGGGAAAAGACAATATAACATTAAAAGGTAATAATAATACGATGAAAGCTGAAATTACTTCCAAATATTATATAGATTTCACTCAACCAAACTCAATTGGTGATTTATTAGGATTTTCCAACGATGGGCCTGTATTAGAACCAGATGTAACACATTCCGGTAAGAAAACAGTAACAATATTAAAAGTCAATAGTATAGACATAACTTGTAACATTATACAAGGTGCTTACAGGGATGGGGCTAACACCCACATCATACATACTTTTTACCCAAGTGTACCACCTGGATTTAAAATTGTTGAAAAGCCACAAAACCTGGTATATCTACCGTTGAACACCACTTTCATTTCAGACATCGTGTTGAGCGTATTGGATCAAGACGGTAACTTGGTAGACTTCAGAGAAGAGCCTATTACGATTAGATTACATTTAAAATCGACACTTTAATACAAAACCATGGGTTTAACATTTAAAAGCGAACAACCTACGGGAAACCGCATTAGTAGCTCTTCAGCTGTGGAGGAGTTAACACGCGAGAACATCCGTTTCTTAGAGAGAATTGGATTAAAATTAACCGATTATGGATATACTGGATATAGCGCAGGGTCCAACATTCGACGAAACCCTATGGGAAAAAGAATATCACACCCACAACCCTTACACTTCATCGAAATTAAACAATAACGATGAAATTCGTATTCCCATACAAAATCAAGACATTTACACACTACCATGTGAAAGTTACTTGTACATTGAAGGACAAGTTACTAAAAAGGACGGTACTACTGTTGGTACAACAGTTCCATTTATAAATAATCCTATGGCTTTCCTATTTGATGAAATTAGATATGAAATATCAGGTGTAACAGTTGATTCCACTAAAAAAGTAGGTATTACGACAACTTTAAAAGGATTAACATCTATAACACCCAATGAAACCAATTTACTTAAACCTGCCGGATGGGTATTACCTACGATTGACACGATCACTCCAAATCCAAATGGATATTTTGATTTTCATATTCCATTACGTTTGTTGCTTGGTTTTGCTGAAGATTATAGGAAAATAATATTAAACGTTAAACAAGAATTAGTTTTGTTGAGATCTTCTAACGATAAAGACATTATTAAAGCTGCAGATGCTACTACAGATGCGACTTTAGAATGGAAATTAAAATTAGACAAAATTGTATGGAGAGTTCCACATGTTAAATTGGCTGACGAGCATAGAATGCTACTTTTAAGGAAATTAAAAGCCGATCGTGATATTGTTATTCCATTTAGAAGTTGGGAATTTCATGAGCATCCCAGTTTACCTACTACGGATCGACACACTTGGACTGTTAAAACATCAAATTATGTAGAACGAGCCAGGTATATTATATTTGGTTTACAAACAGGTAGAAGAGACGCCATTACTAAACATGCAGGACAATTTGATCATTGTGACTTGAAAAATATTAAAGTTTATTTAAATTCACAATTCTTTCCATACGACATTTTAAATGTGTCATTCACTAAGAAGAAATACAGTATATTGTACGATATGTACGCGAGATTCCAAAGTTCATATTACGGTAAAACAAATACACCTTTATTATCACCTGACAAATATTTCGATGCCTACCCAATAGTTGTAATCGATTGTTCTAAACAAAATGAATCAGTAAAGTCATCAAGTGTGGATATAAAAATAGAAATGGAATTCAACGATGCTATACCGGCTAATACAACTGCATACTGTTTAATTCTACATGATAAAATCGTAACATACACACCTTTAACTGGAATTGTTAAAAATGTATTGTAAGAACCGGTTTTGTTTCATTCCGCGAGTATAAAAGCAGAGCGTACAGACTGCTCCTCATCAGTTGGTTGCCTACTGTTGTATGGGTAGCATCGTATTCAATATGGCTTCTCCTAGTGGCACACCTGAAAATGTGGTAGATATTGAGAAGGAGATATCTGAGTTTTTAGATCCTCAAGGTCACCAGGAAGGAGGTGAACAAAACGTTTGCGGACAACTTCACGCCAGTAATAATGTTGAAGAAAAAGGTAAAAGAAGAAAGACTATACAAAAGAGAAAAAGGGATATTGAAGATAATATTTCTCCAAACATATTGAGTGAGGTATTTTTGCGAATATTTTACCCAATCTCTTCCAGTTTGGATAAAAGTGTTTTAATCGGTGTTATGAAATCTACAGATTATTCCCCTACTGTAATTTTAACTCATGGACCCAAAATGATTTTGTTTACGGACAGTGCTTGGGAATCGTTTATGAAACATTTGCATCTGCTAGAATGCTATTTAAGTAGTAACATGTTTGGAAGAAAGACAAGAGTAGGACTTTTGGATTCAAATGTGGAAATTGATATTATTAAACAACGTGGTGATCATCAGCTACGGTTTAGAGACACAACAAGACATGATAACAAAATTCAACTTAATCGAGAGGAGTTTTTCATTTTAACTTGTGCTACTGAACCTATAACAAGATACTTGAGACAACTAATGTTTTCAAGTTCGATTATTAAAGATTATTTGGAAGACACTTTGGACAAACAACCGGACGCACCTATATTATACGGACCTGTAGATACTTCTATATTTAATAGAGTTCCTCATGAAGTACAGATGTGGAGACAATTGGAAAAGTACGCTCAACTACATAAGAAGTCAGTAAAACAGGAAGAAGAGGAAGATGGAGGAGAAGAATCAAGTGTTAGTGATGAAAATGAAAACAAGGAAAATATAAAGATGGAAACTTAAATAACAATGGTTAGTTTTTAAAACAATAACCAAAATTTTGTGGGGTTAGGCCTATTGGGGACGGTGCCCACGTTAAATATACACCAACGCGCCAACAACTGTACGGCCGGGTATAAAAGTAGTACCTACCGTGGTGTGGAAATCAGTTGACCTCCTGACTTCGTAATGAGCAGACGTGTGACCTTCAAAATGGACAAGGGAGAAGAACAACAAGTAAAGTCCAAGCCTGGTATTATTGAGTTTCAAGCGTTTCGTGGTAATGATGATAGATTCATTATAAAAGAACTTGTGTTTTTGGACATGAATACAAGTGTTCCTTATTCGTTTTTATTTAAACCACCATGTTCTTATTCGTCTTTAACTAGTAAAGCCGCTACTACCAACAGATGGATTTCAAAACACTTCCATCATATCGATTGGTATGATGGTTTTACAAGTTACACGGACTTGTATCACATTATGCATCACTTTTCAGACAAGTTTACCAATATTTACACAAAGGGGCTGGAAAAGAAAAGATGGATCGAAGGATTTACTCATGTTCCGGTTAATGATGTGGAATTGGATAAGAATTATCAATACATGCTGGAAACCATATGTATTTGTACAAAAAGCCCAGAACATGATAAAGATAGACATTGCGCTTTGAAAAATGCCTATAAACTCGCCTCTTACCTTCAAAATGGGGAAGTGGGGAGTGGTGGGGGTAACGGAGAGTATATAAGTGGGGAGCAGACAGGGACCTGGCATGAGTATTACTCGAGATTCCGAGACGACAACATCTCCGAGCAAGAAGACGATCTGTAACCTGACCATGGCATCTCACCAGTTCCTTCAGACTTTGGTCGAGCAGTTCAATGCTCACTCCAAGTCAACAATATTACCTGTAAAGAAGTGCTCGGAACTAAAAGACGAGAAGCACTACATAATCCATGCTATGAAGAAGATGGAGACTACAGTTGGGGAGGCCATCTGCTGCAGTCTCAGCGAGGCGCCGTTTACTCCGGGGGATGAACCAAAGTTCCAGGTGTACCTGCCCAAGAGATTCGTCCATCTTCTACAAAACGAGGATCTTCGCTCTATTCAACCCGGGTGTCTATACCTGGTGTCGCACGGCTGCACGGGTAGCAATTCTACAGAGTTGACCATCCACATCGCTGACAAGCAGCAGTGTTAGATTTAAGTTTTAATGTTGTACATATGTTGTTGTTGTAATGTTTTATAAATAAACGAATCATAAAAGACAAAAAAAAATAAAAAAAAAACAAAAAATGCAACATATCAATATGTGACAAACTTCACGTATTGATATGTTGCATTTTTTTTTAAACTTCGCGGGTGACCTTGACCTTTGACCTTTGCATTTCACAACTACCCCCACTACCGTAATTACCCCCACTACTGCACTAGGATTCAAACCTGCTTGGATGCGAAAAACGGTCATTCTGTTGCCAACTAGCAAACGATGAGCACCTTGTACGAGCTTTGCTTACAACGAGTTATAACTGACGCATCTTTATTCCAGACGGCTTTACGAGATAATATCCCTATAACAGTAAAACAGGATATCGAAGAGTACAAGAAAGATAATAGAGGGTATTCGGGATACTCCTGGTATAGGTTCCAAGACGGGGAAAAGTTTTGTAGGCCTTGTGGCAATGCTGCCGTCAGAGACCTTCGACGGTTCGTACAGGAAGGTGGTAGAAAACAGTTTGGATTTCTAGCACCAATGTTTAGATTTGAAAACTACAAGGACACCTGTGCTATTTGTTCCATCCCTTTGTATCAATGGAAAAAGTTTAGAAGTGTTTAATTGCATCTTCCATACCCCCACCACCATTACCCCCACCACTTTTCCATGTACCTCCAAACGCTGTGCCTCGGCTTCATTTCTACTCCAGCAGCCAACCTAGCAACATCAGGATGTCTCTCAACGTCAGTTGCGCAAGTTACGAGGAGGTGAGCATCAAGACTCAGCAGGAGCTAAACGACTTATACAAGGAGTTGCAGCTGATGGTGGAACGAGGCTACCGTATAAATGTGCAAGTTTACGCTTGCAATATACGGAACACCCGGCAGTCAAAGGAAGAGCCTGGACACTCCTCAACGGCTTCCTCACCAGCATCCATGAAGACCGAGCCAGACAACTTGGACTACTTCAGCTGACTAGCAGTTGTATTTCTTGTCCTAACCATTGTAGAATATGTATATTTTTTCATTATATTAAAGAAGTAAAAGAGCAAAAACACCTATCTTGTTACTGACATATAAGCTCAGTAACAAGATAGGTTTTTTTAAAACACAATTTGGATGACCTTGAAACTTCCCCCTCCACTGCTTTGTTACCCCCACCACTTGACTATTGGTGTACATGACACATCGCAATTGGAAACCTCATTCCATCTTCAACAGCCACATCGACAACATCAACAATGGCAAACCTACCAACAGATGAAAGATGTCCTCACGCATGTTGTGACTTCGTCCACGAGTTGGAGAAGAGGATGCAGGAGAGGGCGATAAGAAGAAAGCAGATCCACTCAGAAAATATCATGATAGTCAACGGCTATCTTTTATTGTTCGGCCTTATTATGGTTGTACTTTTCATACTGTATGGCATAGTCACATGTGTCGGCAAGGTTGCAGAAGAAAACGCTCGCCACCATCAATTGGAAAGTTTCAATGTTACTTTGTAGGTTTTCCTTTTTTTAAAACTTCGTTTGGATGACCTTGAAAATACCCCCACTACTCCACCACACCCCCCACCACTTCACCATGTTCCTGCATGAGCATCACATCAACCGTCATTCCTTGTCCGACAAGCAACCATGGCAGACAACAACACCATCAGCCAAGCTGACTCCACTACTGATGTCGGTACAAGTACGGGTTGGACACTGTCGATCGATAGTGTACACTATTTGGAAACAATTTGCGAACGGATGAAGGAAATACTGCGGGACAACCCTGGAATCATAATACAAATGAATTTAAATTATGATTGGTCCCAAGTCAGAATGCAAGGGGACGATAACAACGGTCAACAATCTCCACAATATTCGCCCATGTCCCCGATCTACCCTTACGGCGAGTCTGACGTCGATGAAGATGAGGCTAATGAGGATGTGGGGGACAACGAGGCTGAAGAGGAGTAACCTTCATTCCTTTTTTTTAAAACCCAAATTGGATGACCTTGAGAATTCCCTCTCCACTATTTCCTTTTTTTTAAAACCCAAATTAAATGACCTTGAAAATACCCCCTCCACATACTTTTGGTTTACCCCCTCTACTTTTCAATACTGTTACCACAGTCTGTAGCTCACATCATTCCTTGCTTAGCTATCATGGCGGACAGCACTCTTTCTCGAGTTGACTCCACTACGGATGAAGAATGGCCATTTTCCTGGAATGTTCATCTGCAAGACTCGGCAGAAGTGGATATGTTGCATGAGAAATTGGTGTATGTATTAAACGAAAACCCCAACATTGAATGTAGAATGACTATGGATTTCGATGCGACAGGGGTCCACACTCAACCTTCTACTTCCAGCCAGCCTGAACCTCAGCTACAGCCGAAGAACTTTACACATCTTTACACTCCAATACGGCCGGAGGATGTGGTTATCAGCGAGGCAGACTCTACTACAAGTTATATTGAACCAACGAATTGGAAGCTTGTTGTTGACACCTTACACAAGGTCGACTTAGTATGTGACAAATTAAAGGAATTGATGATGCAAGATCCTGGTCTTCGTTTTAAAATTGATTTGTTTTTCATCTGGGGAGCACCTGCACGGGGCTCTTCGTCTGACAGCTCTCTAAGTACAACGGATGAGAAGGAGGAGGAGGACGACTAGTTATCTTTTTTAAAACTCCGTTTGGATGGCCTTGACCTTTCCCCCTCCACTGAGTTTATTTAAGGTGCACTCTCAATGACTGCAGCATCATTTCATCGCGCACCTTCACCACAGCAACATGGAGAGTCAACTCAACTACTGTTGCGAACGGAAATGTTTTTCATGGCCGAATGACATTGATGTTGCGGATGACCTGGCGTGTAGAAAATGTGAAGCTTTTGGTCAATGCATGTGTAAGTGCAAGTCTTGGAAGAAGCCGAAACCGGAGTTGAAGACATTCCATGTGTACCAGATGAGAGGGCATAAGTACACTTGTTGCCCTGAACGTTGCATTGAATTCACATTAAAACTTGCACAGGCAAGTTTCTGGCAACACAAAACCCCAAACTTACTTGACATCCAAGCGTAATCGCATTTCTTACCCTTGCCAGCAGGGGCTTTAACACGCTTACGTTTTTGTGTTGGACTCTTTAGTGGAGTGTCTTGGAGCTTATCCGAATTAGGCTGGCTAGAAGGAATGGGGGTGGAAGGGGGTAAAAGGGGCAAAGATTGGTCAAGAGGAATGGAGCAAACAATTTTGGGTGGGGTAGGGGAACGTGTTAGGTCTATGGTGGGAAGTTCGGGGGAAAGGATGGGTTTTTGAGATGATTTGGATGGCAGGTCAATCAATAGTGGGAAGTTCAGGGGAAAAGATGGATTTACGGGGTGGTTTGGTTGGTGTGGACGGTATGGGGGATATGGGTAAGGGACATTGGGATTTGGAATAGGATAAAATTTTCCGGGTTCTGCTGTAGGGAGTGATCCTCGACCTGGACGTCTCTTCAAAAACCGCAGACTCCGATCCTGAGTCCGATAGCAGAGAGAGTGCTGGAGACGCTACCGGGACTCGACCTGACGACTTGACGAGTTCTCCTGACGATGGCTGTGCACCAGCCTCTTCCACTGTCGCCGGCAATGGCGACAGGCTGGGCATTGAGGCGGGCTGTGGCGGCGGTGGCGGCGGTGGCGGCATCGTCAGGCAGCTCAGGATGTTCGCAGTCATCAGGTATTCCAGGATCGAAGTGGAGGATGATGAGGGTTGAGACGTGTCGGTCGAGGTTGAAGCTGGCGGGTAGTTTTTCAGCTTGAGACCCATTTTACCCATTTGAATGAATGAAGTAAATGAAAAGAGTAGATGTTAAGAAAGAAGTAAAGTGGTTATAAAAATCTCGAGAGTAAGGGAGTACCTGTCCGTATGGAAGCTTGGACCGGAATGAGAAGTGCGTACAGCCCGGGCGCCTTATATCCCCACCGGGGCTGCCACGCCCAGGATATCAGGGGTGTGGGTGGAGGGGGGGGGGGTTCGCACTTTTTGTCGGGGGGGGGGGGGGTTCGCACTTTTTGTCGGGGGGGGGGGTTCGCACTTTTTGTCGGGGGGGGGGGATAATTTAACAAAATAAACCCCACTTGGGGCCTTTGTGTTGACATCGCTAAAGCCTCCTAAAAGACCCAACTATAGACAACTCCAACTTTGTGTGTTACTAATACCTAACTGTTCGATTTTTAAAAGACCTTAATTTATTTACTGTGTTGATAAGACCGGACAGTTAAAGATTTTAAAAACTTTTACTTATTTAGGTCAAGGTCATAAAAAAAATTTTAAAAAATTAAGCCCCACACCCCCTATGGGGGTGTGGGGCACTTGGGTTGTCATCGCTGTAGCCTCCGAAGAGACCCAACTATGACAACAAGGCAACATCCAATGTCGTGTACCCTTCGCCACGCAAGACTTGTAAACATTTACTGCATTGTCTTTTCAGTAGCTAACAAAGATTCATTTACATAATTTTGAGTTTCCAGAAGGAAACAAACTGAGGACACCCTAGTGGCTTACGTCCTCGTCCGAGTGCAGAGGCCGCCGCAACCTTTTGCATGCCAGCGTACAAACGGACATGCTCCCAAATGCCATCCGCAACCTTTTGCATGCCTGGCAGGAGCCTACCGATAATTAAAATAGGCTTTACACGGGGGCCTACTCCCGTAACCTATCTTTAATATTTTTAATTTACAATGCATTGAATTTTTACATGTCTTTGTGGGTCAAGGCCACACGGACATTAAAAAATTTCGGCCCCCGTACATCCATGGCGAACCACGAATGTTCGGGGGCCTTGGGGACTAAAAACACAAATAGCTAACAAAGATTCATTTACATAATTTTGAGTTTCCAGAAGGGAAACATACTGAGGACACCCTAATGGCTTACGTCCTCGGTCCGAGTGCAGAGGCCGCCACAACCTTTTGCTTGCCAGCGTACAAACGGACATGCTCCCAAATGCCATCCGCAACCTTTTGCATGCCTGGCAGGAGCCTACCAATTATTAAAAGTGGCTTTACACGGGGGCCTACTCCCGTTCCCTGACTTTACAATTTACTTTGAGCATTGAAAAAGCTCAAGGGGGGATTGCTAAAACAAGCGTATACACTTTAGAAACATATAACACACTTACAACACACAATTGAGCTCAACGTAGTCAATGCTGGAACAAGCACATACACATTAAACACATATAACAAACAAGACACAGGAGACATAGGGTACAAGTAAAACACTCTCATATAAAACAATTCGCAATACCCAAACGCAAGCGCAATATCTTACAACTAATACAAGTCTTAAAGTTAGAGTAGACTTCGCTAAACACTGAAGGCGCCATTCAATGTTTAGTGATGCCTATGGCGGTCCGTCCCGATCGTTCACGTTCAACGCGCGGGAGCGGACTGCGAGCCGGCTCTGGCTGGACCCCCTTATATCCCCACCGGGGCTGCCACGCCCAGGATATCAGGGGTGGGGGAGGGGGTGGGGGTGGGGGGGGTGGGGGGGGGGGTTCGCACTTTTTGTTGGGGGGGGGGGGTCAGGTAAGTTAAGTGGGTCAAGGTCACCCACAACACTTGTACTCTAAGTGTTGGCTATACCCCCACCACAACTGGGTCCCTAGGCTGCACAACACCGCTTCGCCAGTATGTCTCCGGCTTCCATGCGGTGCGTCTCGCTGTTCTCTAGCTCTCTATATGTAAGTAATTTTACAAGTTCTGAATGTAGGTCACTACACTTTAACTCTGGGACGATATCGACTTGTAGTATTTCAGTGTTTTGACTCAAGGTCATCACACTTTAACTCTAGCACATCGGTTATCGTACCAGAGGTGCTCAATAACCTAACTTGTAATGTTTAGGGTGGCGTTTGCACGCCACGTGGTATCGCCATGAGTGTCCAGTCCAAGTTTTAAGTTAAATTAATTTTACTGTAATCTTTTCCCTTTCCGCTTCGTTTTGCCAAAGTATAAGGTGTCGCTTAATAAAGTGGTATTTCTCTAAAGTTATAGGAGATTGCAAGGATACAATTAGTTTATTTAGGAGACTCTTCATCTTGGAGTTTAACACAATTTCCACTTTGACTTTGCTTCCTCGGCTCTCACAGCCTAAGCTGTACAGAAATGTTTCTTCTAGTGCCAACTCGGGCCAAGAGAACAGTGTGTTGACTGTAGGACAGCTCATGGTGAAGTGATGCGATACTCCAGCGTACCACCTCACCTTCCCCCGCCACTGTGACCTTCCCCCACTCCTGCTGTTTCCCCCACCTCTTTTCCCTTGACTCATGCACTACAAGCAGTCTCTCAGTATTGTGCGGACTTTTGCGAGGTGAAGCCATGTCGCAGGACACTTTAGGTAAGAAACTTAGCCGTGTTAAGACTTTATTAGTTGCTCACTGTCCACCACTGAAAGTTAAGAGAGTTTCAACTTTAGCTAAGTGGCGCAAACTGTTGCGCGGACACCCTAAGTTTTATACAAAACAGACTAATGTCAGTTTTACTGATGAGGATTTGTTTAAAATATTGGATGAAATGACTTTTCCTTGCAAAATTCAGTTAGTTACTCCCATTCCTGACAGTTTAGAGTCTTAGTCTCTCAAGCCGATATACCTAGCATACACAGAGCCTGACAGTCAGTCACTCGGTGGCTGTCGTGGGGTGCGCATCGGAGTCGGCGCTCCGTTGTTAAGTTTTCAAGGTCACAGTAATATGAAATTGGGGGTGTTGTGCTAGTTCAAGGTCACCTGAGGGATTACCGATTGCCCATTTAGGCAGAGTCATGTCAGAAACTCAGGTTTAACTTGGCACTTTTGCCGTTTCTCATGTAATATTCGCTCCAAGTGATCAAGGTCACGGGGACTCGGACTGAAACTCGGAGCGTAGTGCGAGAAACGGCAAAAGTGCCAAAAAATTTTAAGTTTCTGCGTGACCTTGACCTTAGTGGCGTCGGTGACGTCGTTTTGATGACGTAAGGGGTGATGACGTCATCAGCACGTCATTTCTGTGACGTCATGGGTGTGACGTCATCGAAATGACGTCATTAGTGATGACGTCATCGATTGCGTCATCGATGACGTCATCGATGACGTCATCGGTGAGGTCATTGACCTCGATGACGTCATCCCTCAGGTGACCTTGAACTGGGCCAGCATCCTCAATTTTGCACTACTTTCCTATTTTCGTATTTACTTCCGTTGTACTATTTACTTCACTACGAATGTTGGAATTGGCAGATTGGCACCTTTTCATACATTTCTTTGTTCAATAACCTACCAATTTACAATTTTTCAACTTAGTGTTCAAATATGCTTTTAAACCCCGTTATCAACAAAAATAATATTTTATAAGTTAGGTTTTTTAATTCATATGACCATTTTGGCATTTCTACTAAAGTTATGCTCGTAAACTTTAAAATGAGTTATTGAGCGGAGCGAGCGAAGCTCCTATGCTATACTCTATCTTTTTATCTACATGTACTCCTCCTGAACGGCTGGAGAGATCCTCACGAAATTTTGCTTGGTCATAGTAACCATCAATGGGAAGGTATAGATCTGAAATGGTCCAAATCGGATATAGGAGTTCAGCCCAACGGCCCTTTAAAGTTACCATGTTATTTTAATAGGAGAAATATTTTATTTGGTTTGTTTACAGTGTGTTGATTATACAGCTGTTATAAGGATAAAATTCAACTGCAGACTGTTACTATCAGCTGTTTGTGAATACAGTATAGTTTTATGTGATATTGTCTTTTTGTTTATTTTAGTGGTTTGTTTACCTTTGTACGCGAAAGAAATGCCACGTTTACGGAGAGGAGGTGCAAATCTTGGACTACGCACCATTTAATATCTTTTAAACACATAATACCCCGTCGCAGCAAACCTGCATACTCAAAAATTATTAGAGTATTACAGACTTGTGACCAGTAAGCGCAGCGAACAACCTAAATCTGGTGACGAGTGTGTGCAGCGAATGAGCTGACCCAAAAGGTGAGTGAGCGCAGCGAACAAACTAAATTGACGGCCAGTGAGCGTAGCGAACGAGCTCACTTGAATTACCTATAAAATATTTGCTATTATTGATTTAAAAAATAGTCGCTCCGCTCAATATTGCAAGCAGACAACTGCATTGTATACCTAGTAAACCAATAGTTTTTTAGAACACAGCGCTTCGAGGCTATTCATAAGTGAGTTAGTTAATAGAAAATTAAAACCATTATTGTAAAATAAATGCGGATAACCTACACTCAGCTGGTATCAATAGGTGCTCTTCAGTAAGAAATTGTTTATATAATGAGTTAAGACATGATACTTACAAAGGCATGAAATCATGCCTTTGTAAGACATGATTACTCATGTTAAGACATGAGTTAAGACCATGATATATTACAAATATGATGGTTTTTCTCACAATGTTAAGACATAGGCCCTAAACTATGATTGAAAAGGTAAAATGCTTTCACTTTCTGATTATTTAGTTACAGGTTAAAGTTACGTTTTGCATTGTAAATGTAGAGCACCAGACTTCCCAAACTTTCAGTGGCTCCAGAACCACCTGAATAAGAGCTGCCTCTCAAGAAATATATAATTCAACCTCAACCAAAACAGTTTTTACCTGGATATAATCAGCACGAGTAATTTTAAACTTTAGATAGTTTAAATTAATGAAACTCGTGATAATCACGAGAATTAATAATAATGGGGGAATTTTGAGGGCTTCGCGCAGTTGATGCAAATCGAGAGAATCTTTCGTTTAGTTAAAGTGCGACCGATCTGATTTCTCAACCCCAAACGTCATACTACCACTGACGGTTTATGAAATAACCCTACTAATGGCGCCGTTAATACCTTGTATCATACATATGTTGGCCGAGTGTGCTACTATCTCGTTGGCTCAGATTATTTATTTTGGCAGACGTGATCCTATTTCTCAACTGAACACAGGACTTAGTCATTGTACCACTGAGTGTTTATCAAATGACCATTTTAATGGCGCCGTTGATACCTCGTACAATAAACATGTCAGCCGAGTCTCACACTATATCTGTTGGCTCAGCTTATTTCTTTTGGCAGACATGATTCCATTTATCAAAACAGGATTTAGGCATACTACCACTGCATGTTTATCAAATAACCCTACTAATGGTGCCGTTGATACCTCGTACAATACATATGTCGGCCGAGTCCGCCACTATCTCTGTTGGCTCAGCTTGTTTGTTTTGTCGCAAGAGAGCGTTTAGAGCTTCCCATAAACGTTGTTTTGATGAATCATCCTACCATCTCGGTTGGTGGTCGTTGTATACGTTTGAGGCAAAAAAGTTCTAATTGTTTAGCTGTAAATCAATAGCATGGTTTTTTAACTTTAGTTAACGACTTAAAGTTTTTTTATATAATAAACCTTCTAGTGAAAAATGGATATACTTTTTTAATAGGAATCATGTCGTTACTAAGAATTAAATAATAAGACTATAAAACTAAATTACAAGTAGTAGACAATATGCATGTGTTATTTTGATAAGTGTGTTGTAAAAAAAAAAAAAAAAAAAAACACAGTTTTTAATAGACAAATTTAAATTCATACCGTATCTTTTACGTAAAAATTGCAGATACTTTTAATTAGTTTTGTTAAATTTTAACTAGTCTTAAGAGTTAATAAATTTCTACTTGTTTGTTCTCTAAAAGGTCTTTGTGGACATGTATTAGAGTTTTATTAAGTATTGCATCATTACATTTTCGTAACTTTTACTATTTAACATTTGTGATTTAAACCCTTTAGTATTAAAAAATATAATTAAAATGTTGTCAATGATTTTATCAATAAGTTTCTTTAACTTTTACTACTAAACCGTAATTCATCTATTTAGTTACTGCAAATAAATAAATAAGGTTGAAGAAGCGACCAAAAGTCATATATAACTTTTGGTTATACAAATAAGTGAATTTAGTTGTACAGAAATAATATATGAGATACATTTGGTTCCTGCTATCTTCAAAATGCGTCTAGCTTGCAGGCTAAATAATAATCACCTTCAATATAAACTATATTTTAAAAATACTGTATTATTAAATACCGTACCTTATACACATAGCAATAAAAATACATTAATTTTAATTAAATTCAATTTGTTAATCTCTAACGTCTAAGAAAACATAAATATAATATTTTTTGCAAGTAAAAAGTATTGTGTTTATTGTTATTTATTTTTTCTTTCTAAGAACACTTTCCCAGTCCGCAGCACATGGCCAGAAGCCCACAAACAACGGTGATGAAACGCGAGTCGGATGAAAGTGATCAACGGCCGAGCTCGGAGCACGAAGGCAACATCCGGCGTGATACACGGTCCGCAAACAATGTTCATATTCGCGGCCGTAATTTACAGTTAGTAATTTCCAGTGAAATTTATCAACACGCTAACTTCTGACACATGACATTGAGTAGCTAACTATTTTATACCTTTGCATCAGGAATGACATAGAAATTCTTATTTTTCTACATTATCATAATATTAAAATTAAAATTTATAATAGCAGCGGATATTATTCAAAGAAATGTAAACTAAACAGTTTGCGTGTAGTTTAAGAGAAATATAGATTTTACATGTAGCTATAGCTAATTTGTGTTATAGATACTTAAGAAGCTCCAAAATTCTTCTTACTAAGATTTCATAAATCAATAATACCTACTATGGAAAGTTTGTATCGTTGACAAGTCTCAAAATAATGTTAGGTAAACGATGTCGCTTTTCTATCCTTTATAAAACAGCGATAGTTTATGTAAAGCGTTCTACTCTGTATACAGAAGAAGAGGCTGAAGAAGATTCTAAAGTTTTCTGCCCGAAAAATGATTTAAGTACAAGGTAGACCGAGCTTATACTCGGTAAAATTGTTAAGCACCACTTGGCTTTCTCGGACAATGCTTGTTCGCTCCGCTCACTCGCTCTCTTTGTTTAAAGACAAGCTCGTTCGCATCACTTATTCGCCAGGCCAAAGGATGCTGCAATTTGGTATAAATTTGTTGAACAAATGGTTCAATGTGTAACACATGTGTTTATATATACTGTTATCAGCTTATCTTCTGTTCAATTTAGTAGCTACAAAAAATCTCCATAAGTATGATGTAGAAACTTTGAAGGGCTCTAGGACGAACACCAGATTTTTCCCAGCAGTGGGACCAACTCCAATTAATTTTTCGTGGAAAAAAGTCCCATATTCAATAAACATTAATGAATTATCGTATGGCTTTTAGTGGAGGGGGATCAGCAATGAACTCTCGCCTGAGATAATTCTCCTCGCCTGAAATGCCTACACTTTTTTTGTTTTCTATGCAGGGTGACCAACGGCTTAACGTGACTTCCGAACCACGGATTCAACAAAAATAAGAAATCCTTGGACGAATAAAAGGTTACCCGTACAAACAGTGCTTGTTTTAGAGTATAATATAAATGACCTGTACATAAACATAGCATTAAATGTATAAAAAGTTTTAATTATTTAAAGTGTTAATAATGATTATTGGACTTATAACACCGCTTTTTTACGATTTTTTTTTAAATATTTGTCTATAGCTATTGGTATTGACAGGTAATCTTAAATTTACAATTAAAATTTTACGCTATTCTCGTCTATCAAATAAAAAATTAAGGTTGCAAAAGTATAAAGGTGTGTTTTCCTTTTGTTTACGACCTTTCTTCTAATATAACAATTTGCTAAATTTATAATACAATCCATCCGCATAATCATTTCGGCTTCTTCTCTTCTGCAAAAAGTAGTTATTTAACCATTTCGTTTTTAATACATCAATCTAAGCGTAAAGTGACTGAACTACCGTTCATGAATAATAAGAGAGGCCAGGAGCAATCTCTTCGGGGAATCCCAAATCTCGTAAAACTTCATCAAAATTTGCATAGCGACAGTGATTGCCTCCACATTAGAGAGGAACGCCTCGAGCCACGAAACGCGCCATAGAAAGTTATAAATATTGCTCTTTGTATTTTAATATGAATATTTTTAGATTTATTAAGCCTTTATAAAATAGTCCTAAAAGATTTCCATTTATAGAAAAAAATCACTGAATGAAAATCACTTTTCAAAGCTAGATTTAAACTATCTTAAATGTTTTCTTTTACTTAAAACATTATCTTTAATGACAGAAAGAAGTGTCTTGACTTTTTCAACAGCAAAGCAGGTAAGAAAGGGGCGCTCAAGTGATTATAGTTAATGATTAGAGAACCTCTTAAACTGCCTCTGTGAATAAGTGATTTCTGATCCGAAGTTCTTTGGCACATTAGCGAAAGGAGTGCATAAAAGTAAAGAAAAATTGTGTTTTTACTTCAATACTCCAAATATTTATATAGTTTTACAGGTTGAAATGTTGGTTTACGTAGGCTGTTATTCAAAAGAATACTGCTAAAGATGTACATAAATTTGTAATCAATACACAATAATAATAATAAAGGGACATCATAACAATTTTACTAATATAATAACATTTAAATCTTAGTATTTTAATAACCTCATTGTAATACTTCATATTTAGTTAATTTTTACTAACTTCATATTGACCTCGGGTGGAAAAGTAATCCCGTAACTACGATTCAAAGCTACACTGGGCCGTATTAAGCTGACAAAGTTATTGTTTTTTGTGTGTTTGTTTTTTCACCGAACATTTAAACTTGTAATATTTATAATATGAAGCCACAAAATACAAATTTAAAATGCACAATTTTTTTAAACTGTCTTTAGCAGAAACGAATCTATTATAAGGGACATTTATTATGGTAATTATTTCACCGAGCACCGGTCAATTAATCATTCATGTCACTACTTACATACAGTTTACACAAAATATAATTGTTGAACATGCAGAAATAAAAATACAAAACTCTCAAAGTTTCTTCTAGAAAAATCAAATATACCATTATAGTACGTGGCGATCTTTATTCTTGTCCATGTGTAATCACATTGAATGGAAGGGTCGCTTGAACTGGGCCATAACAGTGGAAGGAGGGTTCTGATAGGGTATTATCCAACAGTAATGTTACATTTAGATTCGATTGGGGTTTGCGAAATGGTATTTATTAAAACGGTTGTCAACTTGTCTGAAAGACTTTTCATAAAATGTGCAAAGCATATAAATTTAAACAATTTTATGTTTTTTGTGTAATGTGTGTGGTGAAAATTTTTTAAATAATACTTTATATTGAATGATAATTAATTTCACTAACTTGTATGTAATGGCCAAAGTTAAAAATATCATTGCATACAAAATTGTCATCCAGGCATTCAGCTAATTTAGTATAACGAATTTAATGTGGAAGGGTTTTTTTACTATCCAAAGGAAAGTAATTACAACTTGCGCTTACCTTAAATGTTTGATAATTAATTTGTTTCAACTAGGAATAATTTTGTGTGTATTGTTTGGCGTTATTTACATACAGTTGTTTGTATATCGTTGAATTTGAAATTAAATCGTCAAAAACAAACAATAACACAAGTTTTAGAACATTTTGTAATTTTTATGCAATTTAAGGTTACATATTTTAAACAACCGCTATTTAAAAAAATATATGAATTGTAAAAAAATAATTATTTTTTAAAATTACTTATTTACTTTAAAAAGTTGTATATCAAGTTTCAATTTACTACACCAAGCCATGTTTAGTGTGAATGGTAATGTGAAAGGTTTTTTATATAAAGAAAAATAATTACATCGTGAGCTTAAATAAAATTTTTGACCATTAATTTGTTTCAACTAGGAAGAATTTTATATTTATAGTTTGGAATTTTATAGAAACAATAAATTTTTTATGTTATATTACATTTTTATTTTATTACCTTATTAATTTTCTTTAATCTTTCCATCATGTATACAAATAGAGATCAATATATAACAGTTTGATATTTGTACTTTTACTGATTAATACTTAATAAAACAGTTGTGTTAGAGAAAAGAAAGTAAGAGGCTTAGCTAAATTGTTAATTTATTAAGTGTTAGGTTGTTAATTTCTAAGAATTGTATTTTCATCCTGAATTTGATGTAAAATCATTCTTCAATTATTTGTTATAATACAGAATGTTCCTGAACTCTATAGGGACCTTTTAAGGTATTATTCCCGGCATAAAAAGCCAAATATCATATAAAAATGACAAAATTCCATAGTTAACCACGCAGCCATCAGTTTGTATTTTAAGGAATAGTATCAATTTAAAAACTGCTTGTTATAATAAATGGAAACTTTGTATACAAGCCTTTTTGAGGTAAACTCACTCAGATGCAGGACTGTTTGTATTTAAATCCCTCCATCTCACTTATTTCACCCAGATTTCCGTTATCTTTTATAGCGTTTGATTTAAAATAAAACGGTCAAAAACGGAAATAGCACATGTTTTTGAACATTTTTATGCAACTTAGGGTTGCATATTTTTAACATCCTCCAATTAAAAAAATATGAATAGTAAAAAGGTTTTTTAACACACACGACACAAACAACGGACATTAAATTCCTTATAGACAAAATGAAAATTCCTCATAACAGACTGTAAGTTATTTATAATAAAAGGACATATTGATTTTTAACAAAAACAATTAATTTAAAATAATATTTCAGATTTGTACACGTTAAAAATTAGAATTAAAATTAAAACTGTTAAACGATTCTTATACACACATATTTTACAAAAATAAAATAAAATTAATAGGATGAGTAATAATATCTAAAAGAACTAAATTTAAATAAAATCACATCATGATAAATAATCGTAACAAAACCCATCCCAAAATAAATTGATCCTCAACCTAATATACTATATATTTGATTTAAGAAGTGTCAGTCTTATTTTCGAGTTTTAATTAATGCATTATTGTCCAATATAATTTAATTTTCATTTAAATGAATAATTGAATTATATACAGAATATAATGAATGCATTGAAAAACAAAACAGGATATCATAACTCATCTATGTAATAGTTATGACAGATTGTTATTTTAAGATAATCAGTGCTAAAATAAACAAATTAAAACTGTTCAAGGTTTAACTACTCCGTTAAAGTAAAGAATAACTTAATACAGTTTATAATGAACTGTGTATAGCTGTTTTATACGTCAAGATTATATATAAAAATTAAAGAGTAGTAGGCAACCAAAGGAAACGCCAAGGCATTGATAACAATGGTTTTGAGCGGAATCCCAAAAGAGCCATTATTGCAGGCGCGCCCATTGTTGTAACTTGAAGGTATCTCGGCCGTAAACACGGCTTTCTTTGTGGCTTCCGTCATCAGCGGATTTGTTATGAAAGTCGATATCATAGGTTGTCTGTGTGAAACATCATATTCAAGCCCATTAGGAAGATACGAAATAACCTACAAAATATCCTAGTGAAAATACTTTATTTTATTATAAGTTAAGTTGTTGAAAGTTTTAAATGTGAATTTTATATTTAAGTGGAAAGAGTGAATTAAAATGTATTTATTATAATTGAGCTAACGAACGCTTGAGACCTAGTCACAGCTGGAAGCAGCTTTATTTATTATTTTTGTCGTGACTTGAATGGGTGCCGTAATGTGGTGTGTAACATACTTTCTACCAACTTTTACTTACATTTTCTGTTTTTTTTTTCGTCTCAATAGGTTGTATCCATAATGTTAGTTTATTACCAAATCCGACACAACATGCCCGCTGCACTAAAATTATTGTCTTATATTGACCAAAATCGGTAAAAAAACCGTAATAGCTATTGTTGCGATGTATACAGAATTAAATAAGTAGGGGCATACTATGCAAAAATTCTACTTTTCCTCCGCAAACCAGATTAAAATAAAGTTCTGATGCGAGAATTACTTCTAATAATTGCCGTGGGAAGTGCTTTCTGTCTATGAAAGTTAAAAATGACATAATTTGTTTGTAAATAATCCAAACAATATAAAACGTTTGCAATTTAACCATCTGTTTCCATTCAACCAATTAGTTTAACTATTCACAAAACATTAAACCATGGATGCTACCTGAGTTTCGGGGTGGATTGTTCATTTTCGCATAAAAATGCCCCTACTTATTTTGTTCTGTATACATTGATGGTAGGTAGTAGTCATCGCCCTCACCAAGGAATGTTAAGCTGCTCATTGTTTGCAAGAAACAAAGCTGCCATTCAAGCAAGAATTTTCAAAACTTAACTATAAGGTAGAAAAATAGAATAGAAAATAGAATGTAATTTTCAATTACATAGGGCCTACATTGTTTTTTGTGAATTAATCCTTTTTGTTGTAAATAAATCTAATTTCTACAATTATTATTTTGAATAGGTCTGTATATTACTCAGAAATTTCTTTCTGTACCTAAGATATCAAAATATGTGAAGTAGAACTCTAATTCAATTCCCTATACGTCAGAACTAAAATTATTGGGTATAAGATAAAACACAATTTTACTTTAGGGCAAAAAATATGAAATTTGTAAAGTTTTAGATTATAAAAGCTTATTTAGTTTAAGCCAGATTATTTATTTAAGGTGGTTACATTTTAACGAATCAGCATTACGTTTTTATTTTTTTTACAAAGCTGCTACGGTTTGCATACTTGTCAGTAACAATAAAAATATTTGTATTCTCCTAAAATAATAATAAATACCCCGTTGCACCAAACCTGTGTACTCAGAGAATTTCCAATGGATTTTGAAATTTTTCCCCAAACACCATAGGAATGAGTATGTAGGTTTGCTATCATTAGGGCCTAGTTATCAGATATAGGAAAATCATTTCTAAACGCAGGTACCTACTAAATTTAATCAAATTCTTGTATTTTTCTATTTTCCCAATAAATTTTAGGAGGGTAAGTCTATTAGGTTTGCCATAATACAAGTGATGTAAGTAAATATACGTTAAACCGTACCTATAGTGAATGCACATACCAAATCTTATCAAGTTATATCAGTAAATAAGACAGATAAATTGTTTTGTGGACTTCTCATAGGAATAAATGGTAAATATATACTTTTCATTTTATCAGTAACCAGTTAAGCTAAGTTAAACATTCAACATACTGAATTATTTGTTTTTTAGATGTTTTAAATAGTTTTAGTTACAATGGTCGATTTGATTAAGAATGATTTAAAATGCCAAACAGTATTTTAGACTAAAACCCAATCATTATCATCTGATCATGCTATATTGCGCACTCGTGAAAATACCTGGTATTATCATGAGTAGTACCATTAAGGAAAATTAACTAAAAAAACACTCTTTTTAACTGTTTTATACAGTTTATCTGAACCAAATAAAAGAACACTAAATATGTTTTAATCCGAACATAGTGTAAAATACGGTTTCCAATACTTTGTTGGTTGTATTTAACGCACGCCTATTCTATATTGATTGTAATTTTAAATGTTAAAACAAATTAATGCACAAAATATAATAACACAAATAAACAGTTAAATATTAAAAAGGGGAAAACACAGAAAACATTTACAGTGAATAAGTAATTTTCCTTAGAAGTAAATTTAATATCGGCTTGAATTTAAAATTAATTTTACTGAATTTCCACTTCAATTGAACGTAAATTTATTCCAAGTGATTACAGATTGATAGAACAGCGCGTGGTTGGGGCTGTGTGAATACTTAATGAGCAGTGTCCCTGACGAGCATGTATGTATGCTTTAGAACATGTACATGTATCTGCGTCTTTAATTAGACAGAAAACGATATTTTTTGTTACTTTTAAATTAAGTTAATATTATTTTATAGTCTTTTTTATCCGCTGTACTTACTCATCAAAAATATTTGGTAAGCGTTCTATCATATTTGTACCCTGAGATATCGTCTATGCTACCAGAACTACTAAGCGTTCTTACTTAACACAAAAAACGTGTTATAAAAACTATTTTCGTGAGTTCAAAAACCCAAAAGGTGCCAAAATAATATTAGTACATAACTAAAACATTAAATTAATTATTTGATTTTAAAGATATCATTGCTGAAAGGACAAGGAAGTTTTGTTATACTTTTTTATAAAATTAATTTATACAGTAATTACATCGGACATAACTTGTATATAAAAAAATTATTTTAGCAAAAATATGTTGGCTAAGGAAATTTATTAAATAATGCCTAAATGTTGTACCCTTTAAAGCACGTAACTTCTGAAGAAACTTAAATTCTGAGCGTCGTAAGCCGATACGGAATTTGGAGTCATGTTGTCACCTCTTTTCAAAGAGCAAGCTTGTCGCTGTTTGTTTTCAACTCAATCCGTAAAGTACCTTAAGCTAAAGGTTCTTATTCCATATCCATCAGGAAAGTGGTTTATCTACATCCATCGTGTCATATGAAAATTTTCAAGATATAATGATTCAAATCATTACTGTATTTTATAAAAGTATCTGATGATCTGAACAATCCGTATTATTGTATCAGGTAAATTGATATCAACTATGATTTCTTTAGCATAGTTTTAAATGGTCATCATAACTCCAGGATACTTCGACGTAAAACAGCTTGCTTATAGAACACTTTAATTTAATTTTTGTTTCTAGATTCAAGCGAACTTTTATATTTTCAGTATTAAAACTTATTATTTATTTAAGCCGTTCTTTTGTGTTAAAGTTCGAACAAAAAATATATCTGTGGCTGTTGCAAAAAACACCAATAACGATAGTACACGTAACAATATAAGAGTTAAAGTACATTATTAAACGAAATATAAACCCGTTGCTTAATGAGGTCTTAAACTTTCAGGTTCCACTAAAATTCAGGTCTTAAAATTCATCCTGTAGGCCAATAAGAGCTCGGCATTTGACGAAAGCTGTGTTATTCAATTCGCACATCAGACGATTATTCCATTATGATTTATTTTATTTGTTTCATGCGTATAAACTGAACTGAGTGTGATCATATGTGAGCGAAAATGACGAATTGGTCAAGCGTCATCTGTGGGGCTGCGTGTTGGATGACCAGAATGTACATGTTCGACATTCTCATTACTGTAATTTACCAAATTTCAGTTGATCATGGATAAAGTAGTGTATGAAACGATTGTATTCAGCTTCAAGCCTATTATAATATATTTAGAACTTTCACTCGTGGCTTAATGGCCTTTATAATAATTTTTAGTTATAAACTACTATTATAATGCAATAGTTTAAGCCGTTAATTAATAATTTCCTATAAAACGCTTCATCATAGCTTTGAAGACAACGAAAAACCCTCTATAAAAATGCCTTAAGTACTTCTAAAGAGTCTTACCGCAAAAGTTAGAGGCTTTAAGTATACAACGGTTAATGAACTCTCCCTATAAAAATAAAAATTTTCACGAAAATCAATAATCTTATACTTTTAAATAAGCTAATTTTTATGTGGCATTTCGGCCAATATGAATCTATTGGAGCTAGTAACATTAAGCGGAAAATCTATTTTCCGTCCTACAGCCTCTCAAAGTTCCCATGTAAATCTTATAGACATTTTAAAGCAATGGCATGTTGAGTATGAATGAAAAGTTTGTAGCGAGAAAATACTCGCTCAACCTTGTATTAGCTTTAAATAATGTAATACCATATAATATGATGAATCATGATTAATTTAAAGTTATGTTTTATTGAAACAATATTTAATTAGTAAGAGGTTAGTCGTTAAGAAAGGAGCATGCGGTCCTAGTTCGCCTCAATAAAGAAATATTTTTACCAAACCATAAACCGATGTAATAAAGACAGTTTGTTAGTTATAAAAACGATTGACGTCAGATATATTGGGTGCATACTTTGATGATGTTTGCAGATTGTTAATTGTCGAACTAGCTAAACCGTTTACATTGTCACGATACGTTAATATCCAGGGAGCAAATCCGACCACACGATACATTCAAGCTAACTATAATTGCGTTTGGGTATTGTTTGGGGACGATGTATTATGTGATTAAGGTCGTGTTTACTAACCGTAATAGAGGTCTTGACAATTTAAAAATATCCAAATAAAAACTTTTTTATGTAAAACAAAATTCAATCAATGTCTTAAAAAGATACAAAAGGAAAACGGCTTATTTAGAAAAAAAAAAAAACATCTGTGAAAAGAAAAGGATGGTGGATAGCTGAAGTAGTTGATTGAAGTTTCAATATTGTATGGTAGTAATTTAATGATTATTTCCTGTCTATCTGCGTATCTCACAGCATTGTTGTAGAAGTTTAAGAAGAAATATTTTTAAATTTCAAATGATTTTAGAAAATAATATTATGAAAAATACTAAGGAGTGTTCGTTTTTATATTTCGCCTTTACATACTAAATATCCAAGAGGGCATGTGTTACAGTATCCCTTCTTACATTCCAGCATTTGTCCTTCTGTATCAGTGATCCAGAGATCTAGTAATCGATCCTTCCCTAACATAGTACCACACTAACTCTGCAAGTAAAATTAAATTACTAGGCTATCTCTCACTTACAAACTGTTTTACTGTTCCAGGTAAGTTTGTAAGTTTTCCCGTATGTCTCCATGTAAGTAAGTATTCACTTTTATTTTTCTTTCATAATAAATACTGACGGACATTTAAAAATCCGTACCGAAAAAATCATAGCGAGAACATTACATATTTAGGATTCAGTTAAATATACTAATTTGAAAAAGAATCTATAAGACTGAAAGTTGATGTTTTTTCCAAGCATATCTAAAAAGCCTCAGGTGATTTTCAATGTTGGATTAAATGTCTTACTATGTACTTTAATTTATTTAATAATAAATCATGTGTTTTAAAAAGGGGTTTTTTGTTTAGTTTTCTTTTCCAGGTTTACTTTTTAATACTCCCAATACAACTAATTACGAAAAGTCATTCTGTTTTAAAATGATTTATTCATTAACCTATTTAAAACTTTATCTAAAATTCAAACGTTCCGGTAAGCCCCCAAGTTGTCTGAGTGCTGCGGAATGGTAATCATACTAAATTAGTGGCAAGGTCCGATTAGTTACCCGTAGAATGTCTGTATATAATTAATCTGTAAACTAATTTGATACATACGGTAGGTTTATTGTTACCCATTCCTAAGCAATTACTGCAATTACCTATTGGCCTTACGCTGTGACAAAGATGCAATCTTTTTTCACATATAGCATTGTTTCAAGAGTCATCTTCACCCTTGGGCCAGTAGCCCATTGTTGCGCAGTCGGCAATGTTAACCATGTGGCTTTTAATGCAAAACATGGTATGGCATTCCCCTGTTTCGAACGCCGTTTTTCAACTGATTTTCTTTAAGCTTGGTAAGTGTTTAGTTGAATAGTTATACTATGTCGCTCATACCTCCGAATTTGAAAATTTAACAAACATTACCAACGAAAATCGAGTTACTTTCAAAGAGTAATATTTGTTGAATTTTCAAAATTCCGAGGCATGAGCGACATAGTATAACTATTCAACTAAACACTTGCCAAGTTTAAAGAAAATCGGTTGAAAAACGGAATCCGAAACAGGGGAATGCCATACCGTGTTTTGCATTAAAAGCCGTATGGTTAACATTGCCGACTGCGCAACAATGGACTAGTGTATCATACGTGAAGATGACTCTTAAGAGTCATCTTCTCTGACTAAATTTTACTAAATTTTGAAATATTACTAAGGAAAATCGAGTTACTTTGCGACGTCTCAGAGAGTAATATTTGTTAAATTTTCAAAATTTCGAGGTATGAGAGACCTAATATATCTATTCAACGAAACACTTACCAAGTTTAAAGAAAATCGGTTGAAAAACGGCGTCCGAAACAGGGGAATCGAATACCATGTTTTGCATTAAAAGCCGTATGGTTAACGTTGCCGACTGCGCAACAATGGACTACTGGCCCAGAGGTGAAGATGAATATTAAGTTTAAACGAAACACACAGGTTTTTTGATTGCTATGTAATGTTGGCAAGCCATTAAAACTCCTAATGAGAAAGAAAATTTAAAGAACTAAACTTTACAATGTGTAACTTTTTAGCATGCAATTATAATCCTCCATACGCAATTGTCACAAAGAATTTGCAAGAATAAATTTAAATAAACTTATATATTTTATTGAAATAAAACTAGACGAAAAGCTTAATGTTGAAAACCATTGATTGAGGGTCTAGATTGTATTCAGCCATTCGACCATGTACGGTGTAATTCACTATTTATATTTTAAGAATTGTTTAATATTATGTATAATTTTTGTAATGTATATGTTTAAAGTGTTCAAAAAATGGTTTACAAACCAAGGACATTCCTATTAATAAACTGTGTTACAATAATTTAATGATATTTATACATGCAATAATATTTTATACATGATATTTTATTTTACATGCAAAAATATCGGATATGATATTTTTTTTAATATTTGTAGCAAAACTGAAGCAAAAGGTCGACCTTAAAATACAATGAAACCAGTAATAAAAGAGGATATAAATATATTATTAATAATATCTTGTTAGCGTTTAGGTAAGAGGGTTATATTAAGGTATTAGGTATGAATTGAAAAAAATAAGAATTTATACTAAACTTAATTTGAAATATTGTTAGTAAAATTTTAATAAAGAAGGATTAAGGTCCCAGGAGAAGTGTCAACATGCAGAAGATTGAAGTTCCGTGGTTTGCATATAATTAGTGAACATGACAACCTAATATTGTTGACTCTGCTGGCGTTTAACAACAATTCCTATAAACCGATAGCGTGGCTTTTCTCAACAATGTTTAATTTGATCTGTTTTTATTCACTACTATTCTTGTTTGTCTATATTAAATTGAATAATTAATTGTAATATAAATTTGTAAAACTAAGTCATTTTACCAATTAATTACCATTGACGTAATACTGTTCTCTAACGCGTTTCTAAGACCAAGCAAAACCAGATGTACTAAAAACAAAACCATGTTGTCTATAGTAAGGTAGAAAAAAGGAAATAATTTCACCATGCTTTGCATCATATCAAAGTATGCTGATTTAAGGCTCTTCAAAACCTCGGTCACAAGCTAGCGGCAAGTTAACTTAGACACTTAAAGCTTTGTTAATTTGTTATTTAGACACATTCTTCGTTATCTAGTGTATTTTAAAGGAAATATGACTGTAGAACGACTGTGATGGTTAGATGAGTTGTAGCTTTGTTACTAAATGATCCCGCTGGCTTATTAATCAGGAAAATAAATTAATAGCACAAAAACAAACACATCTGGGGTCCAGTTTAAAACATTTAAGAAAACCTACATTCAAACCTCTTTTGGCATCTAACCGGCAACTTCAATAATATATACAGCCCCATGTGTAACTGACTCACTGACTGACTCATCTACACAAATTCTAGACAACTTTCGGGTGAGCTGGAAACTTGATTTTTGGCATGCGGGTGGCTATTGAACTGATACCCCCGGGAAAAGTCTGAAAACCGACAATTTTGCATTTCAACCCCCCCCCCCCCCCCCAAAAAATAACGAAGGGTGGAAACTGGTAACCCGAATTTGTAAGGTTTTACTATTTTCGCTGTAACTTTTGAACGAGAGGTCGTATCTCAAATCTGAGGGAAAATCGTTAGTTGGGAATAAAATGTTCTACAAGTTTGGTCCTATGACATTTTCCCGTATCTCAACTCTTTCACCCTTAAAAAGAGGCGTACTTTCAAAACATCTAAAATATTTCGCAATAATAGCGTTATTTTGATATTTTTATTTACTATTATGTAATATATATGCATGAATTTCTATTTATATTATGACCTCAACAGGTTCTTCCTATAGTAGTAGCTTTTTGCCATTTTCATTCGGAGTTTAGTCCAAAAAAATTTTAAAAACACAAAATTCTTAACGTTTTTTATGTGAAGTGTTTGTAATTCACTTTAACCTGGTGAATATACTGCTATATCGATAGATGTTATGCCGTTACTATATTGTATTATAGACGCTCTACAAGTTTGGTCCAGTGACGTTTTGGCGTATCTCACCCCCTTCACCCTTAAAAAGGGGCGTACTTCCAAAATTTCAAAATTTCTTCACAAAAATTGCGCTATTTTATTTTTTTTATTTACCATTATGACAAATAGATATCTGAACTTTAGTACATATAATGCCCCAATAGTAACCTTTCTATTTTAGCATTCATTGGCCAATTTCAATCTAAGTTTAGCTAAAAGAAAATCGTAAAAACAAGAATTCTTTAACATTTTGCCATGTAAAGTGTTTGTAATTTACTTCAATCTGGTAAATATGGTGCTATATTGATAAATATTTTTCAAATATTGTACTGTATTTTAGATGGTCTACAAGTTTGGTGCCTTGACATTTTCCCGTATCTCATCCCCTTTACCCTTAAAAGTGGACGTAATTTCAAAATATTAAAATTCGTCCACGAAAATTGCGCTATTTTAATATTTTTTATTTACTGTTAAGGCAAATGGATGTCTGAAATTTAGTAAATATTATGACCTCATATAGGTTTAACTATAATAGCATTCATAGGCCGATTTCAACCTAATTTTAGACCAAAAGACTCGTAAAAACACGAAATCCTTAACATTTTTAACGTATAGTGTGTTTGTAATTGACTTAAATCTGGTAAGTATAGTACCTATACGTATCTCACCATCTTCAACCGTAAAAAGGGGCATACTTGCAAAATATAGATATTCTTTCGCAAAAATGCGTTACTTTAATGTTTTGTATTACTCCAATGGCACATGGATGCCTGAAATTTAGTATATATACTCACCTTGACTAGGTCTTACTATAGTGTAAGATATTGACCAATTTTTATTTAATTTTACCCCAAAAAGATTGTAAAACATAGAATTCTTAAAATTTTATGTGTCGTTTTTGTAATTCAGTAAAAGCTGGTAAATATGTTTGGTACAACGATATATGTTTGGTCAGTATTATATTCTATTTTAGAAGCTCTATAAGTTCGGATGTATGCAATTTTGCTGTATGCAATTTTGCTGTATGCCACCTCCTTCACCCTTAAAAGGGGCATACTTTAAAAAAATTGATTTTTTTCACAACAATTGATCTATTTGAATATGTTTTGTTTACTATTATAGCATATAGATGCTTCAAATTTAGTATATATTATACACTTATATAGGTCTTACTATAGGAACAGCCATTGGCCAATATCAATCTAAGATAAAAAAAACTGTGAAAACACTCAATTATTTTTTTTAATAGTATCTACAATTGATTTAAATGTGGTAAATGCATAATTATATAGATATATTTATACTGGTGTTACATTCTATTTTAGATGGTCTACAATATCGGTCATTTGACATTTTGTCATATCTCGAATCCTCCTCTCTTAAAAGGGTGTACTATGAAAATTTTCATTCATTGACAAAAATTGAACTATATTAATATATTTTATATACTATTTGGTGTTTTCTAATACATTTTTAAGACCCCCCTCAAGCATCAACGACTCTTGCGTATAGTAGGAATTTTTTAAGGGGGGGAGTCTGCCACTTAACAAAGTTTCTTTATTTAGTTTTAATTGGAATTTTCTAATTGCATTCGTGAATTGAATTATTTTATACTCTTTTATTATTGTTCTACTCTTAGCTTCAACTTCCAAATGGATTGGTTTCACGGAAGACTCCGGATATTTTAAGAAACATATTTTAAATATAAAGATTACTTATATGAAACATTTTACATTTTAAGGATCTATAGCAGCTACGTCATAATACAATTTAGAGCTTTGATCTGTATTTTGTTAAATGAGTGAGACTTAAATGAATTCAGGGCAACCCCTAGGTGTTCAGATCGACGGATTGCCTGGACTTGAGACTTTGTAAATTATTAACGGATTAAATTAATCCAACTAGGGGGATTGTAGAAGTTCATTTTTCGACACATTTTTTATTGATAATATCGCGTTCGTCCATCGGTACTAAAACTTTAATTTACTTAACTATTCGTCCTTTCCACGTATTTTTAATCCTCCTCTAAACTACTAACGGCAATTTCCTTTCGGCATCGATTCGTATTATCGATTACTAACACTTCGGGGGAACCATTATAGGGGGCATGGGGGCGGAGCCCCCATCGAGCCGTAGGCGAGTTGGATTTATAACCTCTCAGCTTCTCAGCCTTGCTCTCATATAAGTGGAGTCTAAATCACTCTAAAAAATTTGATTCCTTAGGATGTTCTTAAAATATGATTTATGCCTTTTCTAAATGCATTGATCAGCATACAATGTTATTACCCTTCGACGAGGTACGTACCTCATTTACGTAATTTTATTTTGGCAGGTATTAGCAACGTTGTGAGAAAATTCAATGTTACATAACAAAGATTATTAACTCAAAATTCTTAGAGTTATTAAATGAAGAAGTTACGTGTCTTTGTCATAAAATTAAAACATTTTACTTTTATACATGAATACAAAACTCCATTTTAAAAGATCAATATTTAATAATTTAATTGGATGAAAGAATTGAATTTAAACATCAAAGTCGTCGCAAAACTCGTTGAAAATCCTGCTCTATGACGGTAAATTACCCGGAGCAGACTCATCGATCACGAAATGTCAAATGAAAAACTGTTGACGCCATCTATCGGTGGCGCGCTGTAAACAAACTGATGACGAGTGACGTCACACGAGAGGCTTGTATCAACCGACGTAACGCTTCGCTGTGATGACGTGTGACGTCACACGAGAGGCTTGTATCAACCGACGTAACGCTTCGCTGTGATGACGAGTGACGTCACACGAGAGGCTTGTATCAACCGACGTAACGCTTCGCTGTGATGACGAGTGACGTCACACGAGAGGCTTGTATCAACCGACGTAACGCTTCGCTGTGATGACGAGTGACGTCACACGAGAGGCTTGTATCAACCGACGTAACGCTTCGCTGTGATGACGAGTGACGTCACACGAGAGGCTTGTATCAACCGACGTAACGCTTCGCTGTGATGACGAGTGACGTCACACGAGAGGCTTGTATCAACCGACGTAACGCTTCGCTGTGATGACGAGTGACGTCACACGAGAGGCTTGTATCAACCGACGTAACGCTTCGCTGTGATGACGAGTGACGTCACACGAGAGGCTTGTATCAACCGACGTAACGCTTCGCTGTGATGACGAGTGACGTCACACGAGAGGCTTGTATCAACCGACGTAACGCTTCGCTGTGATGACGAGTGACGTCACACGAGAGGCTTGTATCAACCGACGTAACGCTTCGCTGTGATGACGAGTGACGTCACACGAGAGGCTTGTATCAACCGACGTAACGCTTTGTTGTGATGACGAGTGACGTCACACGAGAGGCTTGTATCAACCGACGTAACGCTTCGCTGTGATGACGAGTGACGTCACACGAGAGGCTTGTATCAACCGACGTAACGCTTCGCTGTGATGACGAGTGACGTCACACGATAGGCTTGTATCAACCGACGTAACGCTTCGCTGTGATGACGAGTGACGTCACACGAGAGGCTTGTATCAACCGACGTAAATCTTCGCTGTGATGACGAGTGACGTCACACGAGAGGCTTGTATCAACCGACGTAACGCTTCGCTGTGATGACGAGTGAAGTCACACGAGAGGCTTGTATCAACCGACGTAACGCTTCGCTGTGATGACGAGTAACGTCACACGAGAGGCTTGTATCAACCGACGTAACGCTTTGTTGTGATGACGAGTGACGTCACACGAGAGGCTTGTATCAACCGACGTAATGCTTCGCTGTGATGACGAGTGACGTCACACGAGAGGCTTGTATCAACCGACGTAACGCTTCGCTGTGATGACGAGTGACGTCACACGAGAGGCTTGTATCAACCGACGTAACGCTTTGTTGTGATGACGAGTGACGTCACACGAGAGGCTTGTATCAACCGACGTAACGCTTCGCTGTGATGACGAGTGACGTCACACGAGAGGCTTGTATCAACCAACGTAACGCTTCGCTGTGATGACGAGTGACGTCACACGAGAGGCTTGTATCAACCGACGTAACGCTTCGCTGTGATGACGAGTGACGTCACACGAGAGGCTTGTATCAACCGACGTAACGCTTCGCTGTGATGACGAGTGACGTCACACGAGAGGCTTGTATCAACCGACGTAACGCTTCGCTGTGATGACGAGTGACGTCACACGAGAGGCTTGTATCAACCGACGTAACGCTTCGCTGTGATGACGAGTGACGTCACACGAGAGGCTTGTATCAACCGACGTAACGCTTTGTTGTGATGACGAGTGACGTCACACGAGAGGCTTGTATCAACCGACGTAACGCTTCGCTGTGATGACGAGTGACGTCACACGAGAGGCTTGTATCAACCGACGTAACGCTTCGCTGTGATGACGAGTGACGTCACACGAGAGGCTTGTATCAACCGACGTAACGCTTCGCTGTGATGACTAGTGACGTCACACGAGAGGCTTGTATCAACCGACGTAACGCTTCGCTGTGATGACGAGTGACGTCACACGAGAGGCTTGTATCAACCGACGTAACGCTTTGTTGTGATGACGAGTGACGTTACACGAGAGGCTTGTATCAACCGACGTAATGCTTCGCTGTGATGACGAGTGACGTCACATGAGAGGCTTGTATCAACCGACGTAACGCTTCGCTGTGATGACGAGTGACGTCACACGAGAGGCTTGTATCAACCGACGTAACGCTTTGTTGTGATGACGAGTGACGTCACACGAGAGGCTTGTATCAACCGACGTAACGCTTCGCTGTGATGACGAGTGACGTCACACGAGAGGCTTGTATCAACCGACGTAACGCTTCGCTGTGATGACGAGTGACGTCACACGAGAGGCTTGTATCAACCGACGTAACGCTTCGCTGTGATGACGAGTGACGTCACACGAGAGGCTTGTATCAACCGACGTAACGCTTTGTTGTGATGACGAGTGACGTCACACGAGAGGCTTGTATCAACCGACGTAACGCTTCGCTGTGATGACGAGTGACGTCACACGAGAGGCTTGTATCAACCGACGTAACGCTTCGCTGTGATGACGAGTGACGTCACACGAGAGGCTTGTATCAACCGACGTAACGCTTCGCTGTGATGACGAGTGACGTCACACGAGAGGCTTGTATCAACCGACGTAACGCTTTGTTGTGATGACGAATGACGTCACACGAGAGGCTTGTATCAACCGACGTAACGCTTTGTTGTGATGACGAGTGACGTCACACGAGAGGCTTGTATCAACCGACGTAACGCTTCGCTGTGATGACGAGTGACGTCACACGAGAGGCTTGTATTAACCGACGTAACGCTTTGCTGTGATGACGAGTGACGTCACACGAGAGGCTTGTATCAACCGACGTAACGCTTCGCTGTGATGACGAGTGACGTCACACGAGAGGCTTGTATCAACCGACGTAACGCTTTGTTGTGATGACGAGTGACGTTACACGAGAGGCTTGTATCAACCGACGTAACGCTTCGCTGTGATGACGAGTGACGTCACACGAGAGGCTTGTATCAACCGACGTAACGCTTCGCTGTGATGACGAGTGACGTCACACGAGAGGCTTGTTTCAACCGACGTAACGCTTTGTTGTGATGACGAGTGACGTCACACGAGAGGCTTGTATCAACCGACGTAACGCTTTGTTGTGATGACGAGTGACGTCACACGAGAGGCTTGTATCAACCGACGTAACGCTTCGCTGTGATGACGTGTGACGTCACACGAGAGGCTTGTATCAACCGACGTAACGCTTCGCTGTGATGACGAGTGACGTCACACGAGAGGCTTGTATCAACCGACGTAACGCTTCGCTGTGATGACGAGTGACGTCACACGAGAGGCTTGTATCAACCGACGTAACGCTTCGCTGTGATGACGAGTGACGTCACACGAGAGGCTTGTATCAACCGACGTAACGCTTCGCTGCGCGTCGCACGGGATTGCGACACCGAGTGCCTAGATTCATTGAATTGTTAACAGTTTGAAGTATGCAGTTAATTACATGTAAATGTGTTTTTACTGACTTAACGTTGGACAAACGTTTTTGCAATACTTTCATTGACCTTTTCGTATTTTTATTTTAACCTATCTTGAAATATTTACGTTACTATAGTTTACTTGAACAATTAATGTGTTTTCTCAATCAGTATAAAAAAATATGAAGGTTTTTTTAAGCTTGCTCTAAATTAAATATGAAGTGACTTTGATAATATTTGAAAAATATTTACAAATTCATATTTGCCAAACAAAAAACTTTTAATGTTGGTTCACTTAAAACACTTTTTTACCATATAATAAGGGGTTTACGAATGTTTTTTTTTTTTATATCATGACTTGATTAAAATTTACATCTTATATTCATATTTACTTGTTTTTATAATAATACAACTGAGGTTAATTTAGGTTAATTTGATAATTTACTCATTAAATTACATTAAACAATCCCTTCCATATTCATAAACATATTTAAATAATCACATTTAACAATAGCTATTTTATAAGTTATAATATACTTTTTATAAAACTTCAGAAAAGCGAAACATTTAGATCAAACATAAAATTGAGGTTTTCCAGGAAGTCAACTATTTTCAAGTCTATTAAATATTCAACGGAACAGTCAACAGGCGATGATCAGGTTCCTAATGGAAGTCATTTCTCTTGCGTCATAAACTACCTAGCAGTGTTAGTACCAGACTACCTTTAGTAGTTGAGGATAGATTTGTTTACGTCATAGATCTATTTGTTGCACGAATAATTTATCATACATAGATTAGTGATGTATAAATATGTTTTACCGATACTTAATTACACAATACGTAATCCTAAACAAATGCGTACCATATGTAAATTTTAGAGTGCTACCTACATTTTTCAATGACTCTTTTACCGATATACAAGTTTTGTTTATGTGAACAAAACCAACTGTAAAGCTACTAATTCTTGAGAATGGTCTGATACAACCCAGTCTCAAAATGAATCAAGAAATTATTAATTCAATCAAAGTAAATATCCGCTCCTAAGAAACAATATGAATACTGACACAATACATTTACAGATTTAACAGATTAAACTTTATTGATGAATAATAGCTTGATAATACTCCAAGCGAATGTACAGATTTAAGTTTGGTCAACATAAAATTGACAAGAATTAGTTGATAAAAAAATTCAAGGTTGCATTTTTTTAGTTAATTATAAATCTATCTTCAATAATTTTAATAGTTTTATCTAGTTGTGTATAAAAAGATAATACATTTTTGACCCATCACTCCTTGAACATAGAAATTTTGTATACATTTATAAGCAAAATACCACTCACTGACTGACTCATCACAAAATCTCAGGAACTACCAAACGGATTTACTTTGAAACTTTGAACACGGGTTCGTCTTGCTTCTTAGGTGCCCACTATAAAACGATTTTGCAAAACTTCTTCAGTCTTCGGTCCCACAGGCCTTCGAAATTTCAATATAATGCTATTCGTACGATCAAATTAAAATACGAATTAAGAAACCTGCGGGGCTGAAATTTGGAGTGATCTCTTTTCTCATAGGTGCTCAATTAAAAAAGTGTTTTGTACATCACATTTAGGGCTCCGCCCCAAAGAAGCTCCCAATTACTGTATAGTCTACGTTTTGAAATTTGAAATGGGCGATTCTCTTTGCTCATGGATACTCAAAAGAAACTGTCTTGCAAATATAGTTTTTGAAGCACTTCAGGGCTAGGCCCCAATTGACTTCAAAGTTAGTTTAGGGCTTCCGGGGTTGAAATTTGACATGTACGTTCACCCCGTTCATGTACCCTCTTTGCTCGTGGGTGCTCACTAAGAAACAGTTTTGTAAATATAGCTTTTGAAATTCTTTAGGGGTCCTCCTCACAGGTCTTGAAAATTACTCTAGGGCCCACGTGGTTTAAATTTGAGACGTATTTTAATTAGCTCATAGGTTCTCACTAAGAAAAGGTTTTTTCAAAATTCCTTCAGAGCGCCACCCACACTACTCCATTGTTTCAATGTCATTCTTAAGGAAGACGATTTTGTTTGTCCTTTAAAAGATTTTATCACCTATAAAATAAATGCAATCACGAGCGAAGCCGTGACTGGCAAAATCTAGAACTTTATAAAAAAGGTTCTATTATAATAATAATTCCGCAAAGTTTTACATGTTGGCTTTGTCTTGAACGTAGCTAATACAATATTATTTCTTCAAAAACTACTTCCTGATAGACGTCATCCACCACTTCATGTCCACTTTTATGTAAAACTAAAACGCTTTTCTAACCAAAACAATATACTCTGTTTCCTATAAAAGTTTCAAAATAATGAAGATTTCGTTCAGAATGAAAGTACGGTGACAATATCCGGTCGGCTGGCAGGGCCACTTCCGGTCGTACAGTCTCCTCAAGTGTGAGAGTTTATGTCCGCAATACCTGCCCAGATACTTGCCTATATTGAAACCCTTTCAATATTACTTGACACTCCTATAAATAATTCAACGTAGTTAGTATGTGAAATAAAATAATTTATTACTTTCATTGATTTTTAATCAAATTTAAATAATAACTTCAAAAAGAGGTGTCTTAAAATAGCCTTCAATTCTCAATACTCCTTCCGACATAACAGTAATTCTAAAGTGCGAAATAATGTTTTGAATCATATTAAAACGTATCTATATGAAATAAAAATATAATAATATACAAAAATAAATATCCAAGTATGTCTGAGATAAAACGCTATCTGATTACAATGGAAGTGCTTTGCTACTGTTTCTGTTATCCAGCCCGAGGGATTACAACTTTTAAGACCATCTGGTCCCAGAACGGCATACATTTCAGCCCGACCTATATACTTTTGTTTTACTACTATTTAATACTTTGATCATCGATTGTAGTTGTTCAGTTTTTACAATTCATATTTTTGAGTATTCTGCGATGAAAAATTTCCTTAAAATTTTTTTTTCTTTATTACTCGTATTATTATGCTAAAAAAATCTATCAGTTTCGGATACTGTCCAACCAAAAGTATCTTTCTAATTACTAGTATTCTAATTACTACTCATACCAGTCAATTTAAACCATAAGTTATTTAGTTATTTTAATCAAAGTAGATCCTTTTTTCTTCCGGAATTAATCATGACTTATAATCTTTATATTTATAGGCAAGCATGATTCTTTTCCTCCTTTTTCTCTCAGCTTGTGCATATCGTAGGAAAATCTGCTCATATATAACGTTAGAATGATAGTGCTCTGTAAATGAGCAGAATCCAATTAGATCGACCCCAAGATTTAAGATCTAAATCTGATTTGACACAGGACAAAGGCAAATAAACACTCTACTACTAGTTACTAGACCGTCTAAACCATCTAGTATACTGTCTGAATTAGTTTTAATGTAATTCCTCAAATTGAGCAATATGTATTGTGTATATATATATATATATATATATATATATATATATATATATATATATATATATATATATATATATATATGTATGTATATGTATAATTTTTCATTAGTTAAGTTCTGGTTTGAACAATTTATGCACACTATTTCTTTTTGGTTTTTACTCAGTTTTAAATCGTTCCATCAATCCCAGTCACAATGGTGTGAGCTCAATCAACTTTATAAATCAAACTCTTATTATTAATTAACTGCAAAAAACCTGGATGGCCTTTGGATACGGTTAGATTAGAGATTTAATAAAATTGCCAGTTATTGATGAATTAATTGTCAGATAAAAATTATTATAGGAGATAATAACATACTAGCCATTGACATTTTATTCTTTGTCAAAATATTGGTAGGTACTAAAATTGTATTCTGAGAATTCATAATAAATCTGTTTGAGTATTTAAGCGCTTTTGTTGACATGATGCATACTCTCAAGTATGTTATATGACCTTATAATGTGAATAGTAGTATTAATATTGCTCATCTCATCAGTAATACGTTATAAACCCGATTAACCCGCTGTAAAACCGGTGCTATTCAGCGTGCTAGGGCCTATATTGGGAAATGTAGCCACGAATCCAATCAGCTATAACCATTGATATCCCGATGGCAATTGACTATTTGCAGCACCTCTTAGGGCCAGTTTCATTCCTTCCGGGTCCTGTAGTGGACCGTCAAGATAGGATTATATTCTGATATGTTATACCTCCATTGCAAACCAACCCGATACATTTAATATTATCAAATAATAATAGTCTTGAATCCGCTTGTAAGGGGGTAAGGGAGCCTAATGGATATTTTAAATAACTTAGTAATGTTGATTGAAAGTAAACCTATCAAACAATTAGTCTGTTTATCTAAAACACAGCCAAAGTAACTATTACTTATAAGTGGACACATTAAAAACTCTGATAAAACTAATGTTTTTCAGCTTCGACGAATTAAATGTAAACCGTTTAATGGTTTTTTAATACAATATTAGAACTTTGAAAGAGGTTCCACATATTTATTAAAATTATTAATATTATTCAAAATCTGTTAAACAAAACTACATCATTAACCATTTTACCAACGACCGTTGTGATAGACGCAAATTATTCTATTACAAGTGAAATAAAAAGTTACGTTATTAAAGAAATTACAAGCCCGAAGCATAAAGAGTTCAATACGATACAGGATTAACTTTGTTATAAATTTTATAGACAAACGAGAGCTAAGGACATTACGAATGTGTTACGATAGCAACTAAGCAATGCGCACGTGGCTGATCAGCAACTATTGTATTCAGCCTTTAAGAAAATCCTGGGGTACTTATAACGCTCGCTTCGATCATATTGTGATTTACATCTGACGCTTTTGCTTAAAGGATATTAAATACAACTGTTTAATAATCTACTGCTGTTGTATTTCTGCATTTCTTTGGATTTTCATGTTGATTCATACTTAAGAGAGGGCTGAAGGACCCCTCTCAAAACGTCAAGCAGTGCTTCACCTGTTCCAATGTTCCGAGTTTATTTTAAATCCGAAAAAAGTGGGAGGGATTTTAAATGAAAGATAAAACTTGGGCTATTTGACTATGTTTATTATTTATTTTTTCATATTTTGAGTTCATACCAAGCTTTAACTGATCAAATTTCATCAAAATTGGATCAACTTTGATCCATTATAGCTAAATATGAAATTAAATTATGGAAAATAAAAAAATAAAAATGGTCAAAGAGCCCATTTTATCTTTAATTTTAAATTACTCTCACTTTTATCGGACTTAAAATAAACTTGGAAAATTTGAGCAGGTGAAACACTGCACGATGAGTTTTTGACCCGCGAGACCTCCGATACTGACAGCCTCTTTCGGCAGCCGGTGAAAATGCTGGGGGTGCAGGCTATGAACGTATCCAATGAATAGCATGTATTAATTATTACAAGACCTACATTCCACGACCAAATCTCTTTTCTCGCCAATATCTACCTGAGTCTTGGGTACCACACGTGATGAATTGTAGCAACGTTTCTTTATCCACAGTGTTTTACACTGAATATTATATAGGGATTGTTTTTCGCCCTCAGTATGCTTGCAAGCAATGCTAAACGTATTCAGGTAGTTTCAGCAACGTCCACTAGGACTGACCTTTTAGCCCCCTCTTAACCAGCAATGAAATATCGATTCAATACATTACTTGATTAGCAAATCGTCAAACTAATCCGTGAGTAAAACATTTTTCTCATCCAACAGATCGTGCATATGTCCAATAAACAACAACTGCTGACGCCAGACACCACTCCTCCGCTTACTCGTAAACAAACTGACGACTTGCAACATCATGTTCCGGTTGTTGATTTGCCCCCAACACCTTTAATCTTTTTACACCCGTTCACCACAAAATAGAAAAGATAATATGATACACGACGCCTTTTTATCGAGTATATGTATAAATAAATTGTAATAAACTAATTATAATAAATTAAGTAGTTCAATAAAGTAACTTACTAATAAAACCAATTAACAAATATATATATATATATATATATATATATATATATATATATATTTGTTTTGTTACTGATAAATTTAAATGTAATTGAATATCAACCAATCTTTGGTCACAAAATATTGTACAATGTTCCAGTCCACGGGTTAGTTTGGGAGAGATTATATGGTTGATGATTGATAACACTAATTCCTAACTGGTCGGACACTGACACGTTCACTTATATTCCTGTAACCCCCTTCCAGTCGTCATCACCAGTACACACGGTATATCTGTTACAAAACATTGTACAATGTTTCAGTCCACGTGTTAGTTTGGGACAGAACATAATTGATGTTCGACAACACTTATCCCTGGTTACCTGGTCGGACACTGACACGTTCACGTATAATCTTGTAATCCTGGTCAGTCGTCATTGCCAGTACACACGGTATATCTGTTACAAAACATTGTACAATGTTTCAGTCCACGTGTTAGTTTGGGACAGAACATAATTGATGTTCGACAACACTTATCCCTGGTTACCTGGTCGGACACTGACACGTTCACGTATAATCTTGTAATCCTGGTCAGTCGTCATTGCCAGTACACACGGTATATCTGTTACAAAACATTGTACAATGTTTCAGTCCACGTGTTAGTTTGGGACAGAACATAATTGATGTTCGACAACACTTATCCCTGGTTACCTGGTCGGACACTGACACGTTCACGTGTAATCTTGTAATCCTGGTCAGTCGTAATTGCCAGTACACACGGTATATCTGGCCGGTTATAAACATCACATCAGGAAATAATTTAAAAACATAAATATGACTATACCGTTTATGTTAATGCATTGCATAACATTTTTTAAATCTGTAATTTATAACGCTGCAAGATTGCATTTAATAAATTCAGTGTGTTTTTTTTTTTTTTTTATTGGTGGCAAAATGTGATGCCAACAAATTTTATCTATATATACCAGTCATGGACGATAAGAGAACAGGTGTTGATATTGCCACTGACCCACAAGATATAGGCTGGTATATTACGAAATACTCGGAGGTTCTTTCCCTTCCTTAGAAATATTAAATTAATAACATAAACAATGTTCAATATGGTGTTTATTCTACTTTTGATTTAAAATATCAGAATATGCTAATCATCGTTCAAGAAAAACAATAAACTTTGACAATAAAATAAAATAATATATAATAACAAGTATTAAATTGTTTCAGTTATCTGTGATTGCACAGAAAAAGGAAAACATAAAATGGATCAAATTAGATGCATTGAACGAATCTTAGTAACAAACCAGCGGAATCACTGGTAAGGATTACAGATGTACTTGTAACCGTGGTCTAAATATTTCGATCCTCTAATTGGTGACACAGTTTAGGTAATTTACTAGTAAGAATCCAATATTAAACAAGCTGAAAGGCCAATTTCATTCAGATATTACGAAACCAATCTCCTGCTTTATTTAATCCCAGGCCTATATATTGTTATTAAGGAAAAGAACAAAAATATGTCATCTACTCTTTCATAATGCTAAGTAAATTAGTGGAAAATGGGAAGAGCATATGTAAAACGTATAGAAATTAAAATTTTACCTAGAGATTGTATTTTAAAATCAAATACATACAAATAAACCAATAGCTACATGATTTTTATATACACACTGTTGGTTGAAACGTCATTATTTGGTAAAATATTGTTTAATCACTCACCCGGCACAACAATTTTAAGGTTTTGAAGAGCAGTAAATTAAACTAATCTGGTAAACTAAACTAGTGAATAATGGTGTAATATTATTTTACGTTAACACTGGCCTTAGAAGTTTACAAAAACATAAAAAAACCCGTATAAACCGTTAATTGATCGAACATATAACACTGAATAGGTAAGGAGTAAACTTGACATGAACTGTAATTTAATAAACATTTAAATTTGAATTGAATTTTTATGTGCATAGAGTATTGATTAAAGTGTAAGCGTATGACGAAAGAAGGCCTAAGTGTTTTAAAAAAGGTTTGTATATAAAGCTTAGTAAGGTACTGGTCGTATATTTGTTTTTAAACCACCGACCACACCGCAGCTTGAGGATGTTTGAGAGCCAATGCGAGGTCTAATGGTGGGCGCTGCAGTCTTCAATAAACCTCCTTGTTTATGTTCATCGAACTCTAACCTTTCTTCTTCATAAACTATTACTTTTTTTATCCACTGGCTAAATATAAACAGTAAAAATTGTTACTGTTCTGTAGTGTGGTGTAGCCATAATGTTATTAAAAAGGTATGGCTTGTGTTATGTAAATTGTTCCATTTAAATAAAGTATTAAAATTATTTTTTTTTTCAAAATTTGACAACCATAACCTTGAGACGAGTGAATCGAGTGAAGGAACTCGCCTTGACATTTATTTTCTTTCCCCAACAAATCAAAAACTTCTCATAGAAATTTCAAGGTATTCCTATTTATAACTTTGAAATGTCTTTTGTTTTATAAAGTCAAAATGGCGGCTAGCGGTTTAACGAAGCATTTTAGAACCCTCTTTGTTCAGTGTTTTGTTTGTCACTAACACCCTGTATAATTAAAAAAATGCAAACAATAATATTTGTTCGGTCTTTAATAATACCGAACATTAATTTATTTAGTATGAATTCCTTTAAAACCTGCTTGAAAATAAGTTTAAATCTTACCGTGATAAAATTTCACTTTATTGCATTAATTAAAATTTCTCATAAATTACTCCACTAAATAATTTTTATAGACTTATAAAATCGGTCAGCCTGTAGTCAGAATATAATGTCATAAATGATAGTGTTTTCAATGCTCAAAAAATATAGATAATAATGAAAAGGATTTTTAAAACTACACTATAGGCCTCCAACAACTGTTCAAGATAAAAAGAGATCATAAGTTCAGTGAGGTAATAGATTCACCATATATTTGAACTAAAGTATTGTTTGGTTTCGTTTTTATTAAAAATACCAAAGCAACAACTGTCCGATGATTTGATGACTTTTCTAATTCATACAAATAATGTAATGTGCAAATAAAACACATGAAACAAATTTACCATATCATTAATATTGTATTATAATACATATAGTTAAAGAGTAGTAGGCAACCGAAGGAAACGTAAAGGCATTGATAACAATGGTTTGGAGCGGAATCCCAAAAGAGCCATTATTGCAGGCGCGCCCATTGTTGTAACTTGAAGGTATCTCGGCCGTAAACACGGCTTTCTTTGTGGCTTCCGTCATCAGCGGATTCGTTATTAAAGAATATGATTAAGTTATTCAAGTAAAAATAAAAAATACGTTTTCCAACATTACCCTATGTATTTACATTTATGCAGTAGTTGTATATGATATGGTAAATATGTAGTCTAATATTTTTAATGCAATCAATTTCGATTAGTCCCTAATGTTGAAAGAGGTATTTTTTTCATCCTTTTTATATAAGCCCCAACACTGAAAAAACCGCTTAATTTAGAAAAAACAAATAAAACATACAAGTCTAATAAACACTTGGGAGAAAATATTGGTATATTGTATATAAAAAGGTAATAACCCTACCTTAAAAATTATAAAAAAATGACCTATGAGCTTGACATTAAAGATATTGGCATTGGCGTTACATATATGAACTGTAAATAAAATGAATAATAATATTGTTTCAACATTACAATAAAACTTAAGATATTTCATCAATTATGAAACTATTAAAAAAGTGTTTCTATAAATCAATATTCAACCTTTCAAAAATCCATAAAAATAAACAATTTAACAAGTATTAATGTTTGGATTCGAGTTTTTTTTTTTTATTTCTTCCATATTTTTTTCTGTCTTTCAAAGTAAGGTACCACTTAAAATGTAAACTACTTCCTAAAAACTAAAACCTTTTAGAAGTTTTAGGGAAATAATATCCTGAGTTACTTGGAGCTGAGGGGAAGGGATTTAGGAGGGGAGAGACACACACTACCGGAAACTGCCACTGTGCATAATATTGCCTTAAACTCATTAAAAAGGTACTGCGTATAATAAAGGATTACAAGGAAATACGCCGTAAAATAAAACATTTTTTTCTCAAGAATTTATAGAAAATTTTATGTAAATTAACACTGATATAATCAATCGCAATTCGTGTGTTTATATGAAAACCAGAGTTGGCAAGCACATAACGAACTTTCCGGCTAATAACTTTCCAATTTGGACTCTGATAAGTTAACATCAGGTTACATTAGATAAGCGGATGAATTCTGACTTCCAGTCATGGACTAACTAACTAATAACGGACATCATGGGAACTTTCGCCCAAGAGAGTTCAACCAGTAATATTTATGTGCACTAGTGTGTTTTAATAGCTGTCTTTAAAATACATAATAAATTTGTTAAATAATAGCAATGTAATTATTTCAAACAATAATATGCACTAATTAATAGAAATACCAGGTATAATTCTATCTACAGGTGATTTGTAAGAAATAGTAACATTTCATTTCAAATTTCAAGAATTGAATTTTTCGGTAAATCTTTAAGACTATCAAGTAGTATTTGATGCATTAAAATCAACAATAAAATAAACTTAAACAAGTAGAATTAATTTAAACAATTTAAAATTTAAACAAACAATTTAAACAATTTAAACAATTTAAAATATATTTTAAAAAGTATATATTTTTAACTTAATTTTCGTAATGCACATTCAAAAAATTAATTTAGAACTATAAGACGCCAGTTCCCGCTCCTTACATAAATAGGAAAAGTAACTTCTAGTATATATATATATAAATTTAAAGCTTTGTGTAAAGTTTTTTTTTTTAGATTTGACAGTTTGTAGCTTGAATAGTTAAAAAATTCTTTAGCAAGTTATAATGCCCTTTTTCTTAGTTTTCCAAAGTTTTGTTTTCAATTAGGTTTTACAATGATTTAATATGGCTTAAATTTGACAAACTTCCCTTATTCTATTAGTAAATTGTGTGTACTTTCTAAACATGTCATAAAACGTGCCAATAAGTTTAAATGGTGATAAAATGATAATTTGATGGAAAATGTGGATAACTTTGAAAACATTTTCAATGATGACTGTACTAGAACGTGGAGCAAGATATAATTGCCTAAACTGAGTATTTCGTTGCATTTTATATACATGCTAAAATCTGTTGACACTGACTACCAAACACCCTGTATATTATACTATGTTGGAGTCCGATTGTTTAAAATTACGATTTATATATTTTTGTATTGTATGATATCATAAACTATTAGAAATCCATCATGTCTTGCATCATGTACAATTAACTGTGTGAAACCAATTGGATGTTAGGTTAGTAAGCTTTAACCCTAAGAAAGAATGTGTTCCAAATTTTCACTCTATAATAGTTTTCTCTCCAATTAATAAAATGACATTTAATATATATATATATATATATATATATATATATATATATATATATATATATATATGTACAGAATAATATTATAGAAATGAAACAAATTTTTATTACATGATAATTTTCAAAGGAAATTTTGATTACTCTATGGAATAAACATCAAGTAAATCAATTAAAATTACAATGTTCACTATAGATTGTAAACCTATACTTAATATACATATTTAATTAAGACTAACATAAAAACATAGCTTGGTCAGTGGTTAATCTTCCACACAAAATCAACTCCCATAAAAAGTTAAGTATTTATTTTCCTTTTACTGTTGTTTTTATGATTTCCCTGGTGTTACGCTACTCCTTTCTTTTATCGAGTTTCTTCTCTCTATCAAAGATTCAATTTTATAAATTGACCTACCATTGTTGTTATAAAAACAACACACTTCCTCGCAACGGTTTGCTTTTACATATACAATTCGACCTTCGGATAAAATTAAGAATTTTTCATTTTTACCTATCATATTTGTTTTTTAAAGAGCATTTTCTAAATACATTGAATGTATTTACAATACATAAGACAAAAGTATTATATATTGTAATACTTTTTATTAGAATAATTGTATTAATTACAATATTGTATTGTAATACAATATTGTATTAATTACAATAATTAGAATAATATATTGTAATAATTTTTTATTAGACATGTCTTATAATACATGCTTGTATTTTTGTAATAGTACGTTATACAGATGGATGTGTTTTGACTGTAGTGTACATTTGTTTACACCAAATGAAGGTTACGGCTGTTTGATCCACAGTTTTATGTCCACATGTCCACAGACAAAATGTCCATTTTCTTTTGTCCACATCTAGTATGGCAACTCCTTTTTGTCGAACTTTCTTACGTCCACTCGAGTGCATGTCCAATCATTAAAACGTCCACAATGGTTGGACGTATTGTTTAGAATATGAAAAATGTTGTAGAAATCAACTATTTTAATAGGTTTATACATGGCTATTTAGATAGTTTGGATATTTGTTGCACTATATAAATCTATTATATAACTACAATTTTATCTGTTGGTACATTTTATAATATGTATCTTCGTGAACTAATAAACAGTATACGAAAGGGAATGGAAGGTTATCTGACAGAAATACCTCGCTCGTGCCAAGAAGTAAAAGTCCCTCATTAGTTGTGAATATTAATATTCGATTTTCATCACCTACACCTGAATCATACAGCAGAAATGGCTTATCTTGCAAAGTCATATCAAATGGTGGTAAAATTATACATTCAACTTTGAAAAAAATGAAAAATTTAATATACAGTTTTAACAAATTTTGTATGTGGACATCAATCTTAAAAGACATGATATGTATGGAAAAGATATGGAGTGTAAGTAAAAAGTGGTGGATGTTTGTATTAATTGACATTTTGGTTGTGTATTTAACAGCCGTAAATGCAAATAAATATCTGGAGAACCATTCATGTTTTGCATTTCGTCTGTTCAATGGAGATTGCGTGTTTTATATTCACCTCGTTTACTCCGTTGATTTTAAGATTTCATCTGCTAAACTAAATCCTGAGACATATAAAATAACGACAAAGTGATTGATTAATACGAATTATAAAATTGGAATACTTGTATGATAAATTAACAGTGGTAATACTGCATCGATATGAGTTAATTACTTAGATAAAAATTGTTGTCACTTAAAAATATGATCGAATAACCATCAAAATTTAATATTAACTTAAACTTTTATTGAGAACCGTTTTAATATAATAATTGATGTTTTGTTGCAGGTTAGTGCCAATGTCACCATTTGAGTAAGTTTGCCTATTTCTTTATATTTTAATTTTTTATTCATAATTTGTAATGTCAGTAATTAAGGCAAAAAAATCATAGAACAATTTTCTACATTATAAAAGAGCCTAGTTACCTACAAAACCTGGGTTTACATACCTAATTACACCTTCAATTGGCTCCTCAGAATGGATAATTATAATGGGTTATTAATTATAATCGGATTATTAATAGTGCATTTATTATTTATTTTCATGTTTTTGCAAATAACATTATATAGACAAAATTATACTTTACTTAAAACATCATTTCATTACAACCTGAAGCATTTTTTTACTATAACAAATCCCAAACAATTTGATGGTGAATTTATTTTTAATTACTGGAATTAAAATAAATAATATTTTAATATCGTTACATGCCACCAAGCTATGCGACTCTGACAGTTGTAGTCAAACTAAATTAATTGCAAGATTTGGTAAATCATCCACAGAAATGTTGCATAACTAATCTGTAAACTAATTTGATGCATATTGCTGGCTTATTGTTACTAGGTCCTCAGTAATTACCACCTAATTCTATATTCATTAGCCTGGTGGTATAGGCTAAGATGCTATATCTGCTACTCGCAACATTGTTAGCTAAAAAAACCACAATGTTTGAATGGATCATTTATCGCTTAGAGTTATTTGACCTTGGGATGTGAATAGCTTAAGCACTACATGATAAAACGTTTTTTATTTTTGAAATAACTAATTAATAATACACGCTATAATAATAATAAGTCCTTTGTACAAATTAGCTAAATACATTGCCTGGTTTCAGATTAATTAGATTATAAAGACCATATATGTGATGTGTTTTAAACAAGTAATAAATGAAATATTTCAAACTACCACTATTGGTCCTAGATAGGCCTACTGTTAGTTAAGTATTTTATCCTAACTTCAATTCCATTCATTGTAAAGGTAGGCTATATAATCTTCACTATCTGTTATTAACCTTACATAATTTATCATCGCTTAAAAGTTTAGTAAATGTCTATTAATTTTTTTTTTTTACGACATATTAACATATTCCTTTGGTTCTTTGAAAAATGTTTTGCATATAGGTATGTTAAGACAAATAGGAGAAAAATAAGATAAAATATGTATAATAAATTATTATTAAAGGAAATGCAATAACTAACTATTAAACTTAAAGTGAATTGGCAGTTATTGCAAGATTCATTTGATACCAGTAGCTTTCAGTTTTATTGGAATGACATACCGTTCAAAACTCGTTGCTGTTACCAAATGCGCAATTTGCTGATTGCTCACCAACAATTTAAAAAGAGGAGTTGTTTTACATTCCCGGTCGTGGCAACTTTCTAGTACAACGGTTATGTTCAGCTGAGCACCAACAAATATAATATGACGATGTTTATTAATTACGTTTTAGGTGTATAATGTCGGGATTGTAGTCTATTTACTTTTTTAATGATTTTTAATCATTTGATTCATACTATAGGCTGATAAGTATAACGGACAATGAAACAAAATAACCCTCTCCTAGGTGTTAATATATCTGTTTTTTATTTTATTTATTTATTTTATTTTATATATCTTTGATAATTTCATTTTACATTTAAAATTTGTTACCTTCTTCCCAACTATTGTTTTACTTTCACAAAACGTTGCTATCTTTGGATTTACTGTAGCAAAACATTATATTATTTTCTAGTTTTGATTATCATGAATGTAAGCTGGTTACGTTATCTCTATTAGAATGTAAAAAGGATAGATTAACTAAATAATGGATAGTAAAAGTATCTTCATACTTTCAAATATACTTACTTGTTATTAATAGTAAATCTTAATCTCATTAGCCATTATTGTAACTCCTCGCATTACTAATATTTAATTATACTTGTTTCTACCTACCAATTAATAATACGTCATTAATTCAACTTAAAATTTGTTTAAAAGCCAACGTTTTTTAAATGGCTGCAAAATTATTTTGAAAAAATGTCATTTTATTCAAGTAATTATTAGTTTTATTCATCTTCCAGTTTGAAAATAAAGGAAAATCGTCTTTTTAAATATTCTGTAAAAATATTCAGTATTTTACTTAATATGACTGAGGCACTTATAGATATATTAGATATTTGCAATGCGTCAGAAGAGATTATTCTTGCAAGTTCAATCTTATTATGAAAGATTTACCTGGTCTGTTTAACATCTGATAAGAACCACTGAAATACAAAGTTATTTTGAGCTCTCATTTTGACACCTCATTTACCTCATGTCGAAACTTCCCGATCGTTGGTTTAGTGATAAGTAAAGTTGGAAACTCGAAAGCTACGATGTATATCTCGTTTGGTGAAAACATCTTACCAATGTCAACACCACTCCAAAACTGGTTCCAAACTTACTAAACTTTAGACCACTAAAATATCAAATACAATGATTCAGGTAAAATGATAAAAACATCATAAAAAAATAGTGAACGTCTTTTGTTCTTATTTTCTTATCGATCTATTTATTTCTACAACGGTATTGTAATATTAATTTTTTTATTTACACAAAAATAAAACAAAAATTTGTTTCACAACTTATAATGGCAAACATAATGAAGAACATAAGTACATAACTGTTTTTAATTTAAACAATATTTAATGCATAATTAACCCTTTTTATTTTTACTTTATTATAAAACATAAAATTAAAGTATTAGTTCAAGTACGCCTTAGGTATTAAATTTTTTTAATTCCCACTATATCGCAAATAATTGGTAGGTACATCCATTTCCCGAATGGCACTGATAGAAATCGTTCTATGCACTCGTAACTGCCACTGAGCAATCAGTGAATTGCTTTTAGAGCTATAGGCTATAGAGCTAATTTTAATTTTGAATTATTTTTTTTACTTCTCAGATAATTGAAATAAATCATTTTCTGCTTCTTTATCTTTACAGATTTTTATATCTAATCTCTTTGCTTAACATATTAAATTGTTTAAAATATCATTTTGAACTTTAAAACCTCAATTCCCAAAAATTTTTACCATGGTATTCTTATGGGAAACCAACAAAACCTTCCCTTGATTTTTATGTACTTATCTTGATAACATACTTTATGAACATTCATTAGGAAGTGTTTAACATATATTTTCTTACAAGGCCCATATGGTGGCAAACCTACATATTCACTCACCCCTATGGGGTTCATTGGAAAAATAAAAAATTAAAAAATACAATAACTTGATAAAATTTAGAACGTACATTCACTAGGTAGGGCTTAACTTATATTTGCTTGCAAAACCTATTTGGTGGAAAACCTACATAAGTAGGGGTCTTTGGCCGAAGACTGTCAGGAGGAGCAGGAGGAGCCGACCCCCCCCCCCCGAGGACCACCGGCGGCGAGCCCCCCCCCCCCCCCCCCGAGACCGCCCACGGCGGAACAGTAGAGGACTTTGGTACAACTGGTCCATTTTTTTTTTTTTTTTTTGCTAAATCCGCGGCAATCCGCGGCAAATCCGCGGCAATCCGCGGCAATCCGCGGCAATCCGCGGCGAATCCGCGGCAATCCAAAATAGTAGAGGCATTCGGCCAGTGCTGCTATGAGTCATGAATAGTAATACAACTCTTTAACATTTGTTGTATGACAAATCCGCGGCAATCCGCGGCGAATCCGCGGCAATCCAAAATAGTAGAGGCATTCGGCCAGTGCTGCTATAAGTCATGAATAGTAATACAACTCTTTTTAACATTTGTTGTATGGCAAATCCGCGGCAATCCGCGGCGAATCTAAAATAGTAGGGGCATTCGGCCGGTTATTATTATTTTTACGGTGTCGTGGCCGATGGTGGGGACGGTGGTGGGGCAGTGGTGGGGCAACGGTGGGGAAAAAGTAGTGTGTTTTGGAGACATATAGATCAAGAGGTGTAATGAAACTCTTTAAACATTTGGTGCATGTACTTTTCATATTGAATAATAAAGAACTAGAATCTTTTAATATGATTACCTTAATAGCATGCAACTCTTTTTAACATTTGTTGCATATACTTTCATATTGAACATTATTTTCACTTTAACTTTTGCACATGACACATTGTGTTTCATAGCTATTTTTCTTTTTCCTGATTTTGTTTCATTTCAATTAATTTACGTATGCTTTTTCTTTTCTGTACTTACAAGCATTACTGAAACTAAGGTTTTAAGGTTTAACAGTAATCTTCTACTGTCTCTGGGACTTCCGCTCGTGAGACAACTGACTCTGTGCAGCTCCTCGACGACTCTTCTATTGCTCACATTGATGCGATGATCAGAAGTTTTCACTAAATTGTATTAACACTACTATTGTTTTCTATTCACATCTATTGGTTGGATTGTAAAACAATATTTCTCTTGTATGTTAAGATATTTCTTTTCTTGTAATAAAAATTAGCACTTAACAAACATTTTTCTTTTTTAATTCGTATGTAAGTTTCACTTTTGAAGGGACTCACTATTTCAAAGTCAAAAGTGCATTTGTAAAAGTTTTCAAAGTCTGTTAGTTTAACCTTCCTGCAGACTCGACATTACGTTTACTATCAAAGACAAAACAGTCTAGTAATTCACTTTCAAAGTCAAAAGAGTCTGTTAGTTTAGTCATCGCACATCTTTGACATAGCTTGTAAAAGTTTTACACTTCAAATTGAAAAGAGCACTTTCGTTTAACCATTGTGCAGACTCGACATTACATGTTTACTTTCAAAGACAAAAGAGTCTAGTAGATTGCTATTTTACTTTCAAAAGAGTCTGATAGTTTAGTATTTGTACACCTCTGTGTAGACTCATCATTTATATTTTACTTTCAAATTGCAAAGAGTTTGATATATTTAGTATTTTAAAAAAAGCAAAGAGTCTGACAGTGAATGATCTTAACACTATGTGCAAAACTGGAAAATGAAAACAAGTATGTCAATACAAACTGTCAGATTTATTGAAACAATCTTAAAACTAACATCAAGTGTATTGAAAAATGAATCAGCAAAATAGAAACTTTATACATTATCCAAAAATCATAACATTTATAAAAAGACAACAGAATAAATGTTCATATCACAGTTCATCACAGTCCAAAACATTCCTAATATCCAAACAGCGCCTAAACGATCACACTCATGCGACATAAATTAAATTGTGTATTCGTCTACGTCCATCGGTGCAGGCAGAGCTGGAGGTAGCGGTGGTGCTCTTGGTGGTATTGCATAGTGCCCCCACGGAAGAGTGTTTATTCCGTCCTCCGGCATCACGTATCGTTTGTCATCAAACGGAGCCAGAGATCTTTTTCTCACTACCACTGAGTAAATCATATGGTATTTACTTTGAAAGCGTTGATTTTCCGTACTCTTTGTCGTTCTGTTATGAAGACAATCGATGTAATCTTGTACGGTTAGATCACGCAGAGCGACGGCACGATTAACACCCTTCGCTCGTTTGATGGGGGGAGGCGCGATGCAATCATCTCCATCAATTTCATTATTACAAGTACACCTACCGAATGTCATACAGTAGAGTTTTGCCATCAATCCGACAAACATTTCGATGGCTTCATCTTTAAACTTTCCCAACACCCTTGCGTTCCGTCCGTCATAACAAACGTGGGTCCTGGGATAGTTACTTGTGTCGAAATCGTCAAGGTGTGTCAACATGTCACGGTAGACGTCTCTGGTACGGATCGCGTAGACTATCCCATCGGTGTCCATGTAGACCATTCTAATCCTTTCGATACCGTACCGCTCTACCATGTCATAGTGGAAACCGTACATCCATCGTTTACTATGGTCCAGAATGCACATTCCCGCGTATACAGGCTTGTCCAGTACGACTCGCACTTTGGCCATATGTAGCAATGCTAGGTTTTCATTGTACCAAACACGATCATTGAAATTCGCCTTAGCTACATGCTTAGTATACATTTTATGGGATGTGACTAGTTTTACGTTTAGGTGTTTTCTCACATTCTGGAGACTCATACCGTATACTGCATTAACCATCAATTTGAACATCTCCACTTCAAATTTATTGTTGGCCTGCTGTCTTAACTCAGTATTTAGCGTCACGTACGGTTTCAACCACGGTGACTGTTTGAAACGTAGAACTCTGTGGATTCGACGAACACGTAGTCCATTCTCTAACGCCTGTTGAAGGTAGCGATAGTGGATTACATATTCCTCCTTATCCGTCAGGGTGGCCATTAATTTCTTAGATGATCCAGCACCGCTGTTGATTACTTGCTCCGATGTGTATGGGAGTTGATACGCTGGTGATTTTCGAACTTCTGGACAGAAGGGCAAGTCTCTGTGTTTATCATGTAGACCTTGGTCTTTCGGGTACTCCAAGTCTACTTCCAATACGTACCCGTACTCGCCTTCCGCCGGTATGTTCGAGATGTCTAATGCGTCAATTTCCTGCTGTGTTAGCCATTCAAAATCTTTGTACGGAAGTGGTTCCGACATGGCCCATCCGTAGAGGTTGTTAGCGTCATAATACATTAAAAATGTATCATTATCACTCTCTACGGAATCTCCACTCGTCGATGCGCAATGGCCGTTTCGGTCACCGCGTCCTCTAGTGTATTTATTATTGGCGATGACGTGCCGAGTTACACATTGAGTCAGACCACCTCGAATACCCTTCTCAAAAAATACATATTGATCCACATCTTGAAGGGTTTCGAGTACCACACCAGTTTTGTACAGCATGACATCCCAGGCGTACGACGGAAGCGTAAGATAATGTGCAGGGTCGAGCTGATAGTGTGTTAGACACATCTCCCTGAACTCCTCAAACACATCGGCTAATAGTAGCACATCGGTTCGTAAATATACATCTGAGTATTCACCGAGCGTGGTACAGTTGAATTTACGCCACACTTGTTGTGCATGTTCATAATCAACATCAGTTACTTCATCTCCGAAGGCTTCTTTAGGTGGAAGTAGATCCTCGTTCAGAACATCCTGTGAAGTGATGTATTCATAGGGGAAGACTCCTTTCCTACGTAATAGTCGGAAATCGTCATTGTCCGGGTATCTAGCTTTCATGATTTTCATTTTGTCATCAGGTAGTATGGACGCGAGAGTCGCTAATGATTTCGCCATCAGACGATACGAATCGACAAACTGTAGCTTGATGTTACTATGTCGACCAGGATATTTAAATCGTTTTGAAAATGTAATGTACTTTTCTTCCGTGTTGGCGAGTACTTCTACATCACCTTTGTCGATACCCAGTTCTCTAACTATGAAATGCGCATCATAGTTTGATAAATTATGGAAATAGATGTTTATAGTTTCCTGCTTTCGGTCCTCGGGTCTGTGACGTGCATCCAAAACTTCTCCAATCTTCTTTACGTCATCGCGTACTGCGTTTATAAAGTGTTCAGAGGCATTCTCACCTCTGTAGAGTCTCAATTTTGAATATGTGTTGCTAGTCGGATCAATGTCGTCACAATCACCATCGTTGACATTCCTGTGATTATCATGAATGTAGTACGCGTACGAGTATGGCGTGTGGAGTTTCTTCACATTACTTGGCGCATTCTCGTTGTGATTTATATTAGCACCTCTTGAATTGGCCGGATCCCACGCTGGTGGAAGAGACGTTGGTGTGGGATGAATAAGTTGATTTGGTTCAGTCGGTACGAGCGCACACTCAAAATCCGCATATATAGTGAATCGTGCTTTTTGAGTACGCTCGATGTGCTTAAACCTAATCTCTTTATCTTCAGACAAATCGGTCCTCAGAGGATCATGCGAAGAGCAGTAACGCTTGTGCTCCTCCAACCGTTCAGCTCCAGTGAGACCCAGTTTGTTCGGTCGGTTGTCGAAATGTGCGAAACATCTCCTGCAAATGAACAAACGATGGCCGCGACGTGTCAGCTGGCTGGAAACTAACCTCTCGAAGTCTGCGATGTATGCATAGTGAGTGGTCCGTTCATCTGTTAGGAACAACAGATCGAAGTGGTTTGGTAGCTCCTGATCCACGACGCGAAGCGGGAAGACATAGTGTTCTTCTTTGTTTTGTTGCTTGCTCCGCTTCTTGTTGTCCAGACCATACACGTTAACACTCACCCCCGGGTTGTTGCGCTCAAACTTGCGGATGTCATTGATTTTTACTGGGAATTCAAGTCCCTCAAAATTTAAATTAGCTCGGGCCCTAACCTCTGTAGTAAAGTGCTTAGAGGTGAGCCGATCACGACGAGCTTCATTAACTAACTTAGAAAGAATTGAATACTCAAAACACCGCTCATCCGATTCGTTTAGCACATTAACCACAGAGTGTCTCATGGAGATATCGCGAGGAAGGGGGATGAAGGAGCTACCTCTGAGAGGGCTATAAACATTGACTCTCACCTCCATGTCTAAAACCCTAACAAAGCTCCACCCGGAACCCTTCATCTCGCATGTCGACCACGCGCACTCAAGCAAAATGCGAGAATTCACATGGTTTCCAGAAATAATGAGGTTTAAAGAGTCCGTTTAAGGACACTTGATGCATGCCGTTCGCGCGCTCGCATTCCATCCGCGCGTAAGATTCAAACGCGCATTTTTGCGGCATGCATCAAGTGTCCTTAAACGGACTCTTTAAACCTCATTATTTCTGGAAACCATGTGAATTCTCGCATTTTGCTTGAGTGCGCGTGGTCGACCACCGGTATTCCTACGCCACCAACTTGATTTTTGTTTGCGCGGTGTTCGGTGTAGCAGCAGTCCACATTGTCGAGGTGATATCCTCACGTCGCCATCTTGATTTTTTTATAAACGCATGCGTTCAGTGTATGTGTTCGAGGAGACAATCTAAGGTGGTCAAAATAATTTGATAATGTTATGTTGGGTTTTCTACGCACGACTCGCTTCTATGTAAAAGAGTGTGCTGCATGCGAAGTGATGCTGCGGTTGAGCTTTCAACCAATGTTTACTCCTTTGAAGTGATGCACAATGGACATGTGACTTCATTTAATGTGTTAAATGTTTATGAGTCAAAAATAGTTGACTAATGTTTCGACATAAGCAAAACTGTCTTTAAGTGGTTATCTTGTGTAATGAGATCTCATACCTCTTTCTCTATATTGAACTAAATGTGATGTGTGACTTCGTACAATTTAAAACACTGCCTTGTCCCCGAATGGCCGCAGTTGGTTCTAAAATTTTTGTCACTCTCGCGTTGTTGACTCATTTTCGATGTGCCTCTACACTCTTGGCATACGCTGAGACTCAAATTGAGTATAGCCGTTGATGGTCACCCGTTGTGCCGATGCATAGTGCGCGTGGCAGGCGACCGGTATTCCTACGCCACCAACTTGATTTTTGTTTGCGCGGTGTATCGGTGTAGCCGCAGTCCATAGTGTCGAGACGATATCCTTACGCCTCGAGTTCTCATACCTCTTTCTCTATATTAAACTAAATGTGATGGGTGACTTCGTACAATTTTAAACACTGCATTGTCCCCGAGTGGCCGCAGTTGGTTCTAAGATTTTGTCACTCTCGCGTTGTTGACTCATTTTCAATAAACCTCTACACTCTAGGCATACGCTGAGATTCAAATCGAGTATGGTCGTTGGTGATCGCCTGTCGTGCCGCTGCATACTATGTACGATCCCGCGCCATTTTCACATCCCACAGCGTCTGTATTTGCTCGTTCACTCTCTCTCCAGACTTCGCGGCGATCGGACGTGTGCTCCAGTGCTCCAGTGCTCCAGTGCTCCGTTACCTCCGCTGCCCTCAGTCTCTCTCCAGACTTCACGGTGACCGGACGTGTTCTCCAGTGCTCCAGTGCTCCAGCGGTCCAGTGCTACTGCCTTTCTTCGCTCAGTCTCTCTCCAGACTTCAAGGTGAACGGACGTGTTTTCCAGTGCTCCAGTGCTCCAGTGCTACTGTCTTTCTTCGCTCAGTCTACCTCCAGACTTCACGGCGATCGGACGTGTTCTCCAGTGCTCCGCAGCGCCCTGTGACATAGTACTACTGTCTTACTCCTGGGTACACGTCAATTCAAATGTAAGTAGTATTTGTAATGTAGAATAGTTATCTATATTTAAATACGTATGATGTATGTGGATTTTATTTGTGTCAAATGTCTTCGTTCTTTCTATCATGTGCTAACTGAAAAGTTCATAACATTATTTTCGTGTTTTACTTTGCGATATGTAAAATGTGTAAAAGAAAATAAAACTTTCTTATTCATAATCTCCTTGCCTTTAAATTTACACTTTGTTGAGTAGTTTAACAGAGAAGAATGTTAATAAACTACAATGCATAGCTTCTTAAGCATTTATAAACATTTCTGAATGCGAAGTAGAATATTTACTTTCAAAACGATTTTAATAGTTTTGTCACTAGTGTGAAAATAGACTGCAATAGCATGTAACGCAATGAAACTCTTTTACACTTGCTTGTTGTGTTTGTTAATTATAAAGAATGTTTCTTGTAATATTACATTCTTTGAGTTTTTCATAAAACTTCTCTGAATAGTTTATATTACGTAGAGTTATTTGTTTGTAGATCATGAACAACACTGTGGAACGCCGCTTCACTTGTGGGGAGTGCGGCAAAGCGTATAAGAAGAAAGATCATCTTAACCAGCACGCACGTTCCGCCCACAGGGGAGTCAAGTTTGACTGTCCGGATTGTGGGAAATCATACACGAGGGATTCTGACCTTCGTCGCCACATCGACATCACCCATCGCCAACATCCCGCATTCAGACCAGGTTAGTAACATGTGTTTAATAATATCTTGAACATTGGATATAGTCACTAACTCCATGACACTGATTAATTGCATAACCAAATGCATATCCACGGACACTTACTTCAAGAAAACATTTCCTTTATAATATGAAAACTTTAACAAATTATTTCAAAATGAACAAGATGATAAATAGCAATAATTTCAAATGCTACTCTGATTATAAAAATCCAATGAAGTAAATGTGTTAGTATTTACTTACCAAATATTCATCACAACTTCTTATAAATCTGCTTTAAGATAAAATGTTCTAATCACATGTATGTTCGTTTGTTATAGATTTTGTTTCCACTCCTTCGGATCCGCGACCTGGTCCCTCTAACACTTCTGACCTCGATTCGAGACCGAATCCATCGCACGCAACGGATCTGACACACGCCCCACCACCTGTTGGAGTTCGTACAAAAGGTATGCATTTTTCTTTGACTTCAAACTAATGATGTTTGTTTTACTTAAAACATAGATACGACATTTGCAGTAGTAACTGATTTCACACTAAATGGTTCGTTCATCATTCTTAATTTTCTAAATGAGTTCTGATGTAAAGACTTTTAACCAATTTTAACATTAAGTTAATTTCAGCCATGACATTATACATTCAGAACTTTCATAATGGTTTAGAAACTGTTTCTTTTTCCATTATTATGCATGTGACTACAACTATATGTGTTTTTCAGGTCATGTGTGTGGCGGGTGTGGAGGGTCCTTCAATCGCAAGGATGATATGCAGTTCCACGCTCGATTCCACTGTAGAGCTGCGCGTGTGAGCCAACAACCGGAGCAGACCGGTGGAGTCCAACCACCTGTGCCTGTCATCTCGACCACAACGCCTATCCCCTCGTCAACAACGTCTGTAGGAACAGTCAATGACGAGATCGTCAATGGATCCTCGATCATTCCCAGTGATTTGGCACCAGATGGGTTCGTGGAGACCGAGACAGGATTTCGCGGGCGTTTGAAGACGTACAGGCTTGCGGAGCCCGCTGATGAGACTGTTTCTCTCCAGGAGTTTGTCAACTCATTGCGAACAACGATTGTCACACTCATGCGACGGATTTTATTGATAGTTCATGCCATTAAGGTCAATCTCTGGATCGAATGTCAATTCACAAATATTCATGGTGAGACTTGCAAGCGAGCCTTCAAGACCAAAAATGTCCCTATCCTCCAAAATAGTGATGTAGATGAAATATGTCAACAATTCATCAACAAAATTTTACTGGAGAAGGAGACATGCGAGATGAAGGGTTCCGGGTGGAGCTTTGTTAGGGTTTTAGACATGGAGGTGAGAGTCAATGTTTATAGCCCTCTCAGAGGTAGCTCCTTCATCCCCCTTCCTCGCGATATCTCCATGAGACACTCTGTGGTTAATGTGCTAAACGAATCGGATGAGCGGTGTTTTGAGTATTCAATTCTTTCTAAGTTAGTTAATGAAGCTCGTCGTGATCGGCTCACCTCTAAGCACTTTACTACAGAGGTTAGGGCCCGAGCTAATTTAAATTTTGAGGGACTTGAATTCCCAGTAAAAATCAATGACATCCGCAAGTTTGAGCGCAACAACCCGGGGGTGAGTGTTAACGTGTATGGTCTGGACAACAAGAAGCGGAGCAAGCAACAAAACAAAGAAGAACACTATGTCTTCCCGCTTCGCGTCGTGGATCAGGAGCTACCAAACCACTTCGATCTGTTGTTCCTAACAGATGAACGGACCACTCACTATGCATACATCGCAGACTTCGAGAGGTTAGTTTCCAGCCAGCTGACACGTCGCGGCCATCGTTTGTTCATTTGCAGGAGATGTTTCGCACATTTCGACAACCGACCGAACAAACTGGGTCTCACTGGAGCTGAACGGTTGGAGGAGCACAAGCGTTACTGCTCTTCGCATGATCCTCTGAGGACCGATTTGTCTGAAGATAAAGAGATTAGGTTTAAGCACATCGAGCGTACTCAAAAAGCACGATTCACTATATATGCGGATTTTGAGTGTGCGCTCGTACCGACTGAACCAAATCAACTTATTCATCCCACACCAACGTCTCTTCCACCAGCGTGGGATCCGGCCAATTCAAGAGGTGCTAATATAAATCACAACGAGAATGCGCCAAGTAATGTGAAGAAACTCCACACGCCATACTCGTACGCGTACTACATTCATGATAATCACAGGAATGTCAACGATGGTGATTGTGACGACATTGATCCGACTAGCAACACATATTCAAAATTGAGACTCTACAGAGGTGAGAATGCCTCTGAACACTTTATAAACGCAGTACGCGATGACGTAAAGAAGATTGGAGAAGTTTTGGATGCACGTAACAGACCCGAGGACCGAAAGCAGGAAACTATAAACATCTATTTCCATAATTTATCAAACTATGATGCGCATTTCATAGTTAGAGAACTGGGTATCGACAAAGGTGATGTAGAAGTACTCGCCAACACGGAAGAAAAGTACATTACATTTTCAAAACGATTTAAATATCCTGGTCGACATAGTAACATCAAGCTACAGTTTGTCGATTCGTATCGTCTGATGGCGAAATCATTAGCGACTCTCGCGTCCATACTACCTGATGACAAAATGAAAATCATGAAAGCTAGATACCCGGACAATGACGATTTCCGACTATTACGTAGGAAAGGAGTCTTCCCCTATGAATACATCACTTCACAGGATGTTCTGAACGAGGATCTACTTCCACCTAAAGAAGCCTTCGGAGATGAAGTAACTGATGTTGATTATGAACATGCACAACAAGTGTGGCGTAAATTCAACTGTACCACGCTCGGTGAATACTCAGATGTATATTTACGAACCGATGTGCTACTATTAGCCGATGTGTTTGAGGAGTTCAGGGAGATGTGTCTAACACACTATCAGCTCGACCCTGCACATTATCTTACGCTTCCGTCGTACGCCTGGGATGTCATGCTGTACAAAACTGGTGTGGTACTCGAAACCCTTCAAGATGTGGATCAATATGTATTTTTTGAGAAGGGTATTCGAGGTGGTCTGACTCAATGTGTAACTCGGCACGTCATCGCCAATAATAAATACACTAGAGGACGCGGTGACCGAAACGGCCATTGCGCATCGACGAGTGGAGATTCCGTAGAGAGTGATAATGATACATTTTTAATGTATTATGACGCTAACAACCTCTACGGATGGGCCATGTCGGAACCACTTCCGTACAAAGATTTTGAATGGCTAACACAGCAGGAAATTGACGCATTAGACATCTCGAACATACCGGCGGAAGGCGAGTACGGGTACGTATTGGAAGTAGACTTGGAGTACCCGAAAGACCAAGGTCTACATGATAAACACAGAGACTTGCCCTTCTGTCCAGAAGTTCGAAAATCACCAGCGTATCAACTCCCATACACATCGGAGCAAGTAATCAACAGCGGTGCTGGATCATCTAAGAAATTAATGGCCACCCTGACGGATAAGGAGGAATATGTAATCCACTATCGCTACCTTCAACAGGCGTTAGAGAATGGACTACGTGTTCGTCGAATCCACAGAGTTCTACGTTTCAAACAGTCACCGTGGTTGAAACCGTACGTGACGCTAAATACTGAGTTAAGACAGCAGGCCAACAATAAATTTGAAGTGGAGATGTTCAAATTGATGGTTAATGCAGTATACGGTATGAGTCTCCAGAATGTGAGAAAACACCTAAACGTAAAACTAGTCACATCCCATAAAATGTATACTAAGCATGTAGCTAAGGCGAATTTCAATGATCGTGTTTGGTACAATGAAAACCTAGCATTGCTACATATGGCCAAAGTGCGAGTCGTACTGGACAAGCCTGTATACGCGGGAATGTGCATTCTGGACCATAGTAAACGATGGATGTACGGTTTCCACTATGACATGGTAGAGCGGTACGGTATCGAAAGGATTAGAATGGTCTACATGGACACCGATGGGATAGTCTACGCGATCCGTACCAGAGACGTCTACCGTGACATGTTGACACACCTTGACGATTTCGACACAAGTAACTATCCCAGGACCCACGTTTGTTATGACGGACGGAACGCAAGGGTGTTGGGAAAGTTTAAAGATGAAGCCGGAGGAGTAGCCATCGAAATGTTTGTCGGATTGATGGCAAAACTCTACTGTATGACATTCGGTAGGTGTACTTGTAATAATGAAATTGATGGAGATGATTGCATCGCGCCTCCCCCCATCAAACGAGCGAAGGGTGTTAATCGTGCCGTCGCTCTGCGTGATCTAACCGTACAAGATTACATCGATTGTCTTCATAACAGAACGACAAAGAGTACGGAAAATCAACGCTTTCAAAGTAAATACCATATGATTTACTCAGTGGTAGTGAGAAAAAGATCTCTGGCTCCGTTTGATGACAAACGATACGTGATGCCGGAGGACGGAATAAACACTCTTCCGTGGGGGCACTATGCAATACCACCAAGAGCACCACCGCTACCTCCAGCTCTGCCTGCACCGATGGACGTAGACGAATACACAATTTAATTTATGTCGCATGAGTGTGATCGTTTAGGCGCTGTTTGGATATTAGGAATGTTTTGGACTGTGATGAACTGTGATATGAACATTTATTCTGTTGTCTTTTTATAAATGTTATGATTTTTGGATAATGTATAAAGTTTCTATTTTGCTGATTCATTTTTCAATACACTTGATGTTAGTTTTAAGATTGTTTCAATAAATCTGACAGTTTGTATTGACATACTTGTTTTCATTTTCCAGTTTTGCACATAGTGTTAAGATCATTCACTGTCAGACTCTTTGCTTTTTTTAAAATACTAAATATATCAAACTCTTTTCAATTTGAAAGTAAAATATAAATGATGAGTCTACACAGAGGTGTACAAATACTAAACTATCAGACTCTTTTGAAAGTAAAATAGCAATCTACTAGACTCTTTTGTCTTTGAAAGTAAACATGTAATGTCGAGTCTGCACAATGGTTAAACGAAAGTGCTCTTTTCAATTTGAAGTGTAAAACTTTTACAAGCTATGTCAAAGATGTGCGATGACTAAACTAACAGACTCTTTTGACTTTGAAAGTGAATTACTAGACTGTTTTGTCTTTGATAGTAAACGTAATGTCGAGTCTGCAGGAAGGTTAAACTAACAGACTTTGAAAACTTTTACAAATGCACTTTTGACTTTGAAATAGTGAGTCCCTTCAAAAGTGAAACTTACATACGAATTAAAAAAGAAAAATGTTTGTTAAGTGCTAATTTTTATTACAAGAAAAGAAATATCTTAACATACAAGAGAAATATTGTTTTACAATCCAACCAATAGATGTGAATAGAAAACAATAGTAGTGTTAATACAATTTAGTGAAAACTTCTGATCATCGCATCAATGTGAGCAATAGAAGAGTCGTCGAGGAGCTGCACAGAGTCAGTTGTCTCACGAGCGGAAGTCCCAGAGACAGTAGAAGATTACTGTTAAACCTTAAAACCTTAGTTTCAGTAATGCTTGTAAGTACAGAAAAGAAAAAGCATACGTAAATTAATTGAAATGAAACAAAATCAGGAAAAAGAAAAATAGCTATGAAACACAATGTGTCATGTGCAAAAGTTAAAGTGAAAATAATGTTCAATATGAAAGTATATGCAACAAATGTTAAAAAGAGTTGCATGCTATTAAGGTAATCATATTAAAAGATTCTAGTTCTTTATTATTCAATATGAAAAGTACATGCACCAAATGTTTAAAGAGTTTCATTACACCTCTTGATCTATATGTCTCCAAAACACACTACTTTTTCCCCACCGTTGCCCCACCACTGCCCCACCACCGTCCCCACCATCGGCCACGACACCGTAAAAATAATAATAACCGGCCGAATGCCCCTACTATTTTAGATTCGCCGCGGATTGCCGCGGATTTGCCATACAACAAATGTTAAAAAGAGTTGTATTACTATTCATGACTTATAGCAGCACTGGCCGAATGCCTCTACTATTTTGGATTGCCGCGGATTCGCCGCGGATTGCCGCGGATTTGTCATACAACAAATGTTAAAGAGTTGTATTACTATTCATGACTCATAGCAGCACTGGCCGAATGCCTCTACTATTTTGGATTGCCGCGGATTCGCCGCGGATTGCCGCGGATTGCCGCGGATTGCCGCGGATTGCCGCGGATTGCCGCGGATTGCCGCGGATTTGCCGCGGATTTGCCGCGGATTGCCGCGGATTTAGCAAAAAAAAAAAAAAAAAAAAAAAAAAAATGGACCAGTTGTACCAAAGTCCTCTACTGTTCCGCCGTGGGCGGTCTCGGGGGGGGGGGGGGGCTCGCCGCCGGTGGTCCTCGGGGGGGGGGGGGGGGGGGGGGGGGGTCGGCTCCTCCTGCTCCTCCTGACAGTCTTCGGCCAAAGACCCCTACTTACATACTCATAATTTTTATGTTAAAATAAAAAAAATATATACCAAAATATTTAACATACAATATTTGTATGTTATTTACATACAATGGAAATGCTGAGTACACAGGTCTACTGCGACGGGGTTAGTTATAGTACACGAGATATTTACTATTTCGTATTCTAAATAATTACTTGTCGAATATTAAAGAATTAATAAAAAATAATAAGAATACAAATCGTGTCTGGGAATGAGTAATCAGTTTTCTTTATTACTTACTGTAGACAAGTTTTTTAGACCATGCACTCACACAATCTATCATATTATTCCTATAAGGCTGTCGTATGTTACGTACCTTTTTCTCTCGACTTGCTGAACCGATTTTTGAGATTGAGGTGTCATTTTAAAGCTTAGGATATAGCGCTCGGGCGAATCGTAATTAAGAAGGACATATCGTTCCGGGCTTCACCCCCCTCGCCTTTGATTTATTTCTACAGATCGCTTTAAAATGTTGACCAAATTTTATTGTACGATGTTCATAAATGTGAATTGTAACTTAACAGCTGATTACTTTCAGACGAATTTTAAAGTCAGATTTCAAACTAAAATAGATCTCTGTCACTTCATAACCAACATACATGTACTTTAGGTTAGTTTCTCTCATACAGAATCATAAAATGCGCAATTTGCGCACGGGCCACCTGGTATAATCAATTAATACATTGTATTTGGAATCAGTACTGTTTTTCGTACGAGTCAACGTGTTTTTATATGAGTCCATGCATCATTATTTGATGTAATCTTAAAATGTATTACAAATGGTAAATAAAAATAACGCATGCATTAACACACAGAAACAAATAGTGTATGCTGATATTTATTCCATTTCGTTATTGTTTTTATGAAAAATGTGTCTTATTATTACATGTAATAAGAACATTTGAATTGACTAAGACTAATGTAGTTCTAGCTCAAACCATTTTTACAGCGTTAGGCTTTAGTCGATCTGTTTGACACTTATAATGTTCGCTTTTCCCGAATGAAAACTGCCTTTACAACCCCTACCACTACCGCTTGAGGACTGTGAACCTTTGATAGATTTAGCGATTAATGAAAAGGATTATATTGATATCCCAATAGAGAAATATCACATATCGTGGGGGTGTAGGAGGCGTTGGTGAACCTTATGAGAAGTAATATTTGGAAACGGGTTGCCGTTTTTACAAATATTCAAAATTCCAAATATTAAACCTAAAATAAAACCCATGTTATAGTTTATATGTTTATAGTTTTATAAATTTTTTATTAACTTTGATTTATCTTTATTTAACTTTGATTGATCTATAATTTTTTATTTTAAATAAGGAGTCTTGTTCAAAATTCATCAGGTACCATTTTGCGTATTACCAAGCGGGCCCGGGTTCAATGCAAGACCGGGAATAACAAGATTAACAAGTTTTCTTCACTGCTCACTTTAGTCAATTTGTTTAAAACTAAAATAGAAACTATTAAGTTCATTTTAATTTTGACCTTTGCAATCTTTATCGTTACAAAATATATAACAAAACACAATATATTTAGCTGTCTTGTAAAGCTCACCCATTAACGTTTACTTTTATTTCCATTTATATTATGATTTTAATATTTAAAAAGTATAAACCAATAACAATTAATTATTAAGATTGTTCCATCCCTGCTCTCGTCGTTCAGAAGATGCGTTAACAATTTTCCACCATTATAGTTTTCCATCGGAGATATGGGCAGATAAATTCTTAGGGCTTATGGAACTAAAAATGAAATTTAATTGCCTCTAGCTCCCTAACGGTTAGGTTTATAGAAAAATTTCAAGTAATATAAAAGTCTTACAATTACATGGAAAAAACCACAAATTTTAGGGTGTTCCATTAAAAATTTTTAAGTTGGCTTCCATATTGAAAAAAAATTTGGAGGGAAATTTTTTTAACTGAAATACATACCTGAATGCAACACAAAAAAGTAAAGCGGGTCACCCAAAAGAAGTATACTGTCAGAAATAAAATAGAAGCTATTTAAACACTATAAGAAACTCACCCTGTATATTACTACACAACGAATAGGACCAAAAACGCAATTAAAATACAAATAAAAGAAAATAATAAGATTATTTCAGGTTTCCAATTAAATAACTTTATTAGAATAGGTAACCAGCAACTAGAGACCAGAGATTTTAATTGGATGACAAATTAATCAAACCATTATTTACTATGAAGCGAAAATTATATCTCAAATATAGTTTCATTTTAAACTTAATTAGTTTCACCTTTATCGGTTTTAAAATCATTTAATTTTATTATTTTACATTTGATTCATAAAACCGTACTTTTTAAATTTTTCGGGTGATCGATACTTAATTCACGTAATTTCCTCTAATTTAGGTAATTTATTTAGTACTCTGTGTGTACAAGTGGACAAAATTTTAAGCTGTTTATAACTGGAGAATCGCAGCTGGCTGGTATCGCAGCAATTCCAATCAACCATTTATATCCATCTAAAGCGCAATTAGTATGGAAGTAGTCCATCTGTGTATAGTATGTACTGTAACCTACGTATATTTTAAATATCTATAACTCTTTTCGCAATTTAAAGAACCGAATTTCTAATGAACCATGTTTTTAATTATCTAATTTTATGAGTCTTTCAATGAGGTTAAACATTGCATGAAAATAGGTTTAAGAACAATCATGGTGGAAAACCATTGCTTATTAAACGTATATTATCTTAGAGAGAAATCAGATTATTTATACATCCTGAAGCAAACTTCGTTTTAAGGTTGTTTGAATCTATTAAAAGTCTGTTTTAGTATTATTTATTACTATGAGTATAACCTGTGGCCATAAAAATCATAGGAAATGCCTTAACAACCCTCAAAAGGAAGATTGTTCCAGGCTGTAAGAAACAATATGATGATATTACAAATCAATCTAGTACCAAATGTTCTATGATCTTAGAAATACAATAAATGAATGTGGAATTAGTTAAATGTACTATATTTATATTACGGTAGATTTGGTTGGGCGTGATTACCTCGCAATCCTGAGGGCATCAGTTCGTTATGTAACAGGGTCAAATATTTGCTATTTGTCATTGAGCTCCTAACTAAAGATGCTATCTAATGTCAGTTGATGCTTTATTGTAACTAGACCAGGGTTAATCACTCTTTTATCAAAAGGTAAAACATATTGCAATTCAGACAGTAAATATATATGCAATTTCTTTAGTTGTATACTCCGTGGCTTGTACTTTCTACACGAAATATGAGTTGGTATTAAATAAAAAAATTGAAATATTTAAACGGTAAAAACATTCACAAATGCATAATGAAGTGTTGCGAATTCCACTTTTGTACTTTTAAAGGACCAGCTTTATTATTTGAATTTTTTATCTGTTAAAAATTTAAACCATTTTAGCGATACTTTTGTAATATAGGAAATTTCTGTGTTCATTAAAACCAATCTGTTAAAATTACAAACACACGATGAATATTTCAAATGAATTCTGAATAATTTAAAGACACGTGAAGAAAAAGAACGCATTAATCTTTAAACGACTGAGGGGCGCCAGATAATGTGTGAAAACATGATGTATGGAAACTGTCACTCCGAAAACACTGGTTCAGATTGTATAGGGAAGATAACCACCACAAAAATTTTAAATAACGTTAATCCAATTTTAAAAGTTCAAATTTATTTTAGGTTCATATATATTTTGCATTACTTAATTTTTTATCAAGATATAGAATAGATAAATTCGATGGGATTTTATATTTTTTTGTTTTGATTTTTTATTCTGACAGATTGGTATACTAAGATCCTTGTACTACTACTACTACTACTACTACTATTCTTCTAACAATTATTGGGAAGGAGATTAACTCTGTAACCTAATTTAAGATTAGTTAGTAGTTGAGATATTTTAATAACACCGCCTGAGAGATATTGACAGACACACCTTATTTTAAAGGACTAAAAGAAATAGGGTTGAAAGTTTGACATCTCTATATCAATCCTTTTAAGTAATACCAGTTGATTGGAAATGAATGACTAATTAAACCATAGCCTTCATCCAAATCTGATTTTACAACAAAAAAAGTAAATTAACTAAATAAGCTTTTTTAGAATGAGTTTTTTTTAAGAACTCGAATATTTATTATCAAAGACCGCATATAGCTTTGACAACATTTAAATTAGTAACTGTTTACTCAGCTTTAGTCAAACGCATACAATTTATACCTATTTAAGACAGCCTAATTACATATATTGTTATATTCTATAATTGTTTGGCATTAGACGGAACACGCCTTAATATCGGTTGTTCAGAACAATTGTGCAGAGCAATAAAGCGAGAGAGCGCCATCACCTCAAGCTGCGCTCCCAGCTGCCGCTTCATTGACTCATATCGCTGCTCCGTATCTCTCTATGAGTATTCAACTATATACTACAAGTGTGAGGCTAAACAAATAAAAATACCAGCACCATACAATTTCTGCCCCGTAACTTTATTTTACTTGGTTCCATTGAATTAGTTATTTGATCTAATTTTATTTTGCAAAAGTGTCATCTGTATTTATCGAATAATTCTAGAGCTCTATGGTTTGTGCGTATGAGATTTATTTAACCAATAAATGCATATTTGTAATAATAACTTTAATAATTTATTTTTATTTTTTTTATTGTTGTTATAATTTTTATATATTGTTATTCTTGCTAATACTTCTTTAATCTTGTTATTACTAATTATTTTGACAAAGTTTGTTAAATGCGAACAACGAGACATTCATATCTTAATTGACACATATCGCAGATATGAAATACCTTCTAGTCCTCAACAATACAACACAAGCCCGACCTGAAAAGGTCGAATGTATAAGAACTTATAGATTGCATTTTAAAAATTTCAGTGACATATGATAGTAGAAGGGAATAGCCGGTCCTGGCACATGTCAAGGTCAGCGGTTGTAACTGGCAGGTGTGTGTTGTTGATTTGGGGGTTTTTTGGGGGTTTGGGGAGGGGTTGGTAAGTGTGTCAAGGTCATTCGGAGGGGGTTTTAAAAAAGGTGGGGAGTCTGGGGACGAGTGGGGCGGGCGGGAGTGTGGCGGGAGCGGATGGGGGGTGCGGGGCTGTGGGAATTAATAATAATTTATTTTAGGAAAGCCAAGTAGAAGTTTTATTTGAAGTGGTGTCGAAGCGATGTTTGGCGGTGACGGTCTGGTAAATACCGATGGTGATGGCGATGAGCAGATAGAGGCATACCAACCACAGTACGCATTTGAAGAGCTTTAACAGCCGGATCATTTCTTCCTGATTCTGTGCTTCCAATTGTATTCTGTTAATTTCGAGTTTTAATTTATCGTCTTCCAATTGTGATGTGATTGAAAAGCCGTCCATCATGTTTGTGTACAGGTTAGAGAGGAGCGGTGTAGATGGTGTAAAAGTAGGCGATGAAATGAGGAGAGCAAATAAGGGGAGGATATATATATTTAATGTAAAGTGGTGGGGGATTGAAAAAGAATATTTGTGTAGGACTAGCTTTCATCATCTGGTGTTGAATCGTGGGCAGATGAAGGACTGTTGTTTGGCATTTCTAATTCTTCAACATTATCGCTTTCCATCCTTTCACACTCTGGACAATTGTAGGTAATTTCAACAGTAATAGTAACCGTGTTGTTTGGTGTGTTTACAACATCGGTTAAAGTTTGAAAAATATCCTGTAAATCTTGTTGCGATGTTACTGCAAAAGTAGTAGTATTTTTTGCTAATTGAGGCTGGCTCATCGTTCGGCGGTAGGCAAACAAATGGTGAGCGACGGTAAGGCGGTCGCTTATATGGAAACGGGGGAATAGTGGTGGGGGGAAGAAAAGGAGTGGGGGTAATCCAAAATGAGAAGCGAGAGAACTTCGGTTACCGCAGTTCGCCGCGAAACGCCGTTCGGGTAGGTTGTGGGAAGTGTATAGAAATAAAATAACAATAGCATTAATATAGAATAGAAATACCAATCACTTTTGTAAACTAAATACTAAGTTTATTAATAATTTGAATTTGATTGTCTTGTTCCTCGCTGTTTAATTCAATAATTGTAATACCATAAGTTGGTTCTTCTTCTTCCCCTGCACTGTTGGAAGATGATGATGATGATGAAAATATTCTGGTAGGATCCACATATTTTACTTTGATGTTGATCCATCTTAAAGGATACTTATCCATAAGTGTGAGTAAGTTGTGAAATAGAGTTTCCATCTCATCTCTTTCGGTAATTAAATGTTCAAAAGAAATAAATCTGTCACCCATGTTGGTGTTAGTCCAAGCAATGTAGTGTAAATGAGAAGCGTGTTAAAGGGTATGTAGAATATATATTGTAAAATAAGTGGTGGGGATAATCTCAAGGTCAACTAAATGAAATTTTAAAAAAGAGCTGCAGTCAGTGACTACAGCTATACATCTGAAGCTTGAATAGGATCAGAAGACCAATCTGATCTATATTTGCACAAATTTTTGATGCATGTACAAAAGTCGTCTTTATAATATGCATCACACTTTCGGCAATTAAAAAGTCTTTCTGGGTGAAATTTGAAACATCTCTGGGGACAGCAAGTGTGGAAGTATCTTGATTTATAAATTTTGAAGGTTTGCAATTCTGGTGGTGGTAGTTGTTTTGTTTTGCATTTGCAGTAACAGGATCCGAAGAATTCACATTTTCTACAAGCTAATCCGTCTACCATCCATCTTCCTATATCGGTACATTTTTGTTCACAACAGTAGCGTGGTTTGTAGTCTTCTTTTTCCTTTTCCATGTTGACGGTTCTAAGTGGATTTGGGAAATGAAGGTGTATAGTATAGAATAGAGAGTTTTATTAAAAGAAAAAAGTGGTGGGGGTAATTTCAAGGTCAACCAAATGGAGTTTTAAAAAAGAATGGGGTACAAATATTAAATAGTTGCACACTTAAGATATAGGTTTGTCTTTTTTTTCTTCTTTCTCCTTTTTAATATTTACTTCATGTTCTTGTTTTTTCGCTCTAGCCATTGCGACGAGATCTTCAGTGGATAGTGGATGTACTTCTGGAAATTTTAGAATTAACTTTGGTTGGAAGCCTTCTTTAGTTAATACATCAAGATCGGAGCTCATCTCTTCTACCGTTTGATAGTCCTTTCCAAATATTTTACCATTAAATTCAATCATCATTCGGTACAGCATAGTAGTTGTAGTTGTTATCGCTGCGGTTGTCAAAAAGCAAATAATGATTTAGTCTGGGTTGAATAGCCTTTTTATAGCGAAGCCTCAAGTTGATGGAGTATTGTTATTGTAATTTAGCATTAGTAGTATTTGTGGAATTTAACATTATTTTGAGTAGAAGGGCTGGATGTTGTTGCCGTTTGTGTGGAAAAGAACACTTCATCATTGCAGTAGTTTTGTTTTGAAAACATCTTATTATTTGTAACATAAACATCGGCATTTAAGTGATAACCACCTGCGAGAAGTACTCGCAATTCATTAGCGAAATTGTCGAGTTGTTCAAAAGTTGTGATGGTGGAGGTATCGTATGATGCGCATTTGATTTTGAGAGACATGTTGTTGTTTATAATAATTGGACAACCAAGGGAGATGTGTACAGCACGGAAGTCAATTGTAGACTGAGGAAATCCCCTTGAAAATTACTCCATTTATATAGTTTTTGTAACTAGGTCAAGGTCATCCAAAATTATTTTTTTAAAAAGCAATATATCACCATGTGTAAAAACACATAGTGATATATTGCTTTTTATTTTTTATTTTTTTTTATCTTTATTTATTTTTAAAATAAATTACAAAGGTGTACAAAAGTATTACAAATAATGAATTAGTTGTTGGCAGTAGGCATGACGTGAAGTGTAAGCTCCGTAGAATTGCTTCCGCTTGGACCGTGGGATGCCAAGTACAGAGAGCCGGGATGGATGAGGCGTAGATCTTCGTTTTGCAGGAGGTGCACGAAGCGCTTGGGAAGAAACGTTTGAAATTTTGGTTCATCACCGGGTGTGTAGGGTGCTTCACTCAGTGTAACGTTGATGGCGTCCCCAACACTAGTTTCCATCTTCTTAATGGTGTGGATAACATAATGTTTTTCTTCTTTTAATTCTGAACATCTTTTAGTTGGTAAGACGGTAGATTTTGAATGTTTGTTAAATTGATCGACAAGAGATTGTAAAAATGTTTGTGACGTCATCTTTACTTTTTCTTCTTCTTATTTATTGTTGATATTATTCTTAGTCTTGCGAATCTGTGTGGGAGGTGTTGACTGCTCGGAGGCTAGAGTAATACTCATGCTGGGTCATGGTTGTGTTGTCGCTTTTATATCCTTCCCACCCCTCACCATTCTGTTGTAGATATGCATTCAAACGATAAGCGTTCTTTAAGGCGCATTGGGACTGCCGATGTTTAAAGTTTTTGGTAGAAATACAAATGTTGGCAAAGTGACACTGAAAATCTCTATCCACTTGCACATTTATCACTTCATGGTTTGTAAATGCTTGTATCCAAGCGGTTTTTTCCAATCCCTTTGTGTAGATAATTTTAAATTCCTTACAGTAATGATTCATTATGTGTGGCACCATACTGTAGTGGATAAAACCTTCATCCCATCTCAAGTTGTGAAAATGTTTCATCAACCATTTGTTTGTCACTCTTGCTTTAGTAGTTAATCTGTTGAACGGTATAGGGGGTTGGAATAAATAGTGATAAACTACAGATGTGTTCATGTCTAGAATAACTAACTCTTTAATGATAAAATGTCCGTCGTTACCGCGAAACGCTTGAAATTCAATTATACCTCGTTTCACCTCCATTATTTGGTATTGGTTTGAAAATGAAACTTGTTTATTCATGACAAAGGTTGGTAATGGACTGTTTGTAAAATTATGGAGGACGTCTTTTTATACTGCAAGTTGGTTGCTGCAAGATGCTTCTTCATTCATTTCTTGTGCTTCTTCATCTATACCGAAGTTAGTCTGATAGTTGTGCAACTGTCTCCACATATCAACTTCGTGAGGTATTCTATTGAAAATGGAAGTATCTACGGGACCGTATAGGATTGGTACATACGGTTGTCTATCCAATGTATCGGTTAAATATTCTTTTATGATTGCGCTTGAAAAAATTAGTTGTTTTAAATATCTCGTAATAGGACCTGTAGCACAGCTGAGGGTGTAGAATTCATCTTTTGTAAGGTGTATTTTTATGTCATGTTTAGTTAAATCTCTAAAACGAACAATTTGTCCTCCTCGATGTTTTACTATATCGATTTCAATATTTGATTCTAGCAAACTTAATTTTGTTCTTCTTCCATATGTATTGTTACTCAAATAACATTCTAAAAGATGTATATGCTTCATAAACGATTCCCAGGAAATTTCAGAGAAAAACACCATTTTAGATCCATGATTCAAAATAATAGTTGGTGAATACTCCAATGATTTTATTACTCCGGCAGATACGCTTTTTGTCATACATGATGAGATGGGATAGTAGATTCTAAGAAATACCTCTGCTAAAATATTGGTGGAAATAATGTCATCGACTTTTCTTTTTTTAATTCCTTTTTCAACTTCCTCTTCTTTTTTCTTATGTTTAAACTTGAGGAACTCATCCATTTCTTGTTCAATTTGTTTTTCTATATCGGAACTGTTGTCGGCTATAAGCGGTGTAGTTTCTTCTTCGTTAGTATTTGCATTAAGTGAACTCATTTTGCTAACGATGTTTCCCATAGGATGGTCAAACAAATAATGAAATTTTTACTTCGTTTTCCTCCTTTTATAACAATCGCCCCCACCTAAAAACCGTTTTTTTATAACACATTTTTAACTATTCCAGTTAGTGGAGTGTACGTTACTATTTTGTCATGTAAAATGAGACAATATGCCGAAGTACCTTCTGGTATTTTATCTTCAAATTCCATTTCGATTTTTATATCCACACTTGACGATTTTACTGATTCATTTTGCTTTGAGCAATCGATAACGATTATTGGGGCTTTTGAATAATACTGTTCAGGTGATAACAGTGGTGTATTAGTTTTTCCATAATATGACGATTGAAATCTTGCATACATATCGTATAAGATGGAATAACGCTTTTTGCTAAACATGACATTTAAATTGTCATAAGGAAAGAATTGAAAGTTTAGAAACACTTTGCAATTCTTTATATTGCAATGGTCAAATTGACCTGCGTGTGCGGTTATAACATCTTTTCGATTGGTTTGAAAACCTAGTATTATGTACCTTGCTCGTTCCAAATAAGTAGATGTTTTAACAGTCCATGTTTGTCGTTCTGTTTGAGGTAATATGGGGTATTCATGGAATTCCCAACTTCTAAAAGGCATTACAATATCACGGTCAGATTTTAACTTTCTTAACAATACGATTCTATGTTCATCGGCTAATCTTACATGAGGTACTCTCCACACGATTTTATTTAATTGTAGCTGCCATTCTAGTTTACTTTCTTCAGTGCCACTTGCTGCTAGTATCAAGTCCTTGTTAGTTGAAGATCTGAGTAATACCAATTCTTGTTTGACATTTATTATTATTCTTTTGTAATCTTCAGCGAATCCCAAAAGCAATCGTAAAGGTATGTGAAAATCAAAATGACCATTGGAATTTGGTGTTATGCTGTCTTTATCGGGGGTAACCCATCCGGCGGTGACTATTGAATTCTTTTCATGCGGTGTTAATGATGTTAATCCTTTTAGTGTTGTTGTTATACCAACCTTTTTTGTTGAATCAACTGTCACTCCTGAAATTTCATATCTTATTTCGTCAAAAAGATATGCCATTGGGTTATTTATAAAAGGAACAGATGAACCAGTTTTTCCATCCAATTTTAATACTTGTCCCTCAATATATAAATAACTCTCACAGGGTAATGTGTAAATATCTTGTTGTTGAATGGGAATCCTTATTTCATCATTATTGTTTAATTTTGATGAAGTGTAAGGGTTGTGCGTGTGATATTCCTTCTCCCATAGGGTTTCGTCGAACGTCGGACCTTGAGATATATCCAGAATGTCCATTGTAATTTAGTTTTAACCCAATTTTTTGTAGGAAATGTATGTTGTCCGGTGTTAACTCGTCCAATGTTGAAGAGCTACTGAGCTCCCGGCTTTTCCGTTGTGGTTTAAATGTTAATCCCATGTTATACTTAAGTTACCGCTTTTATGTGTAACCGTATTGTAATTGTTTCTTTTCTAAAGTCAACACTATTACCGTCCTGATCTGATATGTTCAGTACGATGTCTGAAATAAAACTGGTGTTTAACGGTAGGTATATAAGGTTTTGTGGCTTCTCAACTATTTTAAAACCAGGAGCTACTGTTGGATAAAATGTATGTAAAATATGTTGGTTTACCCCATCTCTATACGATCCGTGTATAATATTGCATGTTATATCAATACTATTAACCTTTAATATTGTTACTGTGGTATCACCCGTATGAGTAGTTCCGGGATCTAAGATTTTTCTTTTCTTATCTGAAAATCCGAGTAAACTACCGATTGAATTTTTTAAACTTAAATCTATATAATATTTTGAGGTAATTTCCGCTTTTAAAGTATTGTTGTTTCCTTTTATACAGATATTTTCTTCTCCTAGCTGCTTCTGTAATAGCTGGTTTATATCATCTATTTCATATGCTCCTGTAGACAAGGTGATTATTTTTAATTCTGAATAATTTCCTTTTTCATCTTTACTTTCATAATAATGTAGTAAATTGTTTTTACCCTCTGTAATGTTGGGAATTGAATTGTATGTAGTGAAATCTAATAATGCCGCTTCCCATAATCTATCTTTAGATAGACGCAGTGCTGGGAAAAGAGTACTTTTTAATGTAGATGAATTTCCGCTCAGTGACACTGTGTACGATGACATCTTAAAGCTGACTGACGCTTTTTGCTAAAAACTCCAAACATAAATGTCCGCATATTTCTGTATTGTTAGGTTGTTCTCTTTTATAATTGTAAAATATATTCTTAGAGTTTCTAAAATAGTGTTGAAGTTCTTTAGGTGGTGGTAGATTGCCAAAACTGTCAAAATAATAAACGCTTTGTCCGAGTTTTTTATAGCATACCCAATGTGTTCCTGGACCATAGGAGGAATCTAAATTTACTATTCCAGTTTCATTTTTCCATATGTTTTTTGGTAATGCGTCTTTCATAAAAACTCCCCTAAAAAATGGTATCTTCAAACATTTTACATAATTTGATAATTGATAATTTGTTAAGGCTTTATTTGGAATTATCAATTGATTTTTCTTATTTAGTACACACGGTACGGTCTTAGGTATAGACCTGCTCCGTTTTTTACCATTGACCAAACGGAAGTCTTCTTTGTCTTTGTTTTACGAGTTCTACGACGTCTCTTTTTAATGTTTCCACCTCTTTTAGGAGCTCTTTTCTTTGCAGGTCTTCCTCTCCGACGTTTTCCGCCACCAAATTTTGTTTTCGCCTTCATAGCTGTAGTTACTGCCCAAGCGGCTGCTTTTTCTGCAATACTTGCGTCACTTGATTTAACTCTTTGCCAAGCTTTTTCTGCTAGCGCTTTATCTGCTATTGATCTATTTGTTGAATCAGCAAACTTGGAATACGCTATATCGTGTTCTTTGCAAGCTTGATCCAATTTATTAATTCCAGGATCCCCTCTTGCTAAACGTTTTGCCAATTTAGTTCCGGGTCCGCAATATTGATAACCTCCGGGCAGATGAAATTCGTATGGTAGAGCGTCTATTGCCCGATTTACAACAGCACCAACAGGAATTCGTTTGAGAAGGGATAACGCAGCCGATGTTATACCACGTCCTTTCTTGCCGCTGACTTGACGACGACTGAGCTGTGCGATCTTCATTATATTGTTTTATATATAACCGGCGTGTTTACTCAACGAGATGCTTTATATAAATGAATAACTTATGCACAATTTTTATATTTAAATAATTAATTATTCAAATTAATTATATATTGATTTATGATTCTATTTTTAATCCATGCTTCTCGTTCATCGGGTTGAATCATCACATGACTTGTTGTACTAGCTATATGATTGTGGGTATCAATAAGTAAATTGCCCACTATTCTTATTAAACAATCTAAAGTTACAGCATCTTTCGGATGTTGAGGATCGTGTAACTGCATAATACGTTTATCATTACATGTGTAAGCGGTCGAATCACTTTTTGACATTGTTATAACTTGTCCAATAGTAGCAGCATCATTTAAATCTTCTCCTGGTAAAATATTAATTATTTTCTTCATCTTTGCATCATATTTGGTCCCAAAGTGTTTATCCCAAGTTATTGTTTGTCTCAATGTAACACAATCATCATCTTCATAACCAGGATAAATATTTTTTATTCTTCTATTACGACCATTGTATGTATCTAATCTACCACCACTCGCAATTAATGTTTGTACCATCAAAGGTACATCCGAATCTTTTATACCAAATCTTCCATTTGTTATTGTTTTATGTCCTGCATCCCATTCATCATTTTTTCCTTGCATTAAATCAAACTTTTCATTTCCATGTATAAATGTATCTCCTCGCTTTAGCACGGCATCTTCATGTTTTACAAAATTCGATGTTCCCCTTTTTAATTCTTTAGATAGTTGTTCCATAGTAACAGCGTCTTTTGGTTGAGAACCGAACTTTACATTTGACAACACTTTCCCATAACAATCGATTTCATCACCATCTTGTAAAATACAGTTGTCCTTGATGTATTTCAGGTTTACAGCATCGCCGTCTTCCTTTGGGTATCCAATGTCATTTATAATAAACTTATAAAAAGAAAATCCTCGTTGAGTCTTTTCCGGTATTATAGAATGTAAATATTCTTTATTAACTGAATCTTTATCATTTTTTGGATTTGCCACATTGGTTATCCTATGATTTCCAGCATCATATGTTTGTCCATCTTTTAAATTGTTACCCCACTGCAATTTTAAAGTGTTTGAAAGTTCAGATGATAAATACTCTTTAGTAATTGCATCAGAACTGTCAGTTGGTTTACCAACATTAATTATTCTATGTGATTTAACATCGTAAGTATCCTTAAGTAATTTTAATGATGTTGAAGTAGCTTCTTTTACTGTCTTTAAATTTGCTCCATCAGTATCTTCTTCTGGATCTTTAACTAGTTTTAAACGTTTATTACTTATGCTATAGTCACCTTCAGGTGTTTGCGGCAATCCACTTCTTTTTCTGTCTTCTCCAACTTGCACTCCTAACGCGGAGTACCGTCCAAACTTGTCGACGCTCATGTTAAAAATGATACATTATATGCTTGCCGTTCTTTTATATCTGCGGACAATTATACGACGACACCTCGACTTCTAAGTTCATCAACTAGAGCCACCCATTCATTATTTAAACCTGTATGACCGGCTTCCATAGCTTCATGTAATAGTCTCATTCTGTCAACTAATTTATTAATGTCTTTGTAATAAATTACATTGGTATTGTACAGATTTTTCATCAGTCCTTTGCCAGATGTTGAAGTATCTCCTTTACTCTTTTTACCATGTTGTTCAAGAAGTGATAAATCCATAAGTGATAAAGATTTTCTTTTTAGCGGTTGTTTCACTACTGGTGCGGTACGTAATGTTGGTAGTTTTCGTGGGGGAAACAACTTTTTTATAACAATGTTATATTTTGTTGCGCGTGAACGATTAATTATTGCATCCTTTGAGTAATTCCTTTTATGTGCATTAGTATTTTGTAAAATTTCCTTAAAAGTATTTAAATCTTTGGTCGAATATCTCAATGGTATGTTTTTAAAAATTAATTCATATAATCCTTTTGTTCCCTTATATTTATGCTCACCAATAATGATATAATCGTCTTCAGTTATTTTAAGTTTTGAATCACCTATTTTTAATTCATTCCCATCAATTCTTGCTCCGTATATGTGTGATTTACTTAAATTGGGGTTTGATTTTATATCATGTAGCATTTTCAATATATATTTTCTTCCGAGAGGTCCGTGTTGTAATATATCGCTACTCAATTGAGTTAAATTTGGAATAGATTGTTCTGCTTCAGGTATTGGCTGTTCTTCTTCCTTTTCAACAATAGGTTCTTCTTCTTTTGTTTCTTCTTGGTCACTAGCGCTTGTATATGAATCATCATTGTCTTCTTTTTTTAATGCTTGTACTTCTTGTTTAGAAACTGGTAGTAAAACATCTCCTTCATAACGAGGTTTACTAATGGTTTCTGATATTTGTTTTAAAGGTTCTGTAATAGGTTTAAATGTAGTCTCTAAAAATTCTTCTCTTTCGCTTATACCCATCCTTAATGCACGGTTTTTTATCCTAATAGAATCACTGAGTGATTTTATTTCTTTCAATAGTTTTTCTTGATTTACCATGTTTACACTATGAAGTCTCATTCATTACTAGACATACTGCTATTCATTTAATGGATTAATACAAATTTATCTAACCCTATTCGATACCTTCCATCTTTTATAGCTTCATCTTTCATAATAACAAGAAATCCATACTTTTCAGCCCATGCTTTGCCGCACATCTCTTTAAATTTATCAAATGTCATGTCGGCATTCACATGATCGTTATATATATGTTTCAAATTTGTTTCATCTTGCTTGAATATTATCAACAAATTTGCATTATCTCTTATAAGTTGTTTTGGAATTTTACTATAGGTTTGACCAATGTAAATACTGTCAATATTATGATGTCTCCCCATTGCGAAATAACTTCTTATTGTATCATGATTCTCACATGACACATCGTCAAATATAAATATAGAAAATGGTTTAGCTTCATTTGGTTGCATAATAGTTTCACTAGCATTAAACTTGTAGAAATTTACTTCTGGTACATTTGCTAATATCTTATCTAACAACTGGTATTTAGGTTGTTGCAAAGATTTTGAAAAAATGTATATGTTATTAAAACGTAGCCCTTTTGGATTAGTTATAAGGTTAAAAACAACATTTGTTTTTCCACAATTAGAAGGGCCAGTTATTAAACATCTTATAGAGTTTGGTAGTAATTCACCATGTTTACCATGGTTTAAATTGTTATTATCCACTGTCAATTCATCTATATTATTAATATTAAATCGTTCTTTTTGCTGTACAATATCCATCTTGTTTATAGGTTAAACACATAATGAGTTATTAAAGTATTACACCAAGTCTTTTGTAGGAATCCAAGAATCTTCACTCCTATCAAATCCCAACCAACGGACTTTAACTTTATCCTTTTTTCTTTGTAAAACTTTTTCAACAAGATATACATCACCTACTGTCGATTTTAATAATTCATGACCATAGAAACCGCCTTGAAGTAGTTCACCTTTGTTATCCTTTAAAATGTAGGTTTCTGGTATTGTCGGTTGCACTTTGTAGATTGTAAATATTTCGTTAGTCCAATTTGGTAAATATCTTTTACTAAAAACTCCTTTATATTTACTTATACGTACTTTGTCGTTAATTTTAAACTTTTTAGGTTTTAATTTTTCAATTTTAGGAGTAGTAATTTTCTTAATACGCTCCAAAACAAGCTTAGCATTATTGCTATTTACTTCAATAGGTTTCATACCAATAGTGCGATGAAACTTGTTATTGTATTCTTTTATAAGCTTCGGTAATATATCGTACCACACGTATGATCCTCGTTTAGAAAATGTTTTATACATTGCTCCTTTTAATGTTCTGTTGAATCGTTCAATTATGGAAGCTTTAACTTCCGAATTTGTAGAATAATGATTTATGTTATATTTTTTCATTAATGCTGTAAATTCTTTGTTAAAATATTCTTTTCCATCATCAGTTTGTAAATGTTTTATAACAAATTTATTTTTCTTTATAGCTGCTTCCATAGCTTTTGTTACACTTTTCCCAGTCTTATCCTTGAGTGGTATAGCGTCAGCAAGCTTACTAAAACAATCTATAATTGCCAATATATATTTAAATCCCTTATTTAATTTACTATGCGGTATCATCTCAATAAGATCGGCTTGGTAAAGATCGTTCATTCCTTTAATAATTGTATTTCTTCTTGGAAACTTTCTTCTTGCCGGCTTATGAAGTTTGTTTACAATTTTATCCTTTAATCCTTCCATCTTCAGATGTTGTTTGTACACCGCTTGAGAAAATACTAATCCTCAAAATGGTTTATCACCTTTTATATTATTAACAAATATGGGTCAAGGCCATATTATATTTGTGTAAAAAAGAGGGAACATGGCATTGAACTTGCCATGCTCCCTCTTTTTTACGGAAAGGAAAAGGAAACAGGTGGAAGGACGAAGAATAGGTTTTATTGGTCGATAGGAGTTAAAGAATAATGTCCAAAAGGTAGAGTGTGTATATTGTCTTCCTGGATATGTCTCTTATCATCCTTGTAGCTGAGTCCCCACTTAGTTTGCTTGACACTGTAGACTTGATGATTAAAGCTTCTTATTGTATTGAAAGTTGCAGTTGTTTCCATGCTTTCAAATAAACATCTTTTAAAATGTTCAAACTGTACATTCTTCTTTAAATATGATGTTTTTATACCTTTTGCCTTCTTTACAACTTGATGTTCTTCTTTTTCACTAATGTACAATTGAAAAGAATACAGTTTGGACATTAATGCCACAATTTCTTCCATAGGTGCACCATTTGTTTCATCTTTAAATTTTCCTAAAACCTTCTTGTTTATTCCATTGTCGTAATTAGGGTGATGTTGTGGGTAGTCAGAAAAATCAAAGTCATTTTTATAAACAAATGTGCGTAAATCTTTGTACATATCATTGGTTATAATCCAATAGATGAATGCATCGGTATCCATGTATGCTATTCCGATATTATCTCTACCATAAAATTTCACCATTTTATTATAATGAAAATCATACATGTGAGTTTTTGATATGTCTAAAATGGACATTCCAACATATATGGGTCGATCCATCTTAATTGAAATTTTATTCATAGAAACGGCTACAAGGTTTTCATTAATAATTATAGAAGATGCAAAGTTTGGTTTTTGCACCAATTTCTGTAATTTTGTTGGATCAACAACCAATCTTAAGTCTTTGTGATTTCTTTTGTTTTCTAATGTTTTACCGAATATCGCATTGTTCATTAATTTAAAGAAATCTTTTTGAAAATTGGATGTTGCTGCAGTTCTTCTTCTTGTGTTGTTATCTATATAAGATTTTAACCAACAGGATTGTGAAAATTGCAGTACTTTATTAATTTTCGTAATTTTCAATCCTATTTCTAGCGCTTGCTGTACTGTCCAATAATGAGCTACATACCTAGTCTTATTGTTAAGTGTCATCATCAATTTTGGCCATCTACCAGTGGGAGATATTTCTGTTTTTGCTAATAGTGGTAGATCATAATGATGGTCGTGGAGATGTTCTGGGTATTCAAAATCAAAGTCAAAGATGTAGCCAATATCCCCATATTTAGGGATATCAGCGATGTTATTGATTGAATTTGGATCAACCCATTTAAAATTGTCATATGGAAGAGGGTTCGACATGGCCCATCCGTACAGATTATTTGCATCAAAATAACCTATAAATGTGCTAGGTTGTGATGCGTCGTAATTTGGAAGATATTTATTGTTTGCTTTTACATATCTAGTTACACTTTGGGTTAATCCTCCTCGAATACCGGATTCAATCATCAACACCATGTCTATGTCAGTTAATAGTTGAAGTTTGCATTTTGTTTCTTTTAACATAGCCTGCCATGCCAATCCGGGAGCTGTGTACGAATGAAGTGGGTCTAATCCATATGCTGTAAAACAGGTGTTTCTAAATTCTTCCATTATGTCGCAGAGTAAAGTCACATCTAATTTAACATAAAAATCTGAATATTCGCCTAAGGTTCTTATTTCTAATTCATTCCATACTCTACAAGCGTGTTGATAATCCTCTTCACTGATGTCCTCTTCATGTAATTTATTCTTAAAAGCTTCTTTAGGTAGAAGTGACGTTTCTTCACATTTTTCCAAATTGTCAATGTAATCATAAGGAAAAACGCCTTTACGAAGAACTAAATCTAATTTATCATTGTTTACAATTTTTTTTGTTTCTATTAAATCTTCTTTTCTAAGATTTTCAGAAAGTTTTGATAAGCTGCACGGCATAAACCGGTACGAATCTACAAATTGCAACTTCATATTTCCAATTTTTTTACTAAAGGTTATAAACTTTTCAGTTGTTTCTGCAAGAACATCAATTGCTCCATCATCTCTCCCCAATTCTGGTATTATAAAATGACCATCATAACCGCTAAGGTTATGCAATATTACAGGAATTTTTCTGGTAATCTTATAGTTTATGTTGCATGCATTGCATGCTGCACCCCTATAATATCCTGTAAGATGATCGTGATCTTTAACTTTATAGTTATTTAAAGTAAATTCATTTTTACATAGAAAACAGTGGGTAGCATTTTCATGTTGAATTTCCTCTTCTTCCTCCATTGGTATCATTGGTACTATATTATTATACAAATTTTCAACATGGCCAGCTATTTCATATAGATGATTTAAAAATGTTCTGGCAACATCTTCACCACGATACACCACGGGTTTTGATGACAATCCATATGCATTCAAACGTTCTTCAACCAATGTAAAAACATAAACTAAAACTGTTAGGCTTGTGCATTTGATATTTTATACTCTTCCTTGCTTCAATGTTTTCATCTTCAATTGGAACAAGTGTTGATTCAAAATCGGCATATATTACTATAGGAATGCGATACTGATGGAAAACTTTTTCAAACTGTAAATATGATTTATTTAATGGTGGTAGAATAATCTTAGCTTCAAAATTTTCATTACACAGTTGTTTGTGCTCCAGTAACCAATTTTGTCCTCCATTTCTAGGTTCTTTAAAACAAAAACATCTTTTACAAATTATTTTTCTATGTTCACTTCTTGATAATTGTTTATTGACAAGTTTTTCAAATGATTTTATCCATACATAGTGTGATACTTCATCCTTTGTAATTAATAACAAATCCGTATGGTCTGCAAGTTCGTTTTTTACCACTTTCAAAGGATACACCTTGTTAGAACTGTCCAAATCAAATACATTTACAGATATTCCAGGGTTTTGTTTTTCAAATTTAGAAATATCCTTCAAGGCTACCGGATAAGACACACCTTGAAAGTTATATCTGTATCTATAGTTCTCATATTCTTCGCTGGGTCTTTGTGCATTGCTTAATATGAATTTTGATGTCATTGCATATCGGAAACATTCTGTATCATGATTTTGAACATTTACACATGATTTTGTTTCTTCAATCCTTTTTGGAAGAGCTATATAACTGCTCCCCATTACCCCATATCCATGCTTGTGAACTCTAATATCCATACTTACTACACTAACTAAACTCCAACCTGATCCTCGTCCTTCATGTTCTTGGATTTTATTAATGATCTCATCAAAACATTCTTCTACTATTGAATTAATATCTGAACTACTCATGATGGTTCTGTTTTTAGTTATAAATCCTCTTGGTGACAATTCTTCTTCAACGTTTATAAACATAGCATCCAATAACAAGCCGAATTTAATAAAATTTAATCGTTTTAATTCTTCTTTTAAAAGTTTAACTACAATGGTTTTTGCTTCGGCAAGAAATTTGTCTAATTCTAAATTTTCATTTTGGATTTTGTGATGTGTTACTACTCTTCCGGGCAATGCATGAATACTTAAATTAGGTAGTGCATTAGATGGTCCCGCTGTTTCTTCTTCTTCTGCAGATGCATTTTTATTTTCATTTTGTGTTAAATTTTCATTTATATTATGATATAACTCCTTATGAATGTCTAGCAATATTTCATCTTCATAAGTTTCTAAACATATATCACAACGATGCATTTTAGTGATGTTTATCCTATGAAATTCGGCATATAAATGAAATGCATCTTTTTCATACCTCCTTTTTATGCTGTATTACCCCACCACTTTTTACCCCCACCACTATTTTTAATCTTCTTCTTCTTCATCTTCTTCTTCTTCATATGGAAATAATTGTCTTGCACAAAAAATTAATCTTCCACGTATTGATTCCAAATCTGGATCATGACTGGATGTTGGAGTTTCATTATGAATATTTTCAAATTCCGATGATGGTGTGTATTCATTCTCTGTTAACTCCATTTCTACATCTTCACTCCCTTCATTTATTAATTCTTCTTCCATACTGTTAACACTATCTGTTTCTGAACTGTCATTATCCACATCTTCCACATCAAACTCCTCTTGTAGAATTTTACACAATATTTCTGCAATAGGTTTACTTGGATAGTCGGTGGTATCCACAGGAGCCATGTCGATTAAATGAAAGAGCTTCTTTCTCGTAGCTGCTTTTATATAAATTATTTTATTAGGTCAAGGTCAACAACACTTAAAGCGAGAATGGGGAATAGAGCACTAAGTGGTATGTTAGTCCATTACCACAAAGTGATCTATTCCCCACTCTCTAATGCAAGTCCAATTAATAACCAATTTATATTCAATATTTTTAGTAATTTTGCAGTTTCCTTTGTTTAACTTTTCTTTATTGATTGTCTTTAATCACACAGTTCATAGGTTCTTCTTTTTCTTGGTGAAACAATTGTTTACGTTCATATTCCAATTGACGTATTCTTTCATTTTTTATAGTCAACTCTATAAGAAGTTGGTTGATGTAGTCAGCAGCCATGTCGATTGTTCTGGTTCTTACTTCTCCCAATTTTACTCCTGGTATTAGCCTCTGTAGTTTATAATATTTTAGTTTTATTCTTGTTTCTCTTGCCTTTGCCATTTCTTTCATCTTCATTTTTCGAGAGTCCGCATATTGTTTTTTATTCTTTTCACTTAATGAAAGATCCAAAATGATGTTTTCACTATTCATGTTGTCTTTTCTTATGTTATGTTAGTAAACGCCTGTTTAGGATAAGAATGACTCCAACCGAGCGTTGGACTTCTTTTATCTAGTTTCCCCCACTCAATTACCTTCCCCCACCATGTTTATTTAGGTCAAGGTCAAACATAATTAATGCGAGAACGGGGAATAGAGCACTAAGTGACATGTTATTCCATTGCCACAGAGTGATCTATTCCCCGCTCTCTATTCTACAACTAATTTTTTTTCCTTTTATATTTTATTATTTTTTTTGTATTTTTTTTACACATCATTTTTTACACAGCAGGAGGTTGGTACTTCACAGGAGAGTCTCTATCAATATCATTAAATGCGTTCCATGCATAAGTAGCAGGAAGATCGTTTGGCTCCATCTGCAGAACAGGGAGTTCATTTGCCGGATTCCATACATTTAGATTTTGCAACTCCTTTAGTTTATTTTCCAATACTTCAATTTTACCCAACAGTTCTATTATGTACTTGTTTGCAGTCCTCAATGTATGTGCTCTTGTACAGCCTACGTCCAATGAAGGTACTAAAAGCTGCATTTGATACAATTCAGTTTTCTCTTTTATATGACGTTCCTTAGCTAAAATGCTCAATTCCGGATGTGTTATAGGTTTACCTTTTCTTGACAAATTTACAATCTTCTTTGACAAATTTAACGGTTTTCTTTCACTTGTTGAAGGAGTTGAATAGTCCCGAGATTCAGCCATTTTTCTATGATGTTCTTCTTTTAAATGGTAGTAAGCGAATAACTCCTGCTGCGTATAAACCTTGTTTTATACACAATTCCCCCACCATTTTTATTCTCCCTCTACCAAGTTCTTTAAACATAAAACCAAACTTCTAATTCCGCGTTAACATTGTTGTCTTTTAAAAATTTAACAAAGTCCGAGCTGGAAGTTGACATATCTCTATTTCTTAAATAGTCTCTTACTATGTCTTCATCCCCTTCCTCTAAAATGTAACAAAATACCTTCATTAGAGTTCCATTATCTTGTTTTGAATGAATAAAATTTGAAACTGTTGTCCACTCCTCTTCAACTATTTTAAAGCTTGTCACTTCTAGTTCAAAATTCATTTTTTTTTTTTACTAAATTACAAGTTACTTTTTCAAACAATATTACAAGACTAAAGAAATTGGTGAACATCGAGCAACATATATAACCAATACCCCCCACTTCTATTTTCCCCCACCATTCAATAAATTTCCCCACCATAGTGTTACATTAAACAGTTTTTTTTTTAATATGATCTACATCTAATAAATCTAAATAACAGTTGTGCACAGATTGTACATTTTTCATTCATGATTTCAAACCTTATTAGTGGTGCCTTAACACGATGGTCTACATATCCTCCTTCAAGATCAAATTCATCCCAATCATCTATAGCTGCTCGTGCACAATCTTGACAAAGAGTCGTCCCATCTGCAAATTTATAAGCAACAATAATGCCAAACCCATAATTTTGTCTTCGGTATTCATGAATAGCTTCTCTAATGCTGTTTGGAATAACACATTCTCCTGATCTTATTATATGGTTAAATAAAAAACCATCACAAATAATTTTCCTCAAGCAAAGTTCAAATAGAGTATCCACCATGTTTTATAAAAGAGATTAATATTTCAACTGAAGTGTTTACACATGTTACATCCGTCTTAAATACTTTATCCCCACCATATTTTATATATGTCAAGGTCAAATTATATTAATGCGAGAACGGGGAATAGAGCACTAAGTGACATGTTATTCCATTGCCACAAAGTGATCTATTCCCCGCTCTCTATTCTAAATCTAATTTTTTTTAATATTTTTTTTTATTTTATTAATGTTTTTATTATTTTTGTTTTTTATAAGTTTATACAGATGTTTAAACTTCTTTCTTCAAATTCCCAATATTTCATTTCCTTCTTCTGCACCCTCTTCAACTACAACTTCATTATTTCCATTTTTTAAGAGCAATAGTTCATTTTTCAATTTCTTCATTTCATCTTCTAATTTTGTAATTTTAGACTCTCTATCTTCCAATAATAATTTCAAATACTTAATATAACTACCAGCCGCATGTACGGTCTTTACTCTGTTTTCTCCAAGATGCATGCCTGGGATTTGGATTTGTAGCCTATAATACTCCATATTAATATTAGACTGAATTTGTCTTGCTTGTTCGCTTTTCTTCCTTCTAGCTTCGGCTTCTTCATGAGAGGCAGTCAAGTCAGACAAAATTGGACGATACATTGTTGGTGAATGATTTTAGAAGAGTGAGAGACTATCCAGTTCAACAACACATTTATCTACTTTCCCCCACCACTATCCCGAGTAGGCCAAAAATGTTGAATACATATTTCAATAGTTACACTGGCACCATTTTAAACTAAAAATTTATAAAGAAAATATGGATACTCACTGGGTTTAATATTCATATTGTCCATCATAAAGTTAAACGCCAATCTTTCCGAATATTCATTGTGATATTTTTCAGTGACACCAATTAACATTCCTTGTTTTTGAAATTTAAAACCAATGTCTGGAATTTTTTTACAATCCTCCATGTCTAAAAGTGGGAAATAATATGTAAAGGAATTTACTGGTGGAACCCAGGGTTCTTCCTTACAAAAAGCTTTAAACATTGCTTCTCGGTCCTCCATTATGAAATGATTTTTAAACTGTTTTCTTTCCTGCTTAAATAACCTAACCCCCCACCATTTTATTCAGATTCTTCTTCTTCTTCAGATTCAGTTAACTCTTCCGGTTGATGCATCATTGATATATTTCCAGTTTCATTAGTTGTTTCTTGGTTTAAATTTATAAATTCTTCTACTATTTCTTCTATTAACTCTCCAAATGTAACATTCATCTCTTGTTCTAGTTCTTCTTGTTCTTGTATCTGACGATGTGTAATAATTTCAGTAATGTATATAAAGGTAGTAGCTCTTGGAGACATAGTTTAATAAAGTGTATGGCTTTACTAACAACACAGCATATAATGAATAAAAAACCTGATCAACTCTTGCTTTTATAGCAAATATGGGGAAGGAGAAAGAAAGGGGGAGGGGAGAGGAGGGGAAGGAAGGGGAGAAGGGGGGGGGGTCAGTAAGAAAAACACCAACATATCATTAGTCCGATTCAGAGTCTGAAGATTGTATAGGGGATATCAATGCATCAGTTGACGAATCTAAAATGAATGTTTCAATTGCTTCTTTAACAATTTCTTCATCACTATCATTTATTAGCTCTTCAAATATTTCTTGTTCAAAAGACGAAATTTCTTCTTCCAATATAGAATCATCCAGACTATTATTCAATTCTTCTTCCGAACCTTCATTTGTCTCTTCTATCCAAGTTATATTTTCATTTGTATTAAACTGATTTTTTACTTCAAAATAATTTAAAAAAGGTGTATCCTTAAAAACCATTATTAACCTTTTCTCTTCACACCAAAGTAATATCTTATGACAAAGTGATACTGAGTATGAAGTTGCTGTCTTATATATTCTATTTTCCCCCACTATATTTCATATAGTTAAAGATTTGTAACATAGTATGATTACTCTTCTTTATCAAGCTTGTAATACATTGCGGCTACTTGCAACTCATACTCCATTTCTTCTACAAAATTACGTAATTGCACCATCCAAGGAAATAAATTATTTAAATTTTCAATTCTAACTGTACATGAACACAATAATTTGTAATCACCTCGACGATATACAAGCACTTTTACCCCTACACTCATATCTTTCAAAATTGTTTCTTCAATCTTTCTATGTAGTCCATATAATAGTGGCCAAAGTTCTGTATGTTTAGCAAAGAATGAATCCAATCTTTTGGACATGTTCACTATATAGCAACTGGTTAAATTCTGAGCAAATATGTGAGCTGCAGGCTTTTATAATGCAACTAATGGAAAACGGGAGGGGGGGGGCTAATTACAATTTGGGGGGGGGGTTCAAGTTCAAGGTCAAGGTCAACAAACTTTAACTTATGTAGTAACCAATAACTATTAACTCTCACACATGAGTTAAAAAACTCATATGCTTAATTGGTGTATTAGGTGGCTCTGAAAAGAGAATTTTTGGGTTTAAAAAACCCTGCTTATCTTAAACAAATATTAAACCAATTATTGTACTCCTCATTTCCCCTAAAATCCTCAAACAACTCCGCCCATTGCCAAATGTATTCGGCATTGTCTGCAGTCACATACAAAATTGGGCTACCAAGAAACAACACTGGTGATATGATTACTATTGTTCTGCCCAACTGCAACCAGTCCAATGCTTCCCACATGTATGGGTCAAGACTTTCTTCCAGGTCCAAAGTTACACAACGCAAATATTCAAATATCAATTGTTCATCTTCCTCAACTTCTTCCATTTCCTCTTGCTCAGATTCATCTTCCTCAACTTCTTCCATTTCCTCTAGCTCAGATTCATCTTCCTCAACTTCTTCCATTTCCTCTAGCTCAGATTCATCTTCCTCCACTTCTTCCATTTTCTTTAGCTCAAATCGCCTGTTGTAAAAGTTTGAACCATCCAGCGGAGCCATGTTCACTGTACACCAGGTTAGCGGCCAATATCCCATACCCAGTTGCATAGCGGCTACTTATATAAGGCAAGAGAAAGTTGAGGAAGGGGAAAGGGAAGGGTGAAGGGTGAAGGGGGGGGGTGGTTAATTTTTATCTTTGGGGGGGGGGGTAGGGGGGGTAAAGTTCAAGGTCATGTGAAAGTAGGTCATGGGACTTAGAGTGACCAAAAAATAATGGGAGAGAAACGCAGCGCACTGTTATATAGCGCTGGTTTCTCTCCCATTATTTTTCTAACAAAATTTGGAAAAAGCTAATTCTTATTACTCTTTACTACGACCCCAGCGAGTCCAACCATCCGCACCTTTGTAGAGATAGTCTTTCGCATCAAGTGTTTTGATCGCTTTTTGGTTTCTCATAGGTACAGAGAGCTTAATTACCCATTTGTAGCCGTTACACCCTATTATAATTCTATTGCTCTTTTCTGTTCTACTTACAAAAAAGTACCTTAAACCTTCTCGCAATCTCTTCAACTTAGTAGCGGGGTAGGACTTGCTGGAAATCACAGTCGGTTGTGGCACAGAAATATGTTTTACAAGATGTACACGGCAATACTTTTCATTAAAAACACATTTCCTACCACAGACCGATCCTTTTTTAGAACCCCTAAGAAGCTTCTCAGTGCATTTACGAGGATTTTTAAATGCCCTGCGACGCTCTGCTTTTAATAATTGAAAACGCTCTGAAGGAGCAATTTTGAAAACTGACTTTTTAACTTTAGAACTAGGAATGATAGGATTAATGGACTTTGGTTCAGGAATTGGTGTTATTAGTGGTGGTAATGAGGTGAAATTATGAATAGATTCTAGAATTGAAGGAGTATCAGAACGAACAGGAAGCTCCATCTGTGGTGACGTTGTAGGTGTAGGTTGGGGTTGTAGTGGTGGAGTTGCCGTAGGGTGTGTTGGTGATGGAGGTGGAGAAAAAATACTTCCAAGAACCGCCATGGCTTGGAGAAGAATATTTCCCGGAGCAGTTGTAGCAGATGTAGATGGTGGTGTATCCATCTGCCGCAGCATCGACTCCGGGACGTTCTTCAACTTCAGTCTCTTCGCCGGTTTCTTGTTAGCAGCTGGTGTGTTCATAGTAGGAGCAGGCACAGAAGTGGCAGCAGGAGCAGCAGGCGTAGTGATAGTAGTAGCAGAAGTTGTTGATAAAGACATGGTTCTGAAGTGGCAGCGTTAGCGGCTGGAATCAGAATAAACAGACATATTAGCTAGCCCCGCTTATATAGGGATGCTAAGTGAAAGTGACCTCGGGGGGGGGGCTTATTGTAATTTTTGGGGGGGGGGTTAATTACTTTAATTTAGGTCAAGGTCACCAAAAAATAATAATGATCCAAAGTGATGGAGGCGGCCACGGCCGTCTCCACCACTCTGTATTCCTCAAACACTCCCAATCCCAACCCTATAGTTACGTCTTGCAAGGGATCCCAATTTTTTGCCCGCACGCACATGGCGATCCAGTTTGGTGGGCTGTGATACGGGCGGTCGGCCTCGGGCCTGGGCACTGGACCTGACCATTCCAATTTTACAATAGGGAGTCTGGAACAGTTAATGCAAAACGCAACTCTAACCTCCCACCCTTAATCTAAACCCACCCAAATATAATTATTTCCTAACAAAAAATTAAAAATTTAAAAAAAATAAAAATATGCGCTGCCTATGGCACAACACGCATGTCCCACCCATATTTAATGAAGTTCAACAGAACTTCTATAATTTAAATTTAAATTTAATCTACCCTCCTAACAGCTAGCTGTGAAAGGTTATTAGTACACACACACACACACACACACACACACACACACACACACACACACAAATACAGAATAATTACATCAACACTCAACATTAAATGCATAAACACATTTTTTAAACATTAGCAATAATATAACACACCTTAATACTAACATCGCAATGCGCAAATTAAAACTTAAAAATAACACAACTTAAAACTAAAAAATAAATAACATTTTACACACACACAGTCACACACACAACAAATATTAATATTAGAACCCTAACAGCAAGAATAACTCAAATATATATCGGCCGCCTATATATTTAAGTTACCCTTTGAGTTCGTCCCGAAGCTTCGCGTCCGGAGTTTCGGTACGAACTGATTCTAAAATTCTCGACAGAATATTCGTAAACTTTCAAGATGGTGGGGGAACTCGTAGGGGTTTGAGGGGCTTACAACGTTCGAAGTACAACTTCAGTAGGAAATTTCCAAGCAACACTGTTTCATACACGTAGCGGCGATTATTACGAGTAGGTCATCGATAATTTAAGTGTTGTGTTGCGGCTTTCAATAATGTTGGCCAACATTTAATTATATTCTCCACCTAATCCAACCACAATTTTCCTTATAGCATTACACCATAGTTGTTCACTGCTATTAATTTAATAACAGTAGGAAATTATGTGTTCCCTTTCGCCGCTCAACTATGATTATTATCTATTGCCAACAGCAGACCTAAATTACCGTTACTCTATCAGTTTAATTTATCTTAAGTATATGTTGTATTATCTTAACCACAATAGTTACCGTTTGGTAACACCAAATTAGTATTACACAAGCTTAACTACTATTACCATTTCAACATAAAGTAAAAGTGAAAGGGGGGGGGTTAATTACCTATTTTTTTTTGGGGGGGGGGGTCACTTTCATAATAATTACCACCTGCTGTTATAAATACCGTTACACGAGCAGCTGCGCCTCTTTTCACTCGCGGGACCCACAGCTGACACAACACCTCGGTAAGTCGCTACCGTCTAATAATATTATATATGCTTTCTTTTAACTTACTCCAATTAGGTCTACTTGTTTTTGACACCCCATGTATAACTTAGTTTTCAACTATTTCTTTTTTATTTACTATAAACACATATTACTCTCCCATTACCAATTTTTTTTATTACTGCATAAATTAATGTCACATCAATATTATTTTTTGTTATTATTTAATATTTATATTCACCTGCTGCTAATTATTCATATTCACATCTGCTTTTTTTTATTAAACTCTTAATTATATTTAATCCTTTTAAACATTTATAGTATTACATTACTGTTAGTCTTATCCATGGTGTTAACTTACCGTTTTTCACATTAATAACACATATAATTATTGCTGAACTATAATGTTTGTACAAATACTAGCTCTTACTTCATCAACTTATTAACAAATTGTTGTTTGCACTTGTGCAGCTCATAGCCAATTCATACAGAGTAACAAATTCCTTTTTTTCAACTAGATGTTATCTTAATATTTTTAACAAAATAGTTTTAAAGTGTTTGCCTCTCCCATTAATACAAACTATCGCAACTCTACCGAACAAATAACCGGGGTGACCGCAATCCCACCCTTTTATCCCATCGGCTGAGGGGGGAGGGTAGAGGAGGGGTTGTTCGTGACTCACAAATTGCTTAAATACGGGGTCGGTACCGCGAGCGTCTCATTTATTCGCCGGGTTCCGTAGGGTAAACTTCGGTCTTTACTTTTCTAACAATTTTCTAACTTTCATTTCTTACTCTAAAACATATGTTCGCGGTTAATATGCTAATCACTCTCTATATATTCAAACACATTTACAGACACTAACCATTTATCAGTTGGTTTTTACACAGTGCACATTTAGTCACCACTATTACAATGGCTTCCCACACTTTACAGCTGAAACTTTTACGCACCAAACATATTTTACAAAAACAGTCTAACTACACAGTTTCAAGACCTCGTAATACATTCGCTAAACTTAAGAAACAGTTCAGCTTTCACCCCTTGTATTTTACAAGATCCAACCTTCGCAACAGTTATTCTACTGACACTATTTTGCAAACAGTCTTAACTGATATGCTGAAATATCAACATTACAATCTTGTCACACCTATTGATGATGTTATCCAGTTATTCTTATTCACTATATTACCGGGTTTATATAACCGTTCTTCATCACACACATCTCTCATTCTACTCTATCAACTCACAATATAACCATCTAGCAGCTCTTATTTCTTCAAGTTATGGACACGCGGCAGGGTGCACCCATACAATCTCCAATAGTGACATCCACTACTAACGATAACAATGGTGGTGTTCCCACACAAAATTCGCCTACATACACTACCACCACCGACTCCCGACCCGTGCAGAGCAATGAAATCAACAGTACGGCTGCAAACGATGTAGAAGCCATCCTACGATCACTGGTAGGCTTTGATGAATAAATAAATTTATTTCCCGGAGCCCCACTCATCCCCAGACTCCCCACCTTTTTTAAAACCCCCTCCGAATGACCTTGACACACTTACCAACCCCTCCCCAAACCCCCAAAAAACCCCCAAATCAACAACACACACCTGCCAGTTACAACCGCTGACCTTGACCTGTGCCAGGACCGGCTATTCCCTTCTACTTATGATAACTATACAAAGTATAGTTGTCAGCTAGTTTGAATTGAGGCATCTTAGTTGTTGTTTTTGTTGTTGTTGTTGTTGAGGTTGAAGATTTTCTCAGAGTAACTTTAAAACTGGCTTATGCCAGTTGCGAAGTTGGCATTGGATACAGCAATCCAAGCTACCCTAAAATGTGGTATGACTTTTGGCTGTCCACTATCAAAATTTCACTTCCCCCATGATCCATTCATGTTCTAGACAGCAGAGGGTTTCATGTCATCCAGAGGACATGGAGATCTCTAGATGAGGAACATGATTAAACAACTCCTGTTTGAGTCTGAAAGGCAGTTGTCACAGAATACCTGGAGTTGACCTCCTGAGTTCAACTTGCAGTCTGACTTTCCGTTTCTCAGCCTCTCTCTCTTCCTCCAATATCCCGTTCTTCAGGGGGCTTGCCCAAAATGCCCGTTAGAGATAGACTGCTAGCGGTTATGCCGAAGCCTCCTCATTCACCAGTCACAGCAGTAGGTCATACTATTAAGATCGGGTTTTTAACATTGAGTTCTGAAAACAAAGAAATTGTTTATATATATTATGTTCGTATTAAAAATATAATTACTTTCAAGTGTTCTGCTGACTTCTTGTGGACCGTCTCCTAAAGGGGTTAATCCTAAGGGGTGGCAATAAGGCAGAAATATAGGCTACAGTTCTGCTAAAAATGTGTGAACTTAAGTATTTTTTATTTTGTAATTTTAAAGTCATAAAAAATATCTTGTGAAATCTTAAAGACAGTATTTGTGCATTAGTTCTTTTACTTTATATGAAGTTACAATTTACTTTTGTTAGAGATATTAAACATAAGAATTGAAATTTAGCAAATGTTTAAGCAAATGTAAAACAAAAAGAGAGAGCTTCTGAGACTGTTCTAGTTTCCAGTTCAAAGATCTGTGAAACTTTTAAAAACATCTATTTCCAGACTATGTTTCTCGGGTCACTCAGTACAAATTATATATTTGCTTAGGAATCGCATAGCTTTCATGAATTAATACATAGTTTAAGCTATGCTTATTATTTTTATTCCACTGTTCTTGTTAGAATTGCCATGAAAGTTGGTTAATTTCAAAAAATAAAAGATTTACTACAGTCAATTTTGGTAAATATATTCCCTTCATAATAGATCGAAAAAACGTTCATAATGGAAGAAGGTTATATGGCTTACAAATAAATTATTTCATAATTTTAAAATTTAATTTTTGACGATATTCAACAATCCACAAAAGTTCTGCAATACAAAATTACTAAAATATGTTAAGATTCTCCTTTCCTGCAGACACTATGCAGGCTAATGAGTTAACTGGAGAATAATAATTTAAACTGTATTTTTTAGAAATCATCATCAGTTAGTACTACACACTCAAATATTTTCATTTTACTCTATTGCTGATACATTGCATATGAATTTTCTAAAATGTTTGATTTTGGTTTTACTGCTGACCTACAATATTTAACATATATTTACCTACATGTATTTAATATGTCAAAGGGGTTCTTGGTGGGCCGTCCGCTGGGGGGGGGGGGCATCGGTTCGTTTGAGGAACAGATAAGTAGGCTCCCATAACCTGTAGTGATGTGTGAACGTATAGGTATTTTTATCTGCTGTATTGTAAAAGCTCAACAGTTTTCTAGTCTTAATTGTCACCCGTATGACTCTTGTTGAATTAAAGGTAATGTCTTAGTGCAATGAAGATATGATATAATGGCTTATAATACAGAATTAACAAATAATAGAATAATTTATATGAGTTGTTATAAATTACAACTTGTATACATGTAAACCATTAACTTGTGTTTGTTATTAACTTATTATTCTTGTTAATTAATCATTTACTGAAGAAGAAATTATCTAGCATGACACATTTTGATGATTTACACCAAAATTAATAAAAATATAATCAAAATACCAAAATATAATAAAGAAATATTTACAAACTTAAGATAAACTTGAAAAATATACGAAGTGACTGTCAATGATGAAGATGCAGTCTGATTGTTCTGACGCCTTTCTTGACGGAGTCATAAAATACCTGTATTTGCAGAATTGGTCCTTCGTTCTCTCTTCTCCTTGTCTGAAATATAACTTACCAACAACATAAAAGCTGATTACCTCAAGGAATTTGAATTATTTTATAATTTGTATGAATTTATAATTTATGATTAAGGAATTAAATTTTATATATATGAGATATAAACATGTGAAAGGTTTAACGACCCTATCCCCAAGATATCAGTATTGCGAAAACATTGTTTTATAATACAGTTTAAATACTGTTAAAACTGGAAATGTAAAGGCTATCTGTGTGCCGAAGCAATATCGGTGATCGTGGCCACAACTCCAATCAGCTGTAGCCACTGATATATGGACAGTCATTGGCCACTAGCACCACCTCTTAGCACCATTTATATATCGCACAGTCCATGTCTGTAGATTACCTCAAATGTGATTAAAAATATGAAGAGGCATTGGTATTAATCCATTCCTATGTATTCACAAAAATACATAACACATCTGCATACGTTAATATTTTTTACCAACAAACTAAATTGCTTGGTCCAATAACACCTACACCCTTAACTCTCATCGATTGGTTTTTTATATTTTTTGAAGTCGAAACCGCTTTTTAAATGTAATGCAAAAATTTTACACTGTGAAAGAGCTATATATATATATATATATATATATATCAAGTGAGGTTTATACGTAATATTATAATTCTTAAACATGTTACCTCTATGTAATAGTATGTCTTTTCAAATCTTGTCATGTAGCACTATCTCCTTTCAATCTATCTCCTTTTAATAAGCTAGAGACGCCACAGATTTGTTGGAACAAGTGCCCTCAAAATTCCCAGGAAAACTAATTTTGAACAGTTTAGTTTCGTACACTGTATTTAGCTGTTTAAACGTTTAGTGAATTAATCGAAGTTCAGCAAGATGTTCTGCATTTATTACTTAAAAATCAATATATCTCATTAAATGCTATGTGAACGTTCTGTAATAAAAGTTAATACAAAAGTTATGGTATTAACTTTTATTAACTGTGGAAATACCTCATAGCATGTTGAATTGTTAGCATTTATACTGTTTAATTTCATAGCATGTTTTACAGTACTCATAGAGACACATATTATGTTCAGCATTATGTATTATTACTTGTCTCGCTTTTTGTCCTAAACCAAAAAATTATCTAAGGTATCTCTTTTGTGATTAGTAAATTTCCAATCGGTTCTGGTTTTAGAACATTATTCTTAGCCAACATATCGCGCATATGTCCAATAAACAACAACAACAACTGGTGACGCCACTCCACCGACTCGTAAACAAACTGACGACTTGCAATATCACGTTCCTGTTGTTGATTCGTCTCTCGTCACTTTCGAGCTTTTTTACACCGGTACAGCACAAAATAGAATTGATAATATGATGCAAAACGACTTTTGTAGTTTTAATGGCAATTGAATTTAAAGACATATACTCACGTTTATAAATTGAATATGAAAAAATAACTATGTGATAATGGTATTAACTTTGTTAAAGATAAATATTTCACTTTCCATTAATGGTTATTTGGTTAAAAAGTAAAATATCTAGTAAATAGAAATACTTCATAGTTTAAATCATTATTTGTTAATAGCAATGTGCGTAGAAACGCTTTATTATGTTAATATTTTTATGAAAACATGGTGTCTTTACCCCCAAAATATGGATTGTATCACTATGGTTTAGTGTTTTAAAGGATTAAGCTAATTGGTTGAATAGAAACAGTTGGCATTGATATTGCTTGCTATTTACGCACACAAATGTGTTCATTCTAACATTATAGAGGTAAAAGTAATGACTTGATATACTAATTGGAAAGAGTAACACAGACATTAGCGCTTTTTATACTCTGCAATTAGAGGAAATAGCTAAAAATGGGATGTCCCTACTTATCACGGATGATTTAACATCCGCTTTGTATGGTAAATATTGAATTATGAAAAATAGAAAAAAGGTTGTATGTTAACATCACATCAATAGAATGTTATTTAAACGCCATATCCACCCCCTCGTGGCCGTGTAACCCTCAATCCGTAATTGATCAGCCTGTAGACCCTCGGGGAATATGTAATGAAATACGTCGTCAGTTGTTCGTTCATTTGGGTTACACAAGTATTTGGTTTTAATAATAAAAATACCCGATCTACACGTGGATCTACCACTTCTTTGCAATTTTTTTACTAGAATACGCAATACAGCTGTTAAACTAATTTCAGAATAATGCTGTTTTTATATCGGGCTTTGTAATCGTAATACATACGTCTTCCCACACATTAAAATAAATGTACCCTACATTGCATTTAAATGTAATATTGAAAAGAACCTAAAGAAATTTTCTATTCAAGGTTAAAAATCTATATTATCCATAAAATAAAGTACATCGGTGAGATCATTTTTATAGAAAGTGTAACTTTCATTTTCAGCGATAGGAAATAAATAAATTCGTTTTTATTAAAACAACCTGTTTTTTAGGTTATACTAAACAACCAAAAATGTGTAGGTATATTTACAAATTGTTATAGCTTTTACCACGTGATTAACCTCTACATCATTAGTTAAAATGTCGAATGATTAATAACTGTTACCGTATTCTTTAGTTTTTTTGTTAAAAACAAAAACATTAAGATAAAATTTTCCAATTGACAAAGTAACCTACGTAGAACCATTTTTTTTATGAGAACTACCAGTTGAATGGGGAAAGGAAAGATGGTGGCACTGTAAATATATGAGCCTATATCTCCGGATTGCTTGGAAAACACTCTAACTTTGTTTCTTAACTTACTTGTTTGTTTATGCTTAGGATAGTTCTTGAAATCCAGCGTTTTCACTCTTCTTAGTGGGCAATTTACACATTACATTCCATCAGATTCAACGCCATCATCATGTTACACTATAGAATTAAATTATGAAATCTCCAACCTACAACAAAATTCCAAAAGATGGAGACGAGAATAGGGAGATAATACTAATAGAAAAAAGTAAAACTACGTTAATTTATAAATGATGGAATTATATTAATGGTGGAATTATATTTATTTTACAGAACATTAGGAACGTTTATTACCAAAGATGGAAAATATATTAAAAGCATTCTGAACATCAATATGCGACATATAATTAATAATAATAATAATAATAATAATATATGCATGGTTTTTTAATTCTCGGTCTTTTGCTTACTATACATTTAAATTGAGAGTTTTCTGCGTTTCAAAATCAGCATCGGCGCGGCGACACAAGGTAATAAAATGGGAATTACTAAGAAGAAAAAAGTCACTAAGCAAGTTTGATTGTTGCTCAAAAGAAAATAGTTTTAGACCAAGACTGCGATCGATTGCTATCAGAGTTCAAATGTCGTTTCAATACCTCTTGATAAGGTGTACCAACACATTTCATAAAAAAAACCAAACAACAACGCTGACAGATGTGAATGCTTTTCTTTGATAAATTCCTTTCTTTGAATTATTTCATCATTAAATCTTCAACGTATTATACCGTAGAAATCCTGATAGCACCATGTAATTTATATTTAGTTATAGGTGATGGGGAAAATAGGTGTTGTAAAGTACAAATACTCACAAAACCTCCATAATGTCAGGTTGGTATTAGTACGTTTAACCAGACGAGAGGAAGGGATAATTGGCTTTGACATAAATTATCTTTTCATATCAATGGCCTCTGACATGCGTCTGTGAAACCTCGCAAGTCCACATCATTTTGCAATATTGACTCGGGACGGATAATCTTTATTTTTGTTCAATAAAACCTTTTTGTCTATGAGCTTTTATTTATTTTATATCTATAAGTAAACCTTAGTAATTATATAAATACTGTTATTTATTTATTTTTATGTAAGGAAAACTCAGAAAAAGCCGAGAAAATACATTAATGCTAGTGAGGCGTGATGGTAAATAATTAATTTGTTTCTATTACAAATCTATGTAACTTAAGTATTAAGTAGTTAAAGTTTTATCAAAGTGTAGGGCCTACTAGGCGTACAAGATACATTTACACATCTTCAAACATAAATCAGTTTTCCTTGAAACAGAATGATAAAGCATCAAGTATATAAGCTACACATTATAAATCATAAACTTATTAATCATGTATTTTAACAGTGAAACTTTTTATCGTCAAATCTATAGATAAAGAAAAGGAAATACAATACTGGTCAGCCAGCTAAGCCATTACCTTTAACGAGACCACACGGTTTGCTAAGCAGCCAGGCCCGGGCTGTTGCCGCCAATATTGTAGATGCAAGCACGATTTGTCTACCATTAAAACATATCTAGAATAAAACCTTCAGATAGACAAATGTGAAAAATGAAACAATAACATATGTTAAAAAAATAAAGTAACACTCAACAAAAGTTTTTGAAAGTAGGGATTTTTGTAATTCCAAAACGAAAGTTAACTTTTTATTTAGATGTCCAAATGACATGTGGTTACTCTAAAACCATTATCAAAGCATAAAAAACCTGCTCTGAAGTGTAATATGGGGTTTTGAAATGCAAAATTTGTTTAAAAGCATTAAATAACGTTTATGGATCAAAGAAACCACATAATTAAATGTTAACATTTATAAGTATGACTGAGTGTCTTTGGAAATTTATAAAACTTAATATATTCTTTCTAAGTTATATAACTTCTCAATTTCAATAAATTTCTCAACATTTTAAATTTATAATTTATTGCCATTTTCACATTTTCTCATCAAGATCCTTATTTTTATTTTATTTTTCTATTATATTATTTTTGTTTGAAAATTTTGATTTGTTACATATAAGTTACTCTTGCCTATTGAGCATTTTAGTGTAGGTGCTGATTGCTTGTATATATATATGGTATTCATACAGGATGTAAGGAAAGTCCGTCCCACCTATTTAATTTGTTTATTTGTTCAGATAAACAAATATCGTTTGGGGGGTGATAGTAACTTAACACAAAGTGCCTTTTGACGTTGTCAAACATTTTTAGTCATGGTAGGGGGACGGCCCACCAGCAGTCAGAAGAAAATCTTAAATCTAAGCATTGGTTGAAATGTACATAAAATTAAAGGTCTCACTTGGCAGAGTACAATGCTGCAAAATAGACTTAAAATGGATTACCTGTACGGAAATGGTAGGCGTTCAAAGTTTCAATTAAAATCATATGGGTAAAACTTAAAAATGCAATAATTTTCTTAATACTCAACCTTCTAACGTCATTTTTGTGGATAATTACTCCAAATACAAAGAAGTTTAAAATTATATATATTTTGTGACAAAAACCAAAACATATCTGTGTAGGACTTCATTGGGGGACGTCCCGTAGAGGATATTTAAATTGGAAGTTCCTTAGCCTCTGTCACATCATACACCATTTTAAACGTCTTTGCATTTGGAGTAATTAGCCACAAACCCGAAGTCAAAAGGTTGAGTGTTAAGAAAATTATTGCATTTTTAAATTTTACCCATATGATTTTAATGGAAACTTTGAACGCCTACCATTTCCGTATAGGTTTCAAATACTTTATAGGTTTCAAATAGACTTCATTTTAAGTCTATTTTGCAGCATTGTACTCTGCCAAGTGAGACCTTTAATTTTATGTACATATCAACCTATGCTTAGATTTAAGATTTTCTTCTGACTCCTGGTGGGCCGTCCCCCTAACATGACTAGGTATTTTGTGTTAAGTTACTATCACCCCACAAACTATATTTGTTTAGCTGAACAAATAAAAAAAAAAAAAATTAAGAGGTGGGGACGGACTTTTTTACACCCGGTATAAGGGAAATAAAGTATCGTGTATAACTTAAATATTGTTGTGTACCAAATGTTACAAATAATGCTTAATTTACGTTCTCTTTTTTTATTCATGCACTTCACTGTTTGGATCCAGTTATAAACGCTGGATGGTGTTTTTGAACGTAAACGATTGCCTACACTAAAGGTTTAGAAAAAAAATTCAGTTTTGTCATTGAACTAGATCAAGCAAGGTACATCAAAGACGCCGGTGTGTTACAAACAGTTTACTTGGTGGTTTGACTTTTATGATTTATAATTATGTTATACTCAACCGACACCGTACTAAACCTGACCTTTTCCTATTTATGCTCGTTGTCAAAATTATCTTCACCAGCCTAAATGTGGAAGTAAAGATTTTTATTTAAATAATTTGATCTTATCATAGCTTTTTTTTGCAATTCGTATAAAAATGGCACAAAGATGATAAAAATTTGATGATAATATTTAATAAATCGTAAAATGTAGAATAGAAGACTGAAGTAATTATAAGTTTTAAAAATTATTGTATCACTGACTCATCGAACAGCAATGGAAAATAATGAATTTTTTATTAACTCTACAAAAAGTAACGTACAGCAATCGGCTCGGCGATCCTGTTTAATCTTATTTGTTTAAACGTCGACGTGAGAAGTTACCAAAAACATAATGAACTTTCCGGCTAATACCGTTAACTCCCACTAAGCTAACATTATATAACACATAAGAAAACATAACTTAAGTTGAATTACTTTACTGTTATACAATCTTGAATTGTATATTTTTTTGTTTTAGATGCCATTCTAACCACTTTGATAATAATAATAAAAAAATAACCTTCAATTTAATCATACTATTTTTCATTTTAGTGTGGCAAAGAAGCTTTTCAATACTTCGAAATATATTTGTTATCTCTAATATTAGATTAATCAGTGCTTTGTTCGTTTTGAAATTATGAAGAATTTAAATTATGATATTCAATCTTGAAGTATACAATAATTTAATAAATAAAATTTATATAAATCAATTATAAAAGTATCTTATAATTCGTCTGTGAATGATTAAATAACAATTACACATTTAAGTTCATTTTCGATGTAATTTAAGAAAACTGAAACTTAAAAAAAGTTAATTCATTATTCAAACCTTTGTTAAACGTTCAACTGATCAATTTTAACATGGATAGAACGTTTACACTATTTGTATCGTTTTTTAATGTTATTTTCTTTAGTGTCTACCTGGTTTAGACTTGTACTTTGATAGTTTGTGAAGCCACAAACAATTTTGCAAATAAAAAAATTCCTATAAAACTAATTCTTCATCTTTGTTAATTTCCTTAAAGACTTTTTGATATAAGAAAAACGCAATGTGTACAGTTGTGATATTAAAATTAGTTTTGGGGATCTACTTACTGTCTCTTGTGGAGCGGGAGTATTTCCAAAAAGGCGATGCGAGGTCTAACAGTAAGTGCTGCAGACTTCAATGAACCATCTTGTTTATGGTAAACGAACCCTAACCTTTCCTCTTCATGAATTTCTCCTTGCTTTGCACGTAAGGTCAAAGATATCTTTTGTATTTTACATTTTGGGTTTTATTAATTAATTGTCACAGATTAGTAACAAATATTTATAATTTTTAATATCAATAAATAATATACTCTAGGTTATTATAATTGACCTAAGTTTAATTTTTAAGCAAGAGAAGTAATGCATGTATAATTGATCTCGCTAAGCAAGTATTTCAACAATATATAATATTATAAAAATAATAAAAAGTAAACAAATACAATTGGTAGTAGAATGCCTAAGACAAGATCCAAAAACATCGTGCTGTTTAATAGTTAGTATTTAAAATTAAGATTTATTAATGTATAATCCACACTTATTGAATTTGCCCACTAACGGGAATACTTCATACACTTACTAACCATTTCAGTATTCAAGTAATCCTTCGAAATTTATTTTATAAATAGACAAATAAAACACAATATAAGATAAATTATCTACACTTATTTATTACTTTAAGGTTATTACGATTGGAAGATTTTTGTGCTGTTGGATAGGGCTTGGTCTCATTTTGTTTCAGCCAAAAATAAATGAGATAAGAGTCCAATTAAAAAAAGGCGCTATCCATCTTTGAAATTTGAAAGATTATCCCTATTATAAGAACATCTGGATTAGTTTGAGCATTTTAAACAGCTGTTAATGTGCAGTTGTAAATAAGTGTAATGTTGGGTGGTTAATAATCATCATAAAATAGATTTGGGAAAAACATCTAAATGTATCTTTGTTAAACCAAGGAGGATACAATGGATAAATAATTTAATCGTTAAAATAATGATAGTTGGCTTTAAATTCCCACGCATTGTTAAAATTTGTCCGAAAAATAGCTATTTGTGTAATAAGAGCGTAAAGTACGTCATTGCCACTCGAGAATTGTAGATGGCCGCACGAAGCGTCAGCTGAGTGCGGCCAAACAATTCGAGAGCGGCAATGACTATTTGCGCTCGTAATACACACAAGATTTTTCCTACCAACATAATTGTTACATATTACATGTTTTATTGTATACAAAATGTCATTTAGATTACTTTTGATTTGTTTCTGTTGGAACATAATGTTAACCATCAAACATAACCTCAAACTAAGAAACGAAGCAATTACTAAACGGCAACAATGAATAACAGCTGTAGCATCGTTTGTATTAACAGCTGATTTAAAATTGCTTTTTGATCTAGCGTGCGGTAAAGAATCATTGCCGCTATAGAGCGGGAAAGAAACTTAAACCGGAAATGAACTGTTTTGCATAGGGGTTACAGGTGTGGCAATGCAATTATTTCCATGCAGTGGTAGGAAAAGTAAATTTTTATAATGGTAAAGGAAGTAACTCTAGGCCTGAAATACCTACACTTCTTTCTAAGCAGTTGAACAACTGGATTGACGTGACTTCCGAACCAAGGAGGTTTCCGAATCTTTTTGTCTCCGATCTGGAGTTGAAAAAAGTCGAACCCATACCTAAAGGGTGATAAACCGGAGCTCTCCCACTGAGACACGGTGCTGCCTTCAAGTAGCAGTTGAAAATCCATGTTGTACAGTCAGTGTTGTAAAGTTTCTTATGTAAGTCATTGGCGTAATGGTAATTTTACCGGATTTCGGAACCATGTTAGCGATGTGATGGGATCGAAACCACGATCTACTCATCATTTTCTACAAACCCATTGGTCAACTATCAATAGAACAATAAGATTAGTTCATTTTATTATTTACTTTTAGGTCTGCACTGGTTTATACGTGCAGAATTTTTATTAATATATTTATTTTGGTTTTAGAGGATTTTATTTTATTTTTGGTTGATACCCAATACTTAAATTATAAATCGTAGAAAAAGTGGAAACGATATAATATCCTTAAAAGTATTTAAATAAAAAAAAAACAAAAAACAAAAAAAAATGTGAATTTATTTTTAGTGACAAAGTCTACTTCCTAAAGTACTATCCAGAGGGAGTCCGAAGAAAATCTTAAGTGTAAGCAATATGTAAATAAAATTAAGGTGTCTAATAATAGAGGACAATGCCGCAAACCTGCCCTAAAAAGGATGAAATGGCAGGCGATCAAAATTTGCATTAAAATAATATTGTTGAAAACAAAAAGCGCAATGACTCCCAATCCACTCGACCTTTTGAGATCGGGTTTGTGCAAAAATTTACTGGCTGGGTAGCTGGTTATAGTGCTCGCCTTTGAATCTAAAGGTTGCGGGTTCGATCCTGAGAAAAGTAAGTGGCTTTTTAAAGGTTCGATTCCAGGCCCAGTTACCATTTGTCATTGGGCTATTATAGGTCATTTTCTTAAACCTCATCCTTCAATAAAATGTTAGGTTAGGGGAGGGATTAAAAATGTAAACAAAAAATTTTAACTGTAAACAAAACATTTAAACTCATTACAAACATGTTTGAGTATCAGATTTCCTCAAATAACGTTTTAAATGAGTTATAATATCTTCCAGTGACTCTTAATCAGCTGTTATATTTTTAAACCAAGCCTATTCCTTGTTAAAAAGTAACAGTTCTAAAGTAAACTGATTAAAAAACAACTGCTACCAATAATATTGTAAAACTGATACACATTATATGTAGTGATGTAAAATTACCAGCTAGTAGGATGCAACAGTGAAATAAAACAAAAACAACAAAAAACCCAAAGTGCTTCAGCCAATGGGATGTAAGCAAGCATAAACAAACCCCCACCACCATCTCTCTCTTGATCGATCAGGTTTAAAAAAAACGGACTATAATTAATGATGCTTTCTAACAACTGGTCGATTTTAGATAGAAACAAGACTGGGGTTTGGACAGTTAAAAGTGTCACTGGCCTAGACAAAAAACTTATGTATAATATGGCGTAGGCCGATGAAGTTTCTCCCAAGACTTCCAAGAGGAAGTCAGGAGAGATACTGTATTAGCCTACGACTTTGATATATCATTTTAAAGGTTTTTTTTAGCAATTTAGCAATTTGTCACAAACCCGACTTTAAAAGGTCGAGTGTGTGAGAAGTTATTGCATTTTTTGTTTTCAGAAATATGTTTTTTATGCAAAGTTTGGTCATCTGTCGTTTTTGACTAGGTCATCCTTTTGAGGTTGGGTTTGTGGCATTGGTCTTTATTCTTAAAAATCTTTAATTTGATGTACATATTGACCTAAGCTTTACATTTAAGATTTTGTTCTGACTCCTTTTTAACACCCCCCCCCCCCCCTTAGAGGTCAAAGGACAATAAGTACTTTAGGAAGTAGATTTTGTTGCAAAAAAACAATATACCAAGTTTTAGTTTTATTACTTAAATACTTTCCAGTAGTATTTTTAAATACTATTTTTCTTTTGTTGCACATAGCACAATTGCTTTAAGGGGGAAATGTTTAAAAGATGTTGCTCTAGTCTTCAGTTTTTGTGGTTGACAGTTTTATATTTTATTATGTTGTATGTAAGATAGCTTAAAATCATGGTTTATTTATTTGGTTAAATTAAGATGGATTAAGGTCCCAAGGGGAGTGTCAACATGAAGTAGATTGAAGTTCCGTGGTTTGCATATGTTTAGCGAACATGACAACCTAATACTGTTGACTCTGCTGGCGTTGTCTATACTGTGTCATCCAGTGATGTGATGCTCCTCATAGTTTGAGTCTTCATATCCAAAATATTCATAAACTTAAAATAATGATTTTTCCCAAAGTACACTCTCGAAATTAAAATAAAGAAAAAACTACTAGTATCAATTAAGTTGAAGCACAATCTTGCTTGTTCATAAACATTTAAATAATTACGTATTTATCAAAGATTAAAACATTATCAATTAGCGGTTGTTTTTCATCAATATGATGTAACAATCCTAAAAATTGATATTTGCTATTAGAATTAAAAAAAAAAAAAAAAAAAAAAAAAAAAAAAATAGAACCGTTGATTTTTTTACTTGAGTAAAAGTAAGCTTGAAGTGCGGATGTCCTTCAAAATAGAAACTATATCACAGCAATTAAAAAAATATAATAATTTGGGTGAGTCGGTGGCGTAGTGGTTAGCGCGCCGGACTTCGGGACCATGGCAGCGATGTCGTGGGTTCGAATTCGCATTCTGGCCAGTGACTTTTATCAGTACCTTTCACCTTGTAATGTAGCGGCTCACCCCCTTACTTTGTCTAATAACGATCCACGCACAGATCAAGAGCCTATGTGGACGGGGCAAAGTAAGGCAAAAAGAGGTCCGTTAACCTCTTAAAAATGAAATACGAAAAGTGAAATACTGAATTAAACAACCGCTTAAATTCTGGACCTTATTCAGCGTCTTTTGCCAGAAATGTTGTAGCCGAGCGGTAATTCATCGTAAGAGTCAGTTAGTTCGTGTAATTTATTGTCTCTAAGAAATCTTTGCTCATTCTTAGCGACAAGGTTTGTCATCCTTGATTGTAAGCTTTAAAATTGTATTTATTTATTTATTTATTTTAGCTTTAAATTTAGTTAAAACCAAATTAACAACTCAGAGGTGTCTCAAATTTATTATGTTAATATTATTTTATACACTCTTATTGCAAAAAACTGCCATTAATAATACTATATATGCTTGAAAATATTCCATAGGGTCATCTATGTTTTGTTATATTAATAATATAATATATTATTTACAAATAATATGATCATCCTAAAATTATTATTAAAAAAAGCTAAACATAATTTATAATGTTATGTACACTCTGTTAAATGATTTCCCATAAAGAATGTCTTATTTTCCAATTTTTACCAAATGAAAAAGAATTTTCTTATGTATGAAGGCGTTAAAGTAATTCACGGAAATTTATTTTTATTCCTGAAACTGACATTTAAAAGTCAAAATTTTTAATTAATAATTGTGGTTAGTCAGTAAACATTTTGTATGAAACAGAACTTTTGCACGAGGCCGACCCCGAAAAGAGTGTCCTCTTCTGATTGGGATAGGGCTCATACAGGCGGAGGCGGGCATGGACATTCGCAGTGGTTGTCAAGGGAAACAAAGCATGAAGAAATTTTTGTTTTTTTGAGTATGTTAGGTGAGTCTAGAGCAACATCCATAAATTTTCAAGGAACCTTAAAAATTCTTGTTCTACAGATTTTTAACCATACTGTGTTAACTTAAGAGTCATCTTCACCTTTGGGCCAGTAGCCCATTGTTGCGCAGTCGGCAATGTTAACCATAAGAATTTTAATGCATAACATGATATATTATTCCTCTGTTTCGGAGGCCGTTTCTCAAATGATTTTCTTTAAACTTGGTAAGTGTTTAGTTGAATAGTCATATTAGGCCCCTCATACCTCAAAATTTTTGAAAATTTAATAAATATTACTCTTTGTGACGTTAAAAGTAACTCAATTTTCCTATTAATATCTATGAAATTTTCAAAATTTCGAGGTATGAGGTTCCTAATATAACTATTCAACTAAACACTTACCAAGTTTAAAGAAAATCGGTTGAAAAACAACGTCCAAAACAGGGGCATAAAATACCATATTTTGCATTAAAAGCCGTATTGTTAACATGGCCGACTGCGCAACAATGGGCTACTGGCCCAAAGGTGAAGATGACTCTTAATTAGCATAGCCTAAAACTTCGCCATGCCCTGAAACTAACGCCATGGTCAACTGTGTCTACTGCACCCTCCGACTTTAATTTACTGCAGAGAAAGAAGTGACCCGGTTTAAAGCAAGTCTTATGATCGTATTCTGCTACACTGCTTCCGACCGTTCGGATGTATGATGACCCCGGGATCCCGAGCCAAGCTGTGACTCTCTTACTCACACTTCTATGTCCTTTCTTCCCACCTTTCAGGTCTTAACACACCGCGTTTTGATTCTTTTTTGAGCCAACCTTGCACACGTTTTCGATCCCGCATCATGTTAGTCCTTCCAGCTTCTGTCGACCGACACATTCATATAATGTATATACTAACTATAAATGCTCATGTTGCATCAAGAATGTTAAGTTCAAGAAGTCGGTCCATGCATTTTGCCCAATCCTACGTATGAGCTAAAAGAAATTCCTGAAGTCAACTTAAATTAAATACATTTTAATATTAGCCTATTATAAGTTTTGACTTTGACATTAGTTACTATCTGACTATATTTTGTAATTGACGTGATCTATTGTCTAAAATGTGTTGAATAATCAATAAATATTGTCTATTTTTTCATGCGGGAGGGTGCTGGAAGTGTCCCCGTTGTGTTGCAAGGATTGGGACCCTCGCACTGCCCGATAGATGTAACCATCCGAAACGTAGACTCATTTAAGTTAATGTCAAATGAAAAACTGGTGACGTCATCTATCGGAGGCGCGCTGTAAACAAACTGATGACGAGTGACGTCACACGAGAGGGTGGTATCACCGACGTAACGCTTCGCTGCGCGTCGCAACGTACGGGATTGCGACACCAAGTGAATGAATTCATTAATTAGTTAATGACGTAAAGGAAACTTGTGACATCATTCCTGTTTACACTTTCGTTTCCCATCAACTCAGAGGGTTGCATTATTTGTAATACTGAGTTTTAAATATGTTTTAAGTTATAGAAGATAAATGCACACGATCAATCGGGCTTCACTACTAAGGAAGTAAATTGCACTAGTTCCTCATGTAACACAAATACAATATTATGATTTACACCGTCTTTTGTAAAATTTGTCGTCCAGACATATATTGAAGTATTTTGGGTAGCAAAATATTTCTAAGGATTATAACTATGTTAAACTTATGATGTAAAATTTTCCCAACAATATAGTTGTTTATTTAAGCGACCTATATAATAGAGCTTTATATCCGTTCATATCGCTTGTTCGAGATTTAATATTAAATAAAGTTTGTCATTCATATCTATATATACTCATGAAAGTTTATAAGCCCATTCTTCTCCCCCTCCGAAAAATACATGCATAAGCCTAGTTTTTTTAAGTAAATTTTGAAGCTCAATCTTTTTAACTATATAATAAAATATCACCAATGTGTTGTGGGTTATGTTTTACCAAAATATTTATTTCAAGTTGTAATGATGTCCTTACTTAAATAAAATTTTTTTTATTTATTATTTTTTTTTAGTTTTTTTGTACATTCAAAATAATCATAATAAATGTAAATTATAATCGCATATGTATTAACTAGAATCATTTGGTAAACAAAGTTTTACGTTTGATAATCACCACATTTGCACACACAATGTAATTTTCTGAGGCAAAGGAAACCTTGAAGGCTTTATAAGTGGCTTACAAAAATATTAACTATTTGGATAGTAAATAAATTAAATACAGTGTCCGCCGCATGAGAGTATTTCCCATTTGACCAGGGCAGGGCGGGTTGACGGTTTATCGACGATCGGAGCTGAGTCTACAGTCGACAGGCGATGATCGAGTCTCAGATGGGCGCCTCATCTCTCTCAGACCATAAACCACCTCATGTCTTTGTGTCGGCCCTGCCCCTGCCTCGTCTTACGTCCACCAGTAAAATATATCAAGTGATTTGATTGTTTGTTTGAATCTACAAATTTTATATAATTTTCTTTTTTTTTTGAAAATTTTCTACCAAAGAAAACATGTTTTAGCATAAATACTCATCCAAATAATGGTTTCATAGAAGCTTAATAATTATTAAACGTTACAGTAATGAAAATTTGCACGTATTTATATTTTTTAAGGGATCACTGCAATATTCAAAACTTGGATTCGTTACATATACTGTTATATATACATTTGTTTTGATATAAACTTATTCTAAACGATAACTCAGTTAGGATTCAATTGAGTTAACACTCCACAGTGGTCAGGTTTCAATCGCGAAATGATGATTGCGTTTCATTACTTCAGCTTACCTAAGTAAATTTCATGGCATTTCCATCCGAGTAACACGTTTAACCATGAAGAAGATAGTTACCGGTAAATAGCGTCCAAAAATGCATACTATTATTGACAGAGTGCTTTTCAAAAATGATATGAAATTATTAGTTTTCATTTTTGTTGACTTTAATTAAATAATAACTAATAAATATTTATTTATATATTTAACAGAAAAACCATTTTACAACTTGTTTACATGTGGTGAATATGATATAGATCCTAAACCCACGTCTTTCAAGTTAACATCACGCAATGAAACTAGTTAAAACCAAAATAAAATAAGCAAGGCTTGGTTGTAAAAAATTATAAAATTGCAAACTTAAATTTATTTTGTGTAATTGGATTAAACAATGCATCTTACTTATCTAACTCAACATACACAGGGAAAACAAGAAAAACGAACATCATACACATCGGTGAATAGACCAATAAATATAAGTTCTTATCAAAGAGATGTGAGTCCACATATCCAGAGTTCTTTGAAAACACTCAGACTTCTACACTTGACTGACCTGTGCATTCACAGTTACTTGGGCTCTGCAATCAAAAGTGGAGTGTCGTATTTCACAGAAATAAATAATGAATATAAATTTCTTTACATAAGAACACTTTAAGTCCTAAAATGCTGATCTCCCTCCACTAAAAGCCATACGATAATTAATTAATTTAGTCCTAAAATATTACAATAATAAATTGACATTATACTACTCGAGTGGAAGCAATGACATTGTGCATTGCAAAAATATTAAAAATAATGTATATGTATTTTATGTTGTAGTAAGTACAACATTTTCTAGATTAATATATCCCGGTACAGCAGAAGTACGGTGACAATATCCGGTCGGCTGGCAGGGCCACTTCCGGTCGTCCAGTCTCCTCAAGTGTGAGAGTTTATGTCCGCAATACCTGCCTCCCTCGCCCAAATACTTGCCTATATTGAAACCACTTGAATTTACTTCAATAACACCAATGTCGATTGCTTCTTCAATATCTTTTTCAGATGTAAAATTACTTTCGTTAACTTTCTGTACTTTTTGTCACAAAGGATACCATATTTGCATTAAAGTACAAATACAACCTTTAATATTTACACTTTGGATGTTTATTGGATAATTTGTATAAGAAGCTTGAAAAATCTAGGTGCAGGCTGCAAATTCTCATTATAAAAGAGATTTTATATATTTTTAATGTATTTGACAGTATCGTTCATTACATTTACCGTTACCCTTGGAAAAATTAAGAATGTTACATTTACAACTGTAACTTGGCATGCTTGATTTGATATTCTATATGAAGATATCTTAGATAAGGATACAAAGATGATTAAAAGAGAATCAAAACTATGTATGTGATGAATATTTTCTGATACATCATTAAGTGCAGACAAACCTTGAAAGGTTTTTCACATTGTCAAAATATGTATATGTCATCGAAATTTTGGATAATAAATCATTTTGATTTATTGATTTATACACTTTGATTAATTTTTCGATGTTAAAAATTCCAAAGTTTCCAATCGAATCGCGTAAACCTTAGTTTTGTTACCCTTACCAACGCCATTACTGTACATCATTTGGCACATAAAGTGACTGGGTAGGCGGGTGGGTAATGGGTATTTTACTAACCCCATAATCCTGAGGTCGCTAGTTAGATCTTCAACAGCTGTTGACGATGCTAAAATCTCCATTCCTAATATTTATCAATTAATTTTTTACACACTTAGAACACACTGAAGTATATGCGAGTGACTACAGGGTTTGAAAGTTAACTATTAAAACGAACAAAAATGTTTAAGAAATACACAATTTTCAACGAATCAAAACGTTCATTCTTCGCCAATACAAAAAAAATAATAAAGTAAATAGATAAAAATTCTAGGACATGAGCTTACATCACTTTGAAATAGACGTTTAATTCATTAAAACTAACCTAATGTGTATTATTTATTATAAAACTTTTATAAACTTTAACACTGCAGTAAATTTCATTAGTTATTAATTTATCTTTCCACTGTATAGTGTGTTTTTACAAAAAAATATGTATGGAGTGGCCTTTATTCACCTCAAATTGAGATTACTCCTGATATACAGCATAATACGGCAATGCTCATTTTTTATCCTTAAATCCTGAGTTACGATGACAATAAGCTATCTCTTCATTCCCTCAGATATTACTAGAGCAACTTTGGTGGTTATATAATTCACTATCATGCCTTCTTATCATGACTTCTATCAGCAGATTAATCCAGCAGTAAACTAGTTTTTATTTATTAGTTGAGGTATTTTACACAACGATATATCATAAAATCCTACTACAAACTTAATTCTAAATGTATATCCACACTATATCACACGATATCATTTTCAATGTGCAGCGTATACTATACACCTTTTTTGTATATTTGTTGTGATTGCTTTTAAATGAATTAAGATGTTTATAGTTCAAACTAATTTGCACAGATTAAAATTTATTATTATTAGTTATATTATTTATACATATAGTTATAAACTTATATTTAAACTAGTAGTTTTAATAAATGCATTTTTGTTAAAAATAAAAGTTAATTTTACCTAAACTTTTTTCTCCACACCATACTATGTTTTTGTGTAGTAATAACTGATTACGATTAACCTATTTGATGATTTTTGACAATATCGGTACGTACAATATTATGTTGCCCAATCTAACATAGTACAAAGAAATTTTTAAACAGAAACGACAAATAAGTACAGCACAATCGGCCTGATTTCATGCATATTTAACGTTAAAAGACCTACTCAAAAAGTTTGCACTCGACTTTTCTTAATGCACTTAATTCATGCCAAACAAATAAATAAAGTAATAAATTTACCAAAAGATATTGTTTATAACTTACGTGTGAATATCTCAATGAACGTGTGTTTGAGCTATCCTTCCGCAATTCTATTTGAAATTTATTAAATATAGTTCTGCACTACAGGTCTATAGGATGTCTTGGATGTACAATAAACTCTTGAAGATAAGATGACTAGTAGGAGAGTGGGGTGTTTTAGCCTTATGTTTAAACAATGAGATCATACATTCCAAGTGGGTCTGTAGAGAAGGGAATAGGTGGCTTGGCTCGTTTGAAAATATCATTTTATGATAAAACTCGTTGTTGCAACAAAAAATTATAGTTACTGCAAACTCATATTTATTATATTATTGGCAAGCGTGTTTCTTTTCGCCCTATTTTCTCAGTTTGTGTGCATCATAGGAGAAATCCGCGCATACCGTTGGAAAGGTAGTGTGAGCAGAATCATGTAGATGAGCAGAATCTTATTATAATTTAGCCCTCCTGGGCTACACCCTACAGACTTTCAAAGTTTCAATGTTAATCTTATGAAAGAAGGGTGATAAATTTAATCATTAGACAGCTGTTGTATAACAAATGTTGGCAAATCAGGATGAACAGATGTTGCAGTTATAAAACATTTTGATAAAAGTTACTTATTTCTAGTAACTGTCATTTGTGTTATAAGTTAATTCATATTTTATACCTCTTATCAAAATCATTACAAGTAAGATAGAACATATGTAGTCATTTGCTTATTTATTACATCTAGCAAGGTCTTGTAGTTTGCCGTTTTTTATAACTGTCTATTCCCTATCTTGAGAAGGCGGCATTTTCTCGAAGATTGACACAGTGGGTCCATTAATCACCAGCTGTGTCGAAGATTCCCGCTCGCTGGTGATAATGTGGGAACATATCCTGTGAGACTGCCTTTATTCAAGAGCATGTGAGTAAAAAAAATATGATAACTTATTGCATTCTATTAAAACCATATTTAGTGACAATATTATAGTTATTTATTTTGTATTAAGAGCGCTAAGTAGCTCCTTCCCGCTTGAGATAAACAGTTATTTTTAGCGAAAGCGAGAAAGATGCTTTAAATGCAAAATACATAATAAACTTTCCCTACAACGGCAGTTTTAATTTCCCAATCGATAAATACAATCACAATTACTCACGGCAATTGTAGATGAATGCGCTAATGGTAAGGAAGCGCTGTAGCTCGCCAAGTAACAATGCAATCCGCTAAAGAGCGTTTAAATAATCACGTGCCGAGCGTTAAAGCAGAGAATAACGAAACGTTATAAAAATAATAATGAAAAGTTATAAAAATCACAGTAAACATAAAAATAATGGCGAATGTACATACTTTTTATAATCCCCTCTCTTACATTTTTATCATGTTTTCATAGGTTTTACCTTTCACGGAAGTTTAGGTACTTATTTTACAAAACAAGTTTTCTTTGAACTGTTTGATCCCTTAAACCTGAACAGTGACTGTGGAGGGCAACTATATTCTCAAAAATAGCAAACTCTGTCAAATAGGTGTAGTAGTTTGCCATTTTTTATAACTGTCTATTCCCTATCTTGAGAAGAAGGCATTTTCTCGAAGACTGACACAGTGGGTCCATTAATCACCAGCTATGACGAAGATTCCCGATAAAATTTTAATTAGCTACAAAATATAACTAATGACAAAACTGCATCCTAAATGCTGGTACAAAAATGGCACTAATAGCAAACAGTCTGATTTTGCGTTGCATCATCAGAGTTTTATTATTTTTCATGCAATAGGCTAACAGACGAAATACAAATATGCCCATTAAGACTAGTTCTATGGTATTTCGTGTTAAATTACATAGACTTCAAGACATTTTCAATTGTTTATTTTTTGGATGACCTTTAACGGAAGTCATAATACCCCCGTCGCAGCAGACCTGCGTACTCAGCGAATTTCCAATGGAATTTTAGATTATTTACTTCCCCATAAAAACACCATAGGATCGAGTATGTAGGTTTGCTGCCATGGGGCGTTGTTAGAAAATCTAAGTTAATCAATAAATTGGTGAATGTAAACACAAAATTGTATCAAGCTCTGACAATTTTTATTTTCCCCATAAACCCCATGGGGGTGAGTATGTAGGTTGGCCGCCATATGGGTTTTGTAAGCAAGTATAAATTAAACCCTATCTAGATAATTTACATACCAAATTTGACTAAGTTATGTCAACAAATAAGTAAGATATAGGGTTTTCTTGATTTCTTATAAGAATAACATGGAAAACACATTTTTGGATTTTCTCCGTAACCATTTAAGCTAAGTTAAAAATTTAAAATACTAAATTGTTTGTTTTTTTAAGCTCTTTCGAATTGTTTTAGTTAAAATTCATGAATTTTTAAAATTGAGGTCCAAAAATGCCAAAAACCCAATTTTGACCCCTTTGAAACCCCATAAAACCCCGTTCCCATAACCCGACAATGCTGGTTTGCGAACTCATGAAAATAGACCTGGTCTTACACCTTCATACCAAATTTGATCAAAATCGGAGGTCCGCTTCAAAAGTTATCGGTACCACGGACACACATATATACATATATATGAAAATGAACGAACGGTGTTTTTGGCTTCTGGGGACCTCAAAATGAAAAACTAAAGTGGTCCCGGGCTTAGGTCTTACCATGGCTACTACCGTAATAGCGTATTCCCTATAGGGAAATTCGCTAAAACTGAACATATCGCGGTCTTGCGATCCTTCACTTCAATGGTATTGATACATACTGAGCACTGAGCACTACGCCATAAACGTGACATCAAATTGTTGGATATTTTGGAAGTTATTGCATTTTAAATTGATGTTTCCGTGACCTATTTCAAAAATTGATTGCCCACCTTTTTAAAACCAGCAGTTACTGTAAAGGCCATAGATTACTAGACTTTTGATTTAAAACTACTCACTTGCATAATTGATAGGGAATTACATTACAAGGAAAAGGTTTCAACGAGTATTAATATGATATATACATACGTTAAACAAAACTCAGTGGTAGCTCTGACCTCACAAGCCAGCCTTCCCCAGTTCGATTTCAGGTGACGATGTTACACCAACAAAGTGAAAAGTCAGCTTGCATATCGATGGTTATAGACTCAATCATTGGAGATTGTCCATGTGCAATTTTTTGTCAAAAGTGAGTTTTGGTATCAATGTAAACGTGGAGATCAGCTGTTTCTAACTACACAAACATTGTATGTCCACTTCAAATAACATGGACACTATACAGGAATAAAAATAAAAACAGATTTTGGACAGGAAAGCTGTGGGTTGTGCACACTCACAGTGTGTCCTACGTTTTCAGGGTTAAATTTCGGTTATTTGAATGTCTTGGTGCACACTTATTGTATGTGAGGACGTAGAACATCCTAAGACGTAAAATAAATTCAAGGGGGTCAAATGACTTTGTGCACATATATTGTATGTTAGGACATACAACATGTGAGCAGATAGGATAAACTCTTATGGGTCAACCGTACGTTATGTCTCATACAAACGTAGTATGTCCGTTTTAACTGTTTTCGTCAGTTATTTCATTCAATTAGGCCTTAATAATTACGAGGAGGCTCGTGCGCAAATTGCGCATTTGATGATTTTGTATGAGTGAAACTCACCTACAGTACGTGAATGTTGATTATAAAGCGACAGAGATATATGTTTGTTTACTATCCGGCTTTTAAAATTCATCTGAAGGTAATCAGCTGTTAAATTACAATTCACATTAAAGAGATTGCAATAAAAGTTGGTCAACATTTTAAAGCGCCCCCTAGAAATAAAACAAAGGCGAAGGGGGCGAAGCCCGAAAAGATATGACCTTTTTAATTACGATTCGTCACTGCGCTATATCCTAAGCTTTAAAATGACACCTCAATCTTAAAAATCGGTTTTGTAGGTCGAGAGAAAAAGGGACGTAACAGACGAAACCCTTATAGAAATAAGAAGATAGATAAATAGATCCAAATTGACATAGATATCCGATGCTATATTACATTAAGCACAATTTTTTATCTTTATAGGGTATTTAGGGGTTTGCGATAAAGTTTCCCCAAAGTTTGAAATGTTGTTTTAATGTTTTCAAAAAATTTGCAAAAGTGGACATAAATGAGTGTGCTTATAATTATCGATATGTGACAAAATTACGATATGATACCTTGTAGTCTTTTAATCATCTCACTGTTATATTTTCAGTGAAGTAATAAAAAATCATCTTAAACGACAGATGGGATTGGAAATTTAATTATTACAAAAAAGGGTGAAACACTTGAACAGCATTTATACAATTTAAAATAATATAATAATAATAGTTTTGTATGCACAACTTGATATTAGAATGACCATACAGAACGTCCCTGGGTCACAGAACACAACAAGCAGAGGGGCTACATCCGACTGTGTGCTCTCTAGATCAATATAAATGGCTGATTGCAATTGCGGCTAGCCTATTTGATCAGTGCGCTTTTAATCGTAATCCTTTTCAATTTTTCAATGCGTTCACTTTTTAAACACTCAATTAAGTACTTCAAGTCAATGTAATGATTAATACTAAACGTACCGTAACATTTTTTAAATTATTTTTCTATCATACAATTTGAGATGAAAGTTACTAAACCGTAATAAATTTATCAGTGACTAAAGGCATTAATTAAGCTTTCAATTAGTAAACTAAATAGGTATTGATCTAAACGTTACTATTTATATTACTTAGGAATAATATTCGTAATGAGTAGACCTGAAAATAATTGCAAAATCCGTACTATTAAGTTGAATCGACGTTCTAATTGTTGTTTATTGTTCGATTACATCTTTATGATAATGATTCAAATTTATAGATTGTATTTTGGTATCATACCAACCACTCTGTATAAAAAAAATAACTTTTTCACTAGGCATTGGACTATACCTTTGTAATCCACCTTAGAGAGATGAGGGATAAGTTATACTTTTGAAGGAACCTGGAAATAGTTTTAAAAAACTCATTATTTTTAATAAATAAATTATTATTACTATCTTTTATTTTTAACCTTAAATCAAATAGTATGGTTATAATTTAATATGCTTATTTAGTTTTTATTTACAGTAAATATTTCAGATTTAAATTCATAAACACAGTTAGAAGTCGTATAAACATTTCTATTACATTTTTTTGTAATAATACTTTAAATAATGTAACAGAACGCGTTAATCTTTGTGCGGCTGAGGGACTCCAGATAATGTGTGGACGTGTGATGTATGGAAACTGTCACTCCGGACCCACTGGTTCGGTGTCGTTGAGGGATGGCCGCCTCGCCGCGACTCACAAAAAAAGTTTTCCAGGTTCGATAACCATACAACTTAGGGAATATATTTTTTAGGGAATATTTTTTTATCACATTAAAAATAGTCCGTTCATGACTAATATGTTGTACATGAAAAATTGCATCCATAAATGTCAAAAGTCATTCGGTTTTTGATACAAGAACGTGTTATTTCAGTGCTTGTTGATTTTAAAATACACATCGATCAATCCTAAGTTACTGAACATTTTTCGTCTGATTCGAAACATTCTTAGGAAGATGTATTGTTCCAAAGTATATGTTATTGCACTTGAAGTGTATGTACCGTATTTAAATATCCAACTTTAAGGAGAAGCTAGCCCCTTTCTGGGGATTTATGCCGTAACGGGGATATAAAAAGTAACAACATTGTCCTCTTCAAAGTTTTTATGTGACACTCTTAGGGAACTGTTTCAAAATAAATGTTAAGGGTGACATTAACCTCTTAAAGTAAAACAAGATTCTTCAAAGTTCAAGTATTTTTCAAATAATCAAGTTGCTCACCCTGAGGTCCTATACATTTCCATACTTTTCTTCATTCCTCCTCAATATACATAATAGTAGAATTTTTTTACCTTTGAAATTAATCGTATATACCTAATCTTAATAGGCCTACCCTTATAGACTACAATTTTTGTGAACAGTTTTTGTGTCAACTTTTTCTGGTTTCCCAGCTTTCCTGAGTATATTGTTGGTAGCATACATACATATTGTAAAAAAAAGTACAACACGTAATACCGGCCTACAAATATAAATATGGTTCCATGTGATACACTTAACTTACGCGTTACATAAGTAAATATCCGATTTATTTTAAAAATGTTAGTTTAATTTTGTTCACTACTTCATAGGTGGAATAGACTATTATGTCTACTTTTAATATGTACTGAAAATCCGCGAACATTCAAATTTTTCCCTGTGACGAATATGGAACACATGAAGAATTTCCAAATTTTCTAACGACATCAAGGAAAGAGTTTAATTAAGGACTTCTTATAAAAATAAAAAATCTCTACATTATTTTAAATATTTGATAATGAAATGGTGCTCTAAGCCATAAAAATTTCATCTTATAGTTTATTTGTCTTAAATAATAACAAATACGTCATCACACTTTGATTAAATCCTATACTATAATACGAGCAATATCTGAAGGGATGTGTGTTCCACGATCTCGAAATCTAGCGGTTAGATTTACCCTAAATTTTGCATTTAAGAGTATTTTGGCCCAAAAATAAGTTTAGAAACAGCCTCAATCTCAGAAAAAATCGAAATTGGTCTAAATTTAAGTTTTAAAATCGTAATTTTTAACATTGGTCTTATGGGTTGCTGTTTTGGTAACGAAATAACAAGTAAAAGTAAACAAAAATAAAGGAACATTAATTTTAAGCAGTATTTTAACAGCTGTTATCTGTAAAGAGTCTGGTAGATTTAATAGCTTAATTACCTTGACACTATAACAAAAGTGAATTAAAACCAACGAGCAAGGCTCGGTTAACCTGGTACTGCTCTTTAAAAGCGGATGTCACTACCTAAACAAGGATAATATATATTATCCTAATAAATATTGAGTGATTGCTGTATTAACCTTGAGTTTTGATATTTTCAAAAATGAAATCAATATTAAAGTACATCTTAATAACGGCGAGAAGAATAATTGAACAATTGTGCAGCGCAATAAAGCGCGAGAGCGCCATCATCTCGAGCTGCGCTCCCAACTGCCGCTTCTTTGACTCATATCGTTGTTCCTTATCTGTGTATGAGTATTGCACTGCATATGTGGAGTAAACAAATAAAATTACCACCAAAATATCTTATTCTAAATTAATTTTTCATTCTATTCTACAGGCCTTCGCATACCACACGAAACACCACATTTGATCATACTATGAGTTGAAAATCTCAACTACACTGTTTACAAACGGTTACTAGATCAATTAATTAATTTAATGAAAGAACCAGAATGAACTTGGTTTCCTTACACATTAAGAGGCTGAAAGAATCAGCCTCTTGAAACCACGAAACACAAAACGGAAATTTTGGAGATGTACTGGGGGTAGGAGTCCACACCATATTTATACTTTTTTATCAAATATATATTTATATAAATTTTCTATATTGTTTTATTATATATCTAGCACAATTACCACTGATCAAGAAGGTACTATTCTGATAAATTAATAACTTATACATCTAGGAATCCTCCTCAGCGTTGCGAAACATGTTTTAGATATTTCTACTCGCTTCGAGGTAAGTACTCTTTTTTCTTCATTTCTTAAGTCAGCAGCGGAGAAGGAAATCAGCAAAAAAGTACAAAAAATAAAGCGAATAACTAAAATAGCATTTACTTTGCATTAATGTACATAATAATGAACGTTACATTATTTAGATTAAATTGTTAATATTTTTTTATTGGGTATGTGTATAGAGGCTATTGTATTTATTCTTTTTTAACAGGTTTTAAGGATAAATAACGTCATAAGTAGTGTCATCTCCTATTAATGATGTATACCATTTTTTTTTTAATACCATTTTGTTTTATTTTGATTTTAAAAGCATTTCCGCAATCAATTTTATTTTATTTTTATTTATTTTTTTTGCTGTAAAAGAATTGCATTATTATTGCTTTCCACTCAGTTTGTACTTATTTTCACCTTATTCATAGGTCAAAAGCAGATTTACAACAATAATGCATGTTGAATTGTTGGATCAAATGGGTATTATTTTCATTGTTTAGTATTTGTGCAATTTTCTCCTATTTTTAATTTGATAAACTAAATTAAATTGATTTTTAAATTTTGGGTAAACTAATAACTAAAAAACAAATAAACTAACAAGTAGTAATTAGCAGGATTATATTATAATCCCCACTAATAGAAATTTGCCTGGTTTTATATTTCTTTTTTTTTAAATAACATTTAATGTGATATTTACATTTTGGAAGCATTTATGCAACGCCGTTCTTGCCACAGTAAAATAATGTATTTACAAAAAAGAATTGCTTTGCCAAAGTGTGAATTGATTAAAGTAATTTCTGATATAACTTCATGCCAAATATAATTGACTAACTAGCTAATCTTATTCGAAAATCTTATTCGATGTATTGCAAAAGGATCAATCAACCGCACTGATCACACAAAACTTGATTCAATATGGTTCGAGAGCCATACTGCTAACCACTGAATACAGCTTTTGTAATGGCAAAGTTCAGGGGTTGTTTAACTAATATTGCTGATCTCTCACCAACTTTTCTTTGTTTTAAGCTGATCGAAACTATCTTTAATCACTACTGATTGACATGAATAGCTGTGATACATTTGCAGATTAACTGAAATCATATATCTATTGCATACAGATAATGAAACTAATTGAATGATCAATATCTAACTGAATGATCAGTTTTAATACAATTTATAACTTAAAATAAAATTGATAAGACGTATTTTATTAACTTTTTCTTTGAAGATATTTTGCCTATGGTATAGTATTGTTTTCCAAGTAAAGTTTTTACCTGCAAATTTATTATTTTGATATTAAGTAAAAAAATTTGAATTATTAATTATGTTTGCATTAAAAAGCTTTTTTGAAGAGATTTTCGAAAATGTGGCGCATTTAGCTATCAACAAGTTCCTTTTACTCTACAAAAAGTTTAAAGTTACAAACTCTTAAGCCAAATGTGTGTTGACTTATGGTATTTTTTTTATAAGTTGGTGTTACGTTCTTTAGGAGATAAAAATTTGTGAACAGTGGAACTATCACAATCAGTTGAGAGGTTTGTCATAAAGGACCTATAATTATTATTGTTGTTGTTATTTTATACATTCTCTCCCCACAATTAGATATCACTCAATTACATGTCGAAATAATATATTATATTGATTATTCAGGGCTGTTAAAAATATCTTTATTCTAAATATAATTTTAAACGAAGCAATTTATTTATTTCATGTCATAAAATCATATAAAATAAAAAAAATATGGTGCTTCGTCATAAATTATGTTTAGAATAATTATAAAGAAATTCTATAGTGAAAGCTATTTTCATAATGAAGAGTATTTAAGCTTTCAGTTTTATATAACAACTTAATTGTACATTACTTCATTAAAGAAAACCCCTTTGGTTTTTAACCCTGTTTTATTTTTGGGATCAAATATATATAAAATGTCTCAAGTTAATTAATTTGAATACTAAGATTTTAAGATTATCAATGTCATAGAATCAATTACATATTTCTTACATAATTTTGATTAATATGCAATTTTGCAATCCAGACTTTTCCGGACGATTTAAAATAGACGGTATAAGAAAACTAGTGTATAAAATTAAACTTGGCCAAAATTTCAAATTTCTTTTTGAAATTTTAATCAAAATTGCGGAGAAAGACGAAAGTTAAAATTTGAGGTAATTTTTCAATTTATATTGGATCGGTTTAAAAAAATTATAAAAAAGTCAAAATATATGTTTTTGTACGGATACAAAATGGCTGTTATACGTTAAACAACGCGTATTTGGAAAAAAATTTTAGTCCTTATTTCTACTAATAAAATAATTTATCATTTTCACTTTGCAATTTGTACACCTATATATAAGCTTAGGGTTGGTATTTTGCATTTCATCATTCGTTGTCTGAGGTAGGACAGTTTAAGTTTAACGTAGTGGTTTTGTGGTTGTATATGGTTAGCAATCTTCCACCGTAAATCCAGTGGATTGACAGCAGCTGCACATCACTCCAAGTTATCAGTCCGTCTCATTGCGGTCGACGCGAGTGTCAGATTACTGCTAACTCTGTAAATGAGTTCCTGTTACTCGTGTTTCAACCTTATAAAGACCAAAAGCATTAATTTTGTTTTTAGATTTTAATTTGTATATAATACTGACTCACCCGTGCTTCGCAACGGTACTCAAATTGGAATGCCAACCCTAAGAATTTTCTGCCTTTCAGATGAGCTCGTTTGACCTTCTGGGAATGCTTAAACAACTTATCTTATTTAAGCATAAGTTGCATTTAACTTATTATTTAAAACCTAAATTTCAGTTATATACAGGGTGTCCTGTAACTCTCTTGAACCTTTTTGTATATTCGTTCCTCGTATCGATACGAACATCTTTTACGATGTAACTATGGGTCTCCAGTGCCTTATTTACCGTTTGTTCGTCAGTATGTAGTTTTAGACTTATCTCATGATCTTTTTTCAAACAACTTTAAATTTTTAAGTATAATTATAATTATTTCAATTTTTAAGTTTCATTTTGTATACATTTTATATTTTAATAAAATTGCATTTGATAGTTTTATCTAAAAAAATAATAATAAAAAATTTAACAAAAATACTTGAGGTAGGCCTATAGAGTTGAAACTTTGCATGACTATTACATCATAAAAACTGTTTTGCATATAAGTTTTGTCATTTCTACCTTTTCAGTTTCCATGACAACTTCCACTAGGGACGTCCCTAAAGGAAGTTGTGGGAAAAACTACATTGGCCTATGTCATACCATACATCGTTTTCATTCTAAGCAATTTGCCACAAACCTAACTTCAAAAGTTCGAGTGTATCGGGAGTTATTGCATTTTTTCAGCAATATTATTTTAATGAAAAGTTAGATCACCTTTAATTTTAGACCCGGTCATCCTTTTAAGGTTGGGTATGCAGCATTATTCTCTATTTTTAGAGGCCTTAGATTTGATGTTCATATTGACGTATGCTTATATTCAATATTTTCTTATGACTCCTTGTGGACCGTCCTATCGTATTGGACCCTTGGTGGTCCAAAGACAATAAGTACTTTAGTCACTCAAAATCAATTTGCAAAGATTTAATTTTATTTATTTTTAAACTTTAAAGATATTATATCAGTAGTGGTTTTTGGCCACTTTTAAAACCGACCACGTGCCCACCGAGCCACGTGCCGCGGCAGCTGGCGCCAGCTGCCATGTCACATAGCTTCCGGTGGGGGATGGAGGGTATATATGAGATGCTGTAGTTATATTTTATGCCATATAGGTTGGGGTGGAGATGGCGATAGTGTTGGCGTTAGGGTGAAGTGAATTTGCGCATAAAGTGGGGTTGAACTAAAAGTACGCATAAATTAAAAGTTAGTTCAAAATTGAAATTCGTCGGTGTTAACAAAACTACAACAGTTGAAGAAAAATTAAGAGTTAGTTCAAAATTGAAATTCAAACTTATAACTGAGATGTGGAAAATATGTCAAGGTCATCCAGAGTAAGTTTTTAAAAATCCTATCCAACTATCACCAGAAATAGTTTTAAGTTGAAGTAGTTGGTGATAGCGGGATAATTCATCCGTGCCATGGGAGAGGTGTTTATCGTTTGAAAGTTGGCGATAGAATGAGAAGCGCCGTCTAGGGAGAGGGCTTATAAAATGGCAACCTTCCCCCCACCACCCTTTCCCCCACTCCTTTAGACCAATAACCGGTCGCCGACTCTATGTGGTGAAACTGAACTTGACATGGCGGCCGCCATGGATAATTCTAACCTCAAACCTTAGTTTTGCATTGGTGAGCATGCGCCACCCCCACTCCTTTACCTTTCTTTTATATTTTTAAAACCGAACAGATGTCCGGGCAGCTGCCCCTACGGGCAGAGATGTTAAAATATTGGGGTGGAGATGGCGATAGCGTCGGCGGTCGGTTGAACTGAATTTGCGAATAAAGTAACTAGGGTTGAACTAAAAGTACACATAAATTAAAAGTTAGTTGAAAACTGAAATTTGACGGTGTTAACAAAACTCTTAATAGTTGAACAAAACTAAAAGTTAGTTTAAAACTGAAATTGAAATTTATAAATAGGATCTGGAAAGTATGTCAAGGTCATCCAGAGTAAGTTTTAAAAAAGCCTACCCAACTACCACCAGAAATAGTTCTAAGTTGAACTAGTTGGTGATAGTAGGATAGGTTGAAGTAACTTTTGAATTTTATTACTGAACATACAATTAATGTGCAACAGCAGAGTTTAAACAAGTTGAACTTTTGTGATGAATTACAGAGTTGTAAATGCAAACACCGACGACGATGAGAAGGTAAATGCAGAGTCCCCAGATGATGTATTTGAAAAGCTTGAACAAATGTAACATTTCGAGTTGGTTTTCCCGTTCCATTTCCAATCGTTTAATTTCCAATTTCAATTTATCCTCTTCCATTCTAGTTATGAAGGGAACTTCATCCATCATATCCATCATGATTGTGTTAGTGTTTGAAATTTTAAAACATGTGATGTTGATAGTTGAAAAGTCGAAGACGGAATGAGAAGTGAAAGCGAGAAATGTTAGTTAAATAAAGAAGTGGTGGGAGGAGCGAAGAATTATAAAGAAGTGGTGGGGGAAATATTTTGCTCTTCGTTATTACCATCAGTAGTGTCAGATGGTGCAGGAGTTAGATTTAGTAAACTGTCTTCGTCCGAACTTTCAACTTTATCACAAATAGGACAATCGTATGTTATTTCCAAATTCATTTTGATGGTTGTAAAATTATCTACAAGTTCTTGTAAAATATTAAAAATGTCTTGTAACTCTTCTTTAGAGTTTATTTCAAAACTAGAATTCATTTGGGTCAATGGAGAGTTGTTCATTGTTGGAGAGTCGGTGATGGAATGAGGATCGGTGCATAGGGAGGGGGTTTATATAATGGTGACCTTGAGCTTATGATCAAATAAAGCGGTAAGTTCTTCTTCTTTATCTTTTAATTCAATTATTCTAACTGAATTAGTTGTTTCGTCTTCCTCACTCTGTGATGATGAAGAAAATAACTCACCAGGATTTAAATATTGAACCACAATTTTGAACCACCTCATAGGATATTTGTCCATGATAGAAAGTAAGTTTTGAAACAATTCTTCCATCTCCTCCCTCTCAGTTATTATATGTTCAAACTTGATAAATTTTGCTTCCATGTTGTTAGTTTGAGTGTTGGAAGTGAAATGATTTAAAGTTGAATATAATATTATATAAAAATTAGAACTAGTGGTGGGGGAAATCTCAAGGTCATCCAAATGAAGTTTTAAAAAAGAGTGTAAAACTGAAATTACACATTTGATGGTTCTACAGGATCGGAATACCAATCTGATCTGTATTTACATCTTTTTATTATATGTGTACAAAAATCATCTTGATGAGACTTGGTGCGTTGACAATGAGCAAGATCTAGAGGGTGAAATTTGAAACATCTTTGAGGACAACATGTATGAAAATATCTTGATTTATAAAATTTGAAAGTTCGCAATTCCGGTGGTGGTAGTTGTTTTGTTTTACATTTGCAATAACAAGATCCGAAGAATTCACATTTAGTACAAGCTAACCCATCCACCATCATTGGTCCTAAATCTGTACACTGTTGTTTAGAACAGTAACGAGGTTTGTAATTGTATTTTTGCTCTTCCATGTTGACGCTGAGGAGTCTAGTGAAAGAATAAGATTGTACAGTAATGAATAGCGAGTTTTATGTACTATGAAATATGGTAGGGGTAATTTCAAGGTCATTCAAATGGAGTTTTAAAAAATTATACCTTACAAGTGTAAGTATTATTGAAACTTAGGAAGTTTCTTTTTGTTTGTTTTCTTCAGACTTTTTCTCTCTCTCCGCCTTAGCCATAGCAACAAGTTCTTCTGTTGATAATGGATGTACTTCAGGAAATTTTAAAATTAATTTAGCTTGATATCCTTCTTTAGTTAATACATCTAAATCTTGGGTCATTTGTTCAACGGTGTTGTAGTCTTTTCCATAGATTTTTCCATCAAGTTCAATCATCATTCTGTATAACATTTTGTTGAATAGGTCTTGTCGTGGCGAGAGCTGAGAAGCGAATGATTATTTATCAAACTCTTACATCCTTTTTATGAACTTGACATTGATCACGTGATTCCTTAGTTGTAATTTTATTTATTAAAAGTTATTCAACATTGGTAATACTTCTGGAACTTGACGTTATGTTGACCAGCTGGCGATGAAGAAGTTGTAGGTTGTGTAGAAAAAAATAGTTCATCATCGCAATATTTTGTTTTAGTGAACATCCTTGTATTAGTAGCACTAACATCAACAGTTAAGTGATAACCACCGGTAAGTAAAACTCGCATTTCGTTAGTTAAATCTTCAAGTTGTTCAAAAGTAGTTATGGTATTGGTATCATAAGATGCACACTTAACCTTTAGGGACATGTTGAAGTTTTGTATTTAGTGATAGAGAGTGAGATGTGTACGGTACGAAAGGTAGTCGTAGACTGATGAATTTCACAAGTTGATTTTCACTTTTATTATCACACAAAATTGGGTCAAGGTCATCCTGTGGAATTTTTAAAAAAAGCAACATATTGTAATGTACAAAGACATCACAATATGTTGCTTCTTTTAATTTTTTTTTGTTTTTTCTTTATATCATATTTATTGAAAAACAATTACAAACAAATAGTTACAATGTTATGTACAAACTAATCAGTAGTAGGTGTTACATGAATAGTTAGTTCAGTTGAGTTGTTCCCACTTGGTCCGTGCGAAACCAAATAGAGTGCGCCGGGTTGAACTACACGAAGATCTTCATTTTGAAGAAGTTGTACAAAGCGTCTTGGTAGGAAGATCTGAAATTTTGGTTCATCACCAACTGTATATGGAGCCTCGCTCAATGTGCAATTAATAGCATCACCTACTGAAGTTTCCATTTTCTTAATCGTATGAATGATGTAGTGTTTTTCTTCTTTTAGTTCAGAACATTTCTTTGTAGGTAGAATTGATGATTTAGAATGAGCGTTGAACTGATCAACTAAACTTTGAAGTAAATTCTGTGATGCCATCTTGATGTTGTTGTTAATCTTCTTGTTAATAAGAATGTCCGTCGGAGATGTTGTCTCTTCGGAGGTTAGAGTAATACTCATGCTGCGTCATGGTAGCGCTCTCACTTTTATAATCGACACTACCCCCACCACTTTGTTGAAGGAAATTGTTCAAGCGGTAGGCATTCTTTAAAGCGCACTGCGACCTTCGATGTTTAAAACTTTTTGATGAAATACAAAGTTCGTTGAAGTAGCATTGGAAATCTTTATCAATTATTGCATTAATCACTTCGTTGCTTGTAAATGATTGTATCCAATTTGCTTTTTCCAATCCCCTTGTGTAGATAATTTTAAACTCTTTGCAATAATGATTCATAATGTGCGGCATCATGTTATAATTAATGAAACCTTCATCCCATCTTAAGTTGTGAAAATGTTTGTTCAACCATTTGTTTGTAACTTTCGCTTTAGTTGTTAGTCTATTAAATGGTACTGGAGGTTTGAACAAATAATGATAAACTACTGATGTGTTCATGTCCAAGATTACTAATTCTTTAATAATAAAATTACCATCATTTCCTCGGAAAGCTTGAAATTCAATTATACCTCTTTTAACTTCCATTATATGTGGCGCATTAGAAAACGAAACCCGTTTATTCATGATGAAGTCTTACTAACAACTGACTTAAAAATTGAATGAGCCGATGTTTATAACAGACAGGATTGTTCTTCTTCTTTCACTTCTTGTGCCACTTCATCAATATTAAAATTGGTGTGATAGTTGTTTAATTGTCTCCACATTTCAACTTCTTGAGGTATTCTATTAAAGATTGAAGTATCCACGGGACCGTATAAAATTGGAACAAAAGGTTTTTTGTCCAATGTATCAATTAGATAGTCTTTAATTATTGCACTTGAAAATATTAGTTGTTTCAAATATCTGGTGACGGGACCGGTAGTACAACTTAAAGTGTAAAATTCTTCTTTAGTGAAATATAATTTAACATTATGTGTAGTTAAATCTCTGAAGCGAACAATTTGTCCTCCACGATGTTTTACTATATCAACTTCAATATTTGATTCCAATAAACTTAATCTTGTTCTTCTTCCAAATGTGTTGTTACTTAAATAGCACTCCAAAAGATGTAAATGTTTCATGAGAGATTCCCAAGTAGTTTCACTGAAAGTAACCATTTTGTTTCCATGATTTAAAATAACAATTGGTGAATAATCCATTGATTTTAAAATTCCAACTGATATACTTTTTGTCATGCATGAAGAAATTGGGTAGATAATCCGAAGAAATACTTCTGTTAAAATATTGGTTGTAATGTTAACTTCAACCTTCTTCCTTTTTACTTCTTTTTCAGCTTTTTCTTCTTCTCTCTTCTTATGTTTGTTGAATTTTAGGAACTCGTCCATTTCTCGTTCAACTTGTTTTTCTATATCTGAACTATTATCATCCATTAGAGGTGTATTTTCTTCTCCGTTAGTAGAATTCATCTTGCGAATGATGTTTCCCATACGACGGTTGAAGATAGAATGAAGTTTCTACTAATTATTTTCTCGCTTTTATATTTTTCGTAAAATCCTTGAAATTTATACAATTACATAATTGTTTGTTTTCAACTTGTCTTTCACAAATGAAATTCTAACCTCAAAAATTAAAGCAGATAATTCTAACCTCAAAAATTTGCAGTTGTTGTACAATTCTTCTTAAAGTACATTCTTCACAATTCCGGTCAGCGGTGTGTAAGTAACTATTTTATCATGTAGAATTAGACAGTATGCCGAAGTTCCATCCGCTACTGGTTCTTCAAATTCCATTTCAATTTTTATATCCACACTTGATGATTTTACCGATTCATTTTGTTTTGAACAATCGATTACAATTATTGGAGCCTTGGAATAATACTGGTCAGGTGATAATAGTGGTGTATTAGTCTTTCCATAATATGACGATTGAAATCTTGCATACATATCGTATAAAATGGAAAAACGTTTTTTGCTGAACATGACATTCAAATTGTCATAGGGAAAGAATTGAGAGTTTAGGAAAACTTTACAATTCTTTATTTTACAGTGATCAAATTGACCAGCATTTGCAGTGATAACATCTTTTCGCTTAGTTTGAAAACCGAGTATTATGTACCTTGCTCGTTCCAAGTAAGTTGATGTCTTGACGGTCCATGTTTGTCGTTCTGTCTGAGGTAGTGTAGGGTATTCATGAAATTCCCAACTTCGGAATGGCATCACAATATCACGGTCAGATTTCAACTTTCTCAATAATAGGATTCTATGTTCATCAGCCAATCTTACATGAGGTACCCTCCAAACAACTTTATCCAACTGTAGTTGCCATTCCAGTTTATCTTCCGTAGTTGCAGGGTCTGCAAGTATCAAGTCCTTATTAGTTGAAGATCTGAGTAATACTAATTCTTGTTTGACATTTATTATTACCCGTTTGTAATCTTCAGCGAATCCCAAAAGCAATCGTAAAGGTACATGAAAATCAAAGTGACCGTTGGAAGCTGGTGTTATAGTGTCTTTATCAGGGGCAACCCATCCGGCAGTGACTATTGAATTCTTCTCATGCGGTGTTAATGATGTTAATCCATTCAATGTCGTTGTTAAACCAACCTTTTTTGTTGAATCAACCGTCACCCCTGATATTTCATATCTTATTTCATCAAAAAGATATGCCATCGGGTTATTTATAAAAGGAACTGTTGAAGCAGTTTTTCCATCCAATTTTAATACCCGTCCTTCAATGTACAAGTAACTTTCACACGGTAAAGTGTAAATATCTTGTTGTTGAATGGGGATCCTTATTTCATCGTTATTGTTTAATTTTGATGAAGTGTAAGGGTTGTGCGTGTGATATTCCTTCTCCCATAGTGTTTCGTCGAACGTTGGTCCTTGAGATATATCCAGGATATCCATCGCTGTTAAGTTTCAATCCAATCTTCTGTAGAAAACGAATGTTTTCCGATGTTAACTCTTCCAATGTCGAGGAGCTACTGAGCTCCCGACTCTTCCGTTGCGGTTTAAATGATAATCCCATGTTGACTTTTATGTTGCTGCTCTGATGTGTATCCGTATAGTAATTGTTTCTCCTCTAAAGTCAACACTATGACCGTCTTGATCCAATATGTTCAGTACGATGTCTGAAATGAAACTGGTGTTTAACGGTAGGTATATCAAGTTTTGTGGCTTCTCAACAATTTTAAAACCGGGAGCCACTGTTGGATAAAATGTATGTAAAATATGTTGATTAACTCCATCTCTATACGATCCGTGTATAATGTTGCACGTGACATCAATACTATTTACTTTCAATATTGTTACAGTTGAATCACCTGAATGAGTAGTTCCAGGAGTTAAGATTTTCTTTTTTGTATCTGTAAATCCAAGTAAACTGCCAATCGACTGTTCCAAGCTGACATCAATATAATATTTTGAAGTTATTTCTGCTTTTAAAGTATTATTGTTTCCTTTAACGGTGATATTGTCTTCTCCGAGTTGTTTCTGTAATAATTGGTTTATATCATCAATTTCATAAGCTCCAGTAGGAAATGTAATTATTTTCAATTCTGAGTATTTTCCTGCAGCATCCTTAGTTTCATAATAATGTAGTAAATTGTTCTTCCCTTCCGTAACATTAGGAATTGAGTTGTAGGTAGTCAAATCAAGTAATGCCGCTTCCCATAATCGTTCCTTGGATAGACGCAATGCTGGGAACAGCGTACTTTTTAATGTGGATGAATTTCCACTCAATGACACTGTATACGATGACATCTTAAAGCTGACTGACACTTTTCGCTAGAAACTCCAAACATAAATGCCCACATATTTCAGTATTGTTAGGTTGTTCTCTTTTGTAATTGTAAAAAATGTTTTTTGAGTTTCGAAAATAATGTTGAAGTTCTTTTGGCGGTGGTAGATTGCCAAAACTGTCAAAGTAGTAAATGGTTTGTCCGAGCTTTTTATAGCATACCCAATGAGTACCTGGACCATAGGTGGAATCCAAATTTACTATTCCAGTTTCATTTTTCCATATTTTAGTTGGTAATGCATCTTTCATAAAAACTCCTCGAAAGAATGGTATTTTCAAACATTTTACATAATCATTTAACTGATGATTTGTTAAGGCTTTATTTGGAATTATTAATTGATTCTTCTTATTTAGTACACACGGTATGGTCTTAGGTATAAACCTGCTCCGTTTTTTACCATTTGCCAAACAGAAGTCTTCTTTATACTTGCTTTATGAGTTCTACGACGTCCTTTTTTAATGTTTCCACCTCTTTTGGGTGTGCCTCTCTTTGCAGGTCTTCCTCTGCGACGTTTTCCACCACCTAACTTTGCTTTCGTCTTCATGGCTGTAGTTACTGCCCAAGCCGCTGCTTTTTCTGCAATACTTGCGTCACTTGATTTTACTCTTTGCCAAGCTTTTTCTGCTAGAATTTTATCTGCTATTGATCTATTTGTTGAATCTTTATACTTTGAATATGCTATATCGTGTTCTTTGCAAGCTTGATCTAATTTATTAATTCCAGGATCTCCTCTTGCTAAACGTTTTGACAACTTAGTTCCAGGTCCACAATATTGATAACCTCCGGGCAGATGTAATTCGTATGGTAAAGCGTCTATCGCTCGATTCACAACAGCACCAATTGGAATCCGTCTGAGCAGGGATAATGCAGCTGATGTTAAACCACGTCCTCTCTTGCCGCTGTCTTGACGACGACTGAGCGATACGGTCTTCATTATGCTGTTTTATGTAACCAACGTCTTCACTCTATGAAATACTTTATGATAATGAATCCTTTTTTGTATATTCCATACTTAAATATTCATAAGTTTTACTAGTATCTATCAATGATTTCATCTTTAATCCATTGGTTTCTCTGAGAATCTTCGATTTTATTGTGTTTCATCGATGCATTAATCAAATGATTATGCATATCAATAACTACATTACCTACAAGATTCATTACATACTCTACATTAGTAGCATCTTTGTTACGTGTAGGATTATCAAGATATGTGATACGTTTACCATTACATGTATACGCAGATGGATCGTTATTAGAGGTTGCTATAACTTGATTAATAGTAGCAACATCATTCGGAGCTATTCCTGCTGATATGTTAGATATTCTTTTATTTTTTCCATCATATACGTTATTTATTTTATCTAAAACTATAGTTTGTTTTACAACAACACAATCCTGATCATCTTTACCAGATTTAACTTGGGTTAATCGTCTACCTTTACATATAAAATTAACACCAGTAGCTGATAGTTGTGGTACTTGTGTTAAAATAACAGCATCATGTTCTTCCGTGCCTAAACTTATATTTGACAATCTTTTATTTTTTCCATCCCACTTGTCATTTTTTAGTTGTAGTAAGGTAAACTTTTCACTGCCTTGCATAAACTCATCACCTTTCTTTGACACCACCTGATTCTGTTTAACAAAAGCGGATGTTCCTTTTTTCAAGCTTTCATTCATTTGTCTCACGGTAGCAGCATCAGATGGAGTTGAACCATCTTCCAGATTGGACAACACTTTTCCATGACAATCAATAACAGCACTATTATATAAAATACAATTATCTTTAATGTATTTTATATTAACACCATCACTTTCTTCTTTAGGATATCCAATATCGTTTATAGTATATTTATAGAAGGAAAATCCATCTTTTTTCTTTTCTGGTATTACAGAGTGCAAATAACGCTTATTAATTGTATCTGTATCCTCGGTTGGATCTGCCACATTAGTTATTTTATAATTTAAAGCATTGTACTTTTTTCCACTTTTAGTCTTTTCCAACAGTAAAGCATATTCCATCGCAGATAGAAAATAGCCTTTATTAACAACATCTCCATTGTTGACTGGTTTTGCAACGTTAATAACCCTGTGAGATTTTGCATCATACAGTTGGTTGTTGTCGAGTTTTAAACTTGTAGATGTTTCCTCCTTTACTGTCTTTAAATTTGTTGCATCTCCATCTTCTTCTGGATCTTTAACAAACTTTAAACGTTTATTATTTATGTTATAGTCACCTTCGGGTGTTTGCGGTAATCCACTTCTTTTTCTGTTTTCTCCAACTTGCACTCCTAACGCGGAGTAGCGTCCGAACTTGTCGACGCTCATGTTAGAACTGACACATTATACACCTGCAACTCTTATATATCCGCGGACAATTATACAATTATGTCGCGATTCCTGAGTTCATCAATCAGAGCTACCCATTCATTATTTAAACCTGTATGACCAGCTTCCATGGCTTCATGCAATAGTCTCATTCTATCAACCAATTTATTGATGTCATTGTAGTAAATCACATTTGTATTGTATAGATTTTTCATCAATCCTTTACCAGATGTTGAAGTATCTCCTTTACTCTTTTTACCATGTTGTTCAAGAAGTGATAAATCCATAAGTGATAAAGATTTTCTTTTCAGTGGTTGTCTTAGCGCTGGTGCAGTACGTAATGTTGGCAATTTTCGTGGAGGAAACAACTTTTTTATAACGATGTTATATTTTGTTGCACGTGAACGATTAATCATTCCATCCTTTAAGTAGTTTCTTTTATGAGCGCTAGTATTTTGTAGAATCTCCTTAAAAACACTTAAATCTTTGGATGAATATCTTAGTGGTATGTTTTTAAAAATTAATTCATATAATCCTTTTGTTCCTTTATATCTATGCTCACCAATAATGATGTAATCGTCTTGTGTTATTTCAAGCTTTGAATCGCCAATCTTCAATTCATTCCCATCAATTCTTGCTCCGTATACGTGTGATCTACTCAAATTCGGGTTTGATTTCATGTCATGTAGCATTTTCATTATATATTTTCTTCCAAGAGGTCCATGTTGTAATATATCGCTACTCAATTGAGTTAAATTTGGAATAGATTGTTCAGCTTCAGGTATTGGCTGTTCTTCTTCCTTTTCAACAATTGGTTCTTCTTCTTTTGTTTCTTCTTGCTCACTAGCACTTGTATATGAATCATCATCTTCTTCTTTTTTTAATGCTTGTACTTCTTGTTTAGAAACTGGTAGTAAAACATCTCCTTCATAACGAGGTTTACCAATAGTTTCCGATATCTGTTTTAAAGGTTCCGTAATAGGTTTAAAGGTAGTCTCTAGAAATTCTTCTCTTTCACTTAAACCCATCCTCAATGCACGATTCTTCATCCTAATAGAATCACTGAGTGATTTTATTTCTTTCAATAGTTTTTCTTGATTCACCATGTTTACACTGTGAAGTTCAACGTGTAACTAGATGTAGCATCGGTAGTTCAACGCATAAATACAAATTTATCCAACCCTATACGATATCTACCATTTTTAATATCTTCTTCCTTCATAATAACGAGAAAGCTATATTTCTCATTCCATGCTTTGCCACACATCTCTTTAAATTTTTCAAATGGCATATCCGCTTTTACATGATCATTATATATATGCTTTAAATTTGTTTCATCTTGCTTGAAGATGATCAACATATTTGCATTGTCTCTTATAAGTTGTTTTGGAATTTTACTGTATGTTTGACCAATATAAATGCTATCAATATTATGATGTCTTCCCATAGCAAAATAATTCCTTATTGTGTCATGATTTTCACAAGAAACATCGTCAAATATAAAAATAGAAAATGGTTTTGCTTCATTTGGTTGCATAATTGTTTCACTGGCATTAAACTTGTAAAAATTCACTTCAGGTACACTTGCAAGTACTTTATCCAATAATTGATATTTTGGTTGTTGCAATGATTTTGAAAAAATGTATATATTATTAAAACGCAATCCTTTAGGATTAGTTATAAGGTTAAAAACAACATTAGTTTTTCCACAATTTGAAGGACCAGTTATTAGACATCTTATCGTATTTGGTAGTAATTCACCATGTTTTCCATGATTTAACTTATCATTGTCAACTGTCAATTCATCAATGTTATTGATATTAAATCGGTCTTTTTGTTGTACAATCTCCATCTTGTATAAAGGTTAAACACACAATGAGCTATTAAACAACTATACTAAGTCTTTTGAAGGAATCCAAGAGTCTTCACTTTTATCAAACCCTAACCACCGGACTTTAACCATATCCTTTTTCCTTTGTAAAATCTTCTCGACAAGATATACATCACCGACTGTTGATTTCAACAATTCGTGTCCGTAAAATCCACCTTGAAGTAATTCACCCTTGTTATCCTTTAATAAATAGGTTTCAGGTATAGTTGGTTGCACTTTATAAATTGTAAATACTTCATTAGTCCAATTTGGTAGATATCTTTTACTAAATACACCTTTGTATTTGCTTATACGAACTTTATCGTTGACCTTGAACTTCTTTGGTTGCAATTTTTCCAATTTCGGTGTTGTATTATTTTTAATGCGTTGTAATACAATTTTGGCATTAGCACTATTTACCTGGATAGGTTTCATTCCAATGGTACGATGATATTTGTTGTTATACTCTTTTATAAGTTGTGGTAATATGTCATACCACACGTATGATCCTCTTTTTGAAAATTGTTTATACATCGCACCTTTTAATGTTCTATTGAATCTTTCAATTATTGAAGCTTTAACTTCAGAATTTGTAGAATAATGATTTATTTGATATTTCTTCATCAAAGCTCCAAAGTCTTTATTAAAATATTCTTTTCCATCATCGGTCTGTAGATGTTTAATTTTAAATTTATTTCTTTGTATTGTGGTTTCCATAGCTTTTGTAACACTTTTACCAGTCTTATCCTTCATTGGTAAAGCGTCAGCTATTTTAGTAAAACAGTCTATAATTGTTAAAATATATTTAAATCCTTTATTTAATTTACTGTGCGGTATCATTTCAATGAGATCAGCTTGATAAAGATCATTCATTCCTTTAATGATTGTACTTCTTCTTGGAAATCTTCTTCTTGCTGGTTTATGTAGTTCATTTACAATCTTGTCCTTCACACTTTCCATCTTCAGATGTTGCTTGTACACTGCATGTAAAAATACTGATCCATAGAATAGTTTATTCTCATTTATATAGTTTGAATATAGGTCAAGGCCATTTCATATTAGTGTAAAAAAGAGGGAACATGGCATTGGGCTTGCCATGTCCCCTCTTCTTTACGGAAAGGAAAAAGGAAGAAGGTAGAGGACGAAGAATAGGTTTACTGGTCGATAGGGTTTAGAGAGTAGTGGCCGAATGGTAAAGTATTAATTTTATCTTCTAAAATATGACGCTTGTCATCTTTGTAGCTTAATGCCCACTTTGTTTGTTTGACACTAAAAAGTTGATGATTATAACTTCTAATAGTGTTGAACGTTGCAGTTGTTTCAACATTTTCAAACAAACATCTTTTATAATGTTCAAACTGTACGTTCTTCTTCAGGAAAGAAGTTTTTATTCCTTTGGCCTTTTTCGTGACTTGATGTTCGTTCCTTTCGTTTATGTACAGTTGAAATGAATACAGTTTGGACATTAATGCTACAATTTCCATCATCGGCACACCATTTGTTTCATCTTTAAATTTTCCCAATACTTTCTTATTTCTGTCATAGTCGTAATTTGGATGATCCTTAGGATAATCGGAAAAGTCGAAATCATCTTTATATATAAAGGTGCGTAGATCTTCATACATATCATTTGTTTTAATCCAGTAAATTAGTGCATCCGTGTCCATATATGCAATACCAATGTTCTCTCTTCCATAATAGTTAACCATCTTCTTATAATGAAACTCGTACATATGTGTTTTTGAAATATCCAAGATTGACATTCCAAGATACAAAGGACGATCCATTGTAACTGACTTCTTGTTCATGGAAATAACAACTAGATTTTCATTAATAATTATAGATGAACCAAAGTTTGGTTGTTGCACCAATTTCTGTAATTTTACTGGATCAGTTACCAATTTGATATCCTTATGTTTCCTTTTGTTTTCCAAAGTCTTGCCAAATATTGCGTTATTCATTAATTTGAAAAAATCTTTTTGAAAACTTGATGTAGCGGTGGCTCTTCTTCTTGTGTTGTTGTCGATGTAAGATTTTAACCAACAAGATTGAGAAAATTGTAGTACTCGATTAATTTTTGTAATTCTCAATCCTAAGTCTAAAGCTTGTTGTATCATCCAGTAGTGTCCAACATATCGAGACTTGTCGGTTAAAGTCATCATTAATTTTGGCCATCTTCCAGTAGGGGAAATTTCAGTCTTTGGAAGAAGTGGTAAATCGTAATGATGATCGTGAAGATGTTCAGGATATTCAAAATCAACATCAAAAATGTAACCAGTTTCACCATGCTTTGGTAAATCCATAATGTTTCCAATCGATTCTGGATCTATCCATTTAAAATTATCATATGGAAGGGGATTTGACATTGCCCATCCGTATAAGTTATTTGCATCGAAATAACCTAGGAATGTTGTTGGTTTTGATGCATCATAATCTGGCAGATACTTGTTATTCGCCTTAACATGTCTGGTTACACTTTGTGTCAATCCCCCTCGAACTCCTGATTCTAACATCAAAACCATATCTATATCAGTAAGAAGTTGTAATTTACAATTTGTTTCTTTCAACATGGCTTGCCATGCTAGTCCAGGTGAAGTGTATGAATGAAGAGGGTCCAATCCATATGCTGCAAAACATGTATTTCTAAATTCTTCCATTATATCACATAATAAAGTTACATCTAATTTAACATAAAAATCTGAATATTCTCCCAATGTTGTAAATCCTAATTCATTCCATACTTTACATGCATGATCATAATCCTCTTGAGATATGTCCATGTCGTATAGTTTACTTTTGAATTCTTCTTTTGGCGGAAGTGATGTTTCATTAAATCTTTCTAAACTGTCTATATAATCATATGGGAAAACACCTTTTCGAAGTACGAGATCCAGTTTGTCGTTACTTACAATCTTCTTTGTTTCAATAAAATCTTGTTTCCTTAAATTTTCAGAAAGTTTAGACAAACTTGACGGCATAAATCGGTAGGAGTCTAAGAATCTTAATTTTACATTTCCAACTGTTTTAGAGAAACTTATAAATTTTTCTGAAGTTTCAGCCAACACATCTATTGAACCATTGTCTCTTCCTAATTCAGGTATTATAAAATGAGCATCGTACCCACTGAGGTTATGCAGAACCACAGGAATAAATAGTGGTAAACGATAGCTCAAATTGCATTTATTACAAGCAGCACCCCTGTAATAACCTGTAAGGTGGTCATGATCTTTAACTTTATAATTGTCAATGGTAAATTCATTTTTACATAAGAAACAATGAGTTGCATTTTCATGTTGAATTTCCTCTTCTTCCTCCATCGGTTTCATTGGTACGATATTCGTATATAATCTTTGTACATTTTCAGCTATTAAATATAAATGGTCAAGAAATATTGTTTCCACATTTTCACCACGATATACTAAAGGTTCTGAAGTTAATCCATATTGGTTTAAATGTTCTTCTGATAATGTTGATTTAACCATTAAACAAAAACTATTTGGTTTGTGCATTTGATATTTGACACTTTTTCTAGCTTCACAATTTTCATCTTCTATAGGAATTAGTGTTGATTCAAAGTCCGCATATACAACTATAGGGATACGGTATTGATGATGAACCTTTTCAAATGTAACAAATGCTCTGTTTTCCGAAGGTAAATTAATCTTTGCTTCATAATTATTGTTACATAGTCTTTTGTGCTCTTGTAACCATTCTCTTCCTTGTCTTCCTTCTCGTTTAAAATTAAAACATCTCTTGCAAATTATCTTTCTGTGTCGATCTTTAGAAAGCTGCTTGTTAACAAGAGAGTCAAATTTTTTTATGTACACATAATGAGACACATCTCCTCGCGTTAGTAGTAGTAAATCCGTATGATCTGGTAGCTCTTCTTTTACGACACGTAAAGGAAACACTTTGTTTGAACTATCTAATGCAAAAACATTGATAGATGTACCAGGATTTTTCTTCTCAAATTTTGATATATCTTTCAGTGATACAGGGTAAGTAATTCCTTGAAAATTGTACCTATGTCTTTGATTTTCATAGTGTTGGTTAGGTTTATCGAAATGATTTGGTACAAACTTAGATGTCATCGCATATCTAAAACATTCATTATCTTGATTTTTCACATTAATACATGATCTTGTATCCTTAATTCTTTTGGGCAAAGGAATGTAACTAGATCCCATTAGTCCATATCCATGTTTGTGAACTCTTATATCTAATACTTCAATACTTGTAAGACTCCATCCGGATCCTCTTCCTTCGTGTTCCTGAATTTTGGTTAATATTTCTTCTATACAGTTTTCAACTATTGAATCAATGTCTGAACTTTCCATGATAGTTCGGTTTTTTGTTATGAATCCTCTTGGTGATAATTCTTCTTGTACATTTATAAACATAGCTTCTAATAGTAAACCAAATTTAAGAAAGTTTAATCTTTTTAATTCTTCTTTTAAAGTTTTACTTATGATTGGTTTTGCTTCTCTAATAAATTCTTCTAGCTTCAAGTTTTCATTTTGAATCTTATGATGCATTACTACTTTACCGGGTAATGCAAATACTTGTAGATTTGGTAAAGTAGTTGAATATGTTGCTGTTATTTCATCTTGTTCATCTTGTTGTTCTTGTTCTTCTTGTTGTTCTTGTTCTTGTTCTTGTTCTTGTTGTTCTTGTTTTTCTTCTGGGTTGTTGTGAATTAGTTCCTTATGACATTCTAATAGAATTTCATCGTGAAACGATTCCGAACATTTATCGCAACGATACATGTTGAGATGTTTACTCTTCGAAATTTCGCCAAGAAATGAAATGGGCTCTCACGTTCCTCCTTTTATAACGGTTCCCCCACCACTATCCAAGGAAATCAAACGTTTTGAACAAAAATATTAACCTTCTACAAACTAATTGTTCATTCGTGTTCTTTATTCCCATTAAAGTTTTAGTAAATACTTCTTTATATTCAAGCTTTAACGAACTTTCCCCCACCCAACTAATTCTAGTTATTTTTAGGTGGAAATGGCTAGAGCACAGACACTTGGTTAAACTAAATTTGTGCATAAATTAACTAGAGTTGAACTAAAACTTCGCATAAATTAAAAGTTAGTTCAAAACTAAAATTCGACAGTATTAAAAAAACTCTAACAGTTGAACAAAAATAAACGTTAGTTCAAAACTGAAATTCAGCAGTGTTAACCAAATTCTAACAGTCAAACAAATAGGTCAAGGTAATCCAATTTAACGCGAGAACGAGGAATAGAGCACTAAGTGGCATGTTAGTCCATTACCACAAAGTGATCTATTCCTCACTCTCTATTCTACATCTACTTTTTTGGGTTTACTTATTTATATTAAAATGTTCAAATTTTACTATGTAGAATGTCCATTCTTGCTTTTCAATTCTTCGATTGTTTTTAGCAATTGTAACAAATATTCGTTAGTTTTCACCAAAGTCTTTATTTTGCTACATCCAATTTCAATAGAAGGTATTATAAGTTGTAATTTTATAAGTTCAATCTTTTCTTTCTTGCGAATTTCTCTCTTTATTATGTTGTTCCTTATTTTTGCTGAAGATTTAAACTCCATGTTGTTTCTGCTAAAGCCACAATAATAAAAGTCTCTTCAAACAACCTGCATTTATACACATTCCCCCACCATTTTATAATCCCCACTCCTTTCCCCCTTCTTTATAGGATTTGAAAGGGATAGGGTGTAGGGTGGGGGAAGGGTAATTTTGTTATTACACTAGTTGTGCAAGAAAATAGCCGCCAGTGTCCACACCTTGTTCATAGCACTCCATCATAGATTGTGCCCACTGCAACATGCGGTCTCTGTCATTTGGTGTGACAAGTAAAGAATGACTATCACCATACAATATAAAAGAGTCAATTCGTACATAACTTCCTGAGTCCAACCATTTATTAGCTTCAACCATAAACTTTTCTATTGTATCAAATGGAAATTGTGGATCAATTGCTATGACTTTACGTTCTTCACTAAGTTCAACAGTATAATCATCATCGTCCTCATCATCTTCACTTTCACTGTTGTTACTTAAAGTGTCTTCAGATTGTTCAAAAACATCAGAAATTTCAAAATAATTGAAATTTTCATTCAGATGAGGAGGCATTTTGAAGCAAGAAATATTGTAAACAGCAGAGACGAAACAACAAGAGCGGCGTGTAGAAGAAAAATGAAGGAGTGACCAACGCTCGCTCTGCTTTTATAATAGTATGCAAATGAGGGGTAGGAGCTGACCGTGACCAGTCATCGACCCAAAGGAGTGGGGGGAAGTAATTTTCTTACTACTCGGATGGAAGTAGGTTAGTAGGTCACGAGACTTAGAGTGTTAAAAAATAATGGGGGAGAAACACAACGCTATAACGCATTGGGTTTCTCCCCCATTATTTTTTTAAGCAACAATTTGGAAAAAACTAAGTGAATTTACTGTTTACGCCCCCACCTTGTAATACGATCCTTTTTATCCCTGAGGAGAAAGTCTTGAGAATCTAAATTGTTAAATCTCTTCTCTTTACACAAACTCTCACAAACTCTAATTTTATATTTTAAGCCGTTACATTTTGCCAAAATGTGTTGGTGGTCAACAACACTTAGAAAAAAATATTTCAAACCTTTCTTAAGCCTCTCTCCTCTGACGGATATTATTTCAGGATCGTCTTCAATGGTGGGGGTTTCTGTCAGTTGTGGTCCAGAAAGATGTTTCACGACATGTACACGGCAAAAACTTTCGTTTTTAACACATTTCCTCCCACAAGCTGATCCTTTCTTAATTCCCCTAGTGAGCAGTTCAGGGCAAGTAGTGGGACGGCTAAATGCCCTACGACGCTCTTCTTGTAATAATTGAAATTGCTCTGAAGGAGCAGGCTTAGGAGCAGGTTTGGGAGTAGGCTTAGTGGATTTAGTTTTATGATAGGTGTGGTCTTCAGGCATAGTAAGTGGTGGGGTAGGAGGCAATGGTGACAGTGGAATGACAGGTGTACTAAGACGATGAAGCAAAGATTCAAATGAAGGGGTATTAAGACGGGGAGCTGGCTTCTGTGGAGGCGGCATGATGGTTGATGGCGGTGTGGAGTCGTTTGAAAGCGAAGTAGAAGGCGAAGGCGGTGAAAAAATGCTTCGAAGTTTAGAAGTCTTGGTAGGCGGAAGAATAGTGCCAGAAGTTGAAGGTTGGGATCCAAGTTGCTTCTTGTACCAGTCAGGAGGATTTTTCAGACGAAGAGTTTTCTTTGGTGCAATAACAGCCGTAGTAGAAGTTGAAGTAGAAGTAGAAGTTAAAGTAGAAGTTGTAGTTGGCAGAGATGACATGGTTGTGGCTCCAAGTTCGCAGCGTAACGTCTGGAATCAGAATGAAATGTTAGCCGCAGTCGGTGCGTCTTTTATAACAATATGCAAATGAGAGGGGTAGCAGCTGGCCGAGACTGATTATTGACCTGGGAGGTGGGGGAAAAGGGGAAAGAGAAGGTATTTATTTAAAATAATTCGCATAACTTTTGACTAAAATAAGATAACCAAATTCTTCTTTTACCAAAATGTTTGTCTTACATAGACCTTTTCAATGATGTATCGCTTGTCCAAATCCGTCAATCCGTTATCAAGTTATAGCTATTTTAATTTTTCAGGTCATGACCGGTCGTTCACCCGGAGTAGTGGGGGAAGGAGTGGGGGAAGGGGAAGGGGAGGGGGGGGGGATCGACTCCATTTTTTCGGGGGGGGGGGTGGAGGGGGGGGGGTGGAGGGGGGGGGGGGAAATCGACTCCATTTTTTCGGGGGGGGGGGTCATTGACCCTTCCAAAAGTGGGTCAAGGTCATTCAAGATTTATAATGATCCAAGGTGATGGGAACAGTAATACTGTTCCCACCACCCTGTTTGCCTAACGGTTCCCACTCCCAACCCACTAGTTACGTTCTGCAAGGGACATCGACGCAATTTTGTTTGGGCCGTCCGGGTCTACCGTAACGGTCCGGTCCGGGTCTACCGTAACCGTGAATTCCAAGGGAAACTGGAACACCTAATGCAGAAACGCAACTCTAACCCCACCCAAACTAATCCCACCCATTATATTCCTAAACAAAAATGCAAAAACCTAGTCCGCATTTTGCGGATGTCCCACCCCTTCTAAGTGAAGTTCAACCGAACTTCTGAATTTACATTTAATCTACCCCCTAACATCTAGCTGTAAGGCAAAACAACATTAATTAGTATTACCAACACTTAAAACTAACAACACATCATTATTAAAAAACCAAATAATTCAACACAACCAAATACCATCATTATTCTTAAAATTAATACACCTTAATGCTAAATACCTCTTAAAATTAATACACCTTAATGCTAAACCCAACTTATAACTAACATCGCAATGCGCAAATTATTTCTTAAATTTAATACAACTTAAAACTAAACACACACACACACACATACTACATTGCATTAAAAAACGCAACATAGTATAAGAAGTTCAAATATATATAGGCCTACTATATATTTGAAACCTCTTGCTGAGTCGCCAACAACCTTTCGCTATGAAAATTTGTTGGCGACTGACGCGAAGATCGGGCTCGTATCGCTCCTCGGGTTCTCAAGTGGTGGGGGAAGTTGTTTCACTCCAGTACAGTGTTCAATCCAGTCCAGTTCGCAGCAGTGTAAAAGGAAGGCAAAGGAGTGGGGAGCGGCGCATGGGCAGAGACGCAAAACCAAGGTTTGAGGTTAGAATTATCCATGCGCAGTAGCGCTAAAGTGAGTAATACAGGACTAGGCGCATGCGCAACAGCATGGAGTGATTCCGATCCGAAGAACTCGTTGCATGCGCAGCAGGTTTGAGGTTAGAATTATCCATGGCAGCTGCCATGTTTAGTTTGGTTTCACCACATAGAGTCAGCAACCGGTGGTGACCGGTCATTGGCCTGGAAGGAGTAGGGAAAGCAAGACAGTGTCGGAATTAATTGTCCACTTGTTGGCGCATGGCAACTTCATTTGATATTTACCAGATCATTTGTTGTTATGATAAGTGTGGTTACTTTTTAAGAGAAGGCGACAAAATTAGACCTTTACTGTCAGTTTATTTTTATTATTTTTAGTTGAGAACTTTTTATATCATAAAATTGCTGGATATTACCTTTTTTTTGTGGAAATAATTTTTTTGTAAAAACATTTATAGGCATGTTTTAACAGCCATATGTTATACAGTCAATAAGGGAAGCTACTTTTTCTGTGTTTTAAAAATAAACCGTTTTATTTATAACACATATCTTAGTAAAATTTACAATATCAAAACTCAACTAAAACTTCAATAAAAAATACGTCGTATATATCAATGTATTTTTTATAATATCTAGTGTCTTATTAAGCAGTAATTACACAGTAATTATTTTGGATACAATCACCTTTTTTAAAATAATAATTAACAAAATAATAATAATAAAAACATAATTATTATAACTATTAAAGTTGTATACGTGCGACAAGAGCTCCGAGCGTCGGAGCTAATTAACTTTGAATTAGAATAAAACCAAAACGAAGCGTTCTACAAAAAAAATTGTAAATTACAAAGTTGCGATTTAAGTCTTTTCCAACAACTTTCCCGCTGACAAAATTCACCTGACCAATAAATAAAAAACTTCCTCGCTTACTAACTTTTTGATGTCATAAATTTCAAACAAAAGTGCTTTGCTATAGTTTTGTATTTTTTTCTTCGTCTTATCATTTTAATTTCGGCATAAAAACATTACCATAGGCACCGTTATATAGTAGTGTTCATCATACTAAAATATCAGAATTTTATCTTGACGATAACTATATTTTTTTACAGTGTTAATGAAACGCGGCAAATTAAAATTTGCGCCCGTCGCGAGCAGTAGACCCGCTAGTGGCATCTGTCGCTGAGGCATCTGCCCGAGTGCCCGGCTTCTGCTCGGAGTAATTCATTGCCACCTATAAAACCAGGTAGTTTATTAGCGCCACAAACATTCATTACCTCGCATTCGCGCTGAACACTTCTCATTAGTTATACGTTATGGCTGCTTCGTTACCAGGCTCAATTACGTCTAACCTATAACTTCGCTTACATTGGAATTTTGTCCGACTGTCAGAGTTTAGTTTATACTGTTGAATTTCAGTTTTAAACTAACTCTTAATTTTTGTTCAACTGTTACAGTTTCTTTAACATCTTCGAATTTCAGTTTTCAACTAACTTTTAATTTATGTGCACTTTTAGTTCAACCCTAGTTACTTTATTCGCAAATTCAGTTCAACCGACCGCCAACGCTATCGCCATCTCCACCCCAATATTTCAACATCTCTGCCCCCAACACCTGCCCGAACATCTGCCCGTAGGGGCAGCTGCCCGGACATCTGTTCGGTTTTAAAAATATAAAAGAAAGGTAAAGGAGTGGGGGTGGCGCATGCTCACCAATGCAAAACTAAGGTTTGAGGTTAGAATTATCCATGGCGGCCGCCATGTCTAGTTCAGTTTCACCACATAGAGTCGGCGACCGGTTATTGGTCTAAAGGAGTGGGGGAAAGGGTGGTGGGGGGAAGGTTGCCATTTTATAAGCCCTCTCCCTAGACGGCGCTTCTCATTCTATCGCCAACTTTCAAACGATAAACACCTCTCCCATGGCACGGATGAATTATCCCGCTATCACCAACTACTTCAACTTAAAACTATTTCTGGTGATAGTTGGATAGGATTTTTAAAAACTTACTCTGGATGACCTTGACATATTTTCCACATCTCAGTTATAAGTTTGAATTTCAATTTTGAACTAACTCTTAATTTTTCTTCAACTGTTGTAGTTTTGTTAACACCGACGAATTTCAATTTTGAACTAACTTTTAATTTATGCGTACTTTTAGTTTAACCCCACTTTATGCGCAAATTCACTTCACCCTAACGCCAACACTATCGCCATCTCCACCCCAACCTATATGGCATAAAATATAACTACAGCATCTCATATATACCCTCCATCCCCCACCGGAAGCTATGTGACATGGCAGCTGGCGCCAGCTGCCGCGGCACGTGGCTCGGTGGGCACGTGGTCGGTTTTAAAAGTGGCCAAAAACCACTACTTATATCGTTTCCAGACTTTTTCCCACCCGGTTTATGTTGGTGCAGCCTGATTTTACTACAAAGATACAGGCCTCTGAATGTGACATCACGTAACTTGACCATGGTAGGCCAAATTATTTATTTAGCTAGGAAACCGATATAATGGAATTTTAACTGGGAGATGGATTTAAAAAATAAACATTACAAAAATATCGATAAATATTTATGGGACACTTCTCACTTGAATAACCTATTCATAAAAACCCATATAGAAAATCCACAGTGAATATTAAACTTAAAGAATAATGTAAAATTTAATGATTTTTTATTAGCTAACTTTATTACTTTCCCTCCACCACCAATTAAATTTCTGACACCAATTAAATAATCTGACAAATTCCACAACGCGACCACCTTTTCCATCATTGCTTTGTTTGCAAGGATTGTACAACTTATTTATTTATTTCGGTTATTTTGTTTTATTGTATTGACTGTTTTTTTTCTAATTGTATAAACTGAGCATTTATCAGGCCTTTGTGCTCTATAAAATGTTCAATTTTGAATCTTCACGGAACAGAAAAGCGAGTTCGCACCATTATGAATCTCAGCACAAACAAGAGTCTTAGATGAGATCGTAATGCCTAAGTGGTGTGGTGAACACGGTCGACCAGCGTTCTATGGGTCCTGTAAATGATGCTACCATTGCTATCTTGCTTTCAATAGGGTATTATGTGCAGTACATATGTATAATGCGTAGTTTTGTGTAATGGAACACTGTCAATATTATATAAGTATTATTCTAGATAAAAATAACTTTAGAAAGCTTAGAATGAGGTACTTTCATGTTATTATTACTTTAGTTTAGTTTATACACTTTGCAAAAATTAAAAACAATAATGAAATAAACAAAATCAAAGGATAATATGTTAGTTCTAAAAACTTGGTCAGATTTGAAAACTGAAAAGTAAGTGGTACTGTGGGGATATGAGAATGCAGCTTCCTACATTCAGTCGAATCTTGTACATTTATATTTTGCTCCGGGGACACAAATACTTTGCTTTTTACGAGCAACTTACCACTTGCTGGGACTTGGTACCTGAAATACTACTAGTATTTATACAATACTTTCTAGAACGGCTCATGCTGTATTAAAATTGTAAGTTTAGGTTTTTAAGAAATACGTGCATATTATTACGTAAATTCATATCATGTGAGGCCAAAGATATTAAGCCGTGTATTTTAATAATCAACTTTATAAAATCATTAAGAAATTTAAGAGTACAAACATTATGTGAATCATTCGCACTTTGCTTTAAAATTTTACAATTTGTGAAAATTTAAATTATTGTGGGAATTCTTGGAATAACAATTAAAGAGCTGGATATTGATTAAATGTATTGAATGAAAGTTTATAAGTATTGCTCTAAAACTAGTAGAAACGCTTAAAATGGTTAAATAATAATAAAATTAATTACAAATTTGTCAAATCTTTCTTGAAAACGCTTTTGTATAGGTCACGTACAAATTGCAAAGGCCCAACCGTTTCTCAAACGAATGCGTTTTTGTATCCTCGCCTGATATTCGCCAATTATTTTCAAGTCGTAATGTATGTTTACAAATTTCAAAAGATCAGTTCACTCTCTTACTTAAAACTATTTAAGTTTCTTGGTTAATGAATCAAATCCATTTGAGGTTGTATTAACCAATTTGTACTTTCCCTTACCTGTATGAATCATTAAGCAAGCCATTTGAGTTTTAAGTTAAGATGATGATTGAGTTAGCGTATTATAATGTAGTTTATATATTGTTTTACCATGTCCGTTGCACTATATGTAATTGTTCTCACAATGAACATATCCTCATATTTTTTTATTTGAGTAAATTAGTTTAAGAGTCAAAAGTATCTTAAGTATATTTTTATGTTGTTCAACTTTAATACTACGATTTTATAATTATTTATATTGTAGATTCAATAGTATATCTTAACGCAATTTCTTACTATTCCACATTGTTGTAATTTAGTCTTTTTGGAACTACTGTATGTAAGCTATACAGTAAAAGAGAACTATTGTATTAAGATTAGGTCTAATCTCAAAAATTAAAATAATGATTATTATAAATGTTTAAATGGACCCTCTCAAAATTAAAAAAATTATACCTTTGTACTTTTATTTCTAGAACACCTCTTGTATGACTTAAGGTAATTACCGCATTTCATAAAGATATAGTTTAAAATAATTCATAGGTATTTTTTATGCATAATGGTAGATATAAGGTAATGAAGGGGTTCAAAAATGTTTTCTCGAATTCCTTTTTAATGTGACTTAAATATTCGATCACTTTGTATGATCGAATATTTTTCATCTTAGCTTAAATATAACAATAACGGTTTGACCAAACCTTGCTCATTGTCTTAAGTTCAATTGTGTTCTAGTATCATGGTAATCAGACTATTACGTTTACACCAACCACTAATTATACTTCTTCACAGTTGACAACTATTTTTTAAAGAATGCTTAAAGTAGGGTTTGATTTTATGTTTCCTTGCCATTTATTGTAATTTCGTTACAAAAGGCAACCCATTAGATCAATGATAAAGATTCCAATATTTGAACTTAATATTATATCAAAATTAATTTTTTGGGTTAAGTTTGTTTTTAAAACTTTTTGGCCTAAACACTCTTAAAGTTTAAACAAAATATACCCGCGAGATCGTGGAAAATGCATCTCCACAGACACTGCTCGGACTATAGTATAGAATTCCCACGGGATTAATTTTAAGTAAAGGTATTTTTACATCATGAGGCTTTTCTTGGATCTAATATAGTAAATTGTACTTCAAAGTTGGCAGTTGGGCGGTTTATCAATGAGCTGAATCAATATTGGTCGCCGAGACCACAACTCCAATCAGCATAACCATTGATGTATACCGGGTATCTCAACCAAGGTGTATCAAATTGATTATGTACCAAAGGTTGATTCTACGATTTCCAGTAAAATTTTAATCATGCACATTAGGGTTTTGTAGTTTTAAATTTCTATTAAAAACATAACTTTAATTAAAATAAATAATAATAAAAAATATACTACTCTAAAGTTCTTTAGTTAATGAACACAAAAGCTTTTCATACGGTGTTTTACATGACAGAGTAGTAAAAGGCTGAGCAACTTTTAAACCTAAATTCATAGCTAAACGGCAATGTTTTATTGTTCATAATGATGATTATAGTATTTAACATAAATTATTGATATTACAAATTTGATTGAACATCTCCCACACTATTTGGTTTGCAAAAGTTAGAGTCCGTTTTATATAATTTGTTCAAACATACGTGTTTTAAAAAGGGGCCCTAAGGAAGCTTACGACATAAGCTAAACCATCATCAGATCGTTCACGTGTCAAATGAACAACTGTAGAAGCGCCTTCCCTCCACCGGTGCCCGCTCGTAAAGCTGACGGCTCACGATATCACGTTCTTGTTGTCGAGTTTTCTGGTGTCAACGTAAACTTCTATGTTTTTCAATTCAGACTTGCCATATGACGGTGCAATATTTTCAAATATTTTCCTCTTTAGAAATGAAACTAGTTTTTAGCCGTGACTTGGCTCACGTTAATGTCTGTCACTGAGCGTGCTCGTTCGCTCCCCTCGCTTGCCTCTACATAGGGTAAAATTGATTTAAAGAATAAATAACAAGAATTTAAGAGTAAAGAATTTTAAGTTATCATCTGTTCGACGGAACTTGTGTCAGTAAGAATAACATGGATATTCGCCAATTATTTTCAAGTCGTAATGTATTTTCAAAACAACAAAAGTCCTATAACAAACTCTGATATTTTATTTATTCCTAGCAAAATATTAGTTAATTGCGCCCGGTGGGTTTCGTGGGGTTGTTGTAATAGAAAAAACAAACTCACTTTCCCATATTTATTTTTCTTTTCGTGGTTGGGGGGGGGGGGGGGAGAATCAATGCTCTTACGCACTAAGTGACCAACCTGTAGTGTGGGACTCCTACAGATAATCCAGTAGACCAGCAACAAAAAAATCTTCCCATTCCCTTGTATATAAGTTCCTAAACTTGATCTAAGCAATATTTATACATGAGCTCTGTCCATTGTCCTGCAAATCTTGGTTTATATGGGGTATTCCATTTTCATTTTAACCAAAGTAGTGTAATGGAACCCACAAATTTAGGTGTTTAAGGTCCAGGATATGTTTAAAATCGCAAGCAGGATCAGAACAGAGCCAATCCTATAGCCATCTGGTTAAAGAGAGACAGTACAAAAATAAACATCTGATATCATTATCATACGATTTTTAATATCAAATATCTGTCATCATGAGGTATGAGAGAGTTGCCGGAGCGATTCCTTCCATTGCACTCGCGTGGCTGGTATAAAATGGGTAAACTGCATTTTACTTAAGCATGTGCAGGACAATTTTTTTTTTTTTTTCGGAGAGGCCGAAAAATGCATTACGCACACAGGTGGCCAGCCTGTAGTGTGGGGCCCCCCTAAAAACGGGTTTACCCACTAAAAAACCTCCTCTACTCTTTAGGAATCTAACCTGGAATTGTTTGTCACATTACGTCAGGCTAGGCCTAAATTTGGCTTACGCCCGTGGGGCTCGCTCCTTATCCAGCCGCTCGATCAAGGGATCTGGGCCACTTCGCGGTCCAGATCGGTTTTCTTTTCCAGGAGGATGCCCCGGACGAACTGTGACAAACAATCCCAGTTGCCCTCATCCTCCATAATCTTTTGGCAGACCGTGTCCACCGAAAAAACACCGAGTTTTCTTGTGGCCTCCAGGCGGGGCCTTTCCCAACGCGAACAGCGGAAGAAGGTGTGTTCCGCGTCATCGGGAACGCCCGGGCAGTAGATGCAATCCGGTGAACCGGTCTTGCCAATCCGGTTCAGGTACGACTTGAAATAGCCGTGACCTGTCAGGAACTGCGTGAGGAAGTAGTCCACCTCGCCATGCCGCCTTTCTACCCATGGTTGGACCTGCTCGATGAGTCGCGCAGTCCATCGTCCTCGGGTGTCGTGCTCCCAGCTGTGTTGCCACTGCTGGAAGGTTCGGGAGCGCTCTTCTGTTCTTGCCGTGTCCTTGCCGATCTCGCCTTGTCTCTGATAAATCGCTTTCCTCTCCCCTGCCAAGAGCTTGACAGGGATGACTCCGGCGACCACCAGGACGGCAGGCTCGGACACTGTCCGGTAGGCGGAACACACCCGAAGCGCAGCTTGACGCTGAACCCGGGCGAGTCGCAACCTGTAGCACTCCTTATCTAGAGCGCCTGCCCACACCTCTGCCCCGTAAAGGAGCACGGACTGGACCGCGGACATCAACAGACGTCTTCTGCTGGATCGGGGACCCCCGACATTGGCCATCAGCCTACTAAGGTAAGTGACTACCTTAGCGGCCTTGTCCGCCGTACGGAAGATCTGATCCCTCCAGCTTAACTTGGTGTCCACCATATAACCCCAAGGTATTTGGTGGCACGAGTTGATGTGACCACCTCCCTTCCCACTCGGAGTGGCACGACGGTGTCGATCCTCTTCTTCGTGAGGATCACAATCTCCGTCTTACTGAGAGTAAGCGAGAGACCGTGATCTGACATCCAGGTGTTGACCACACGCATGACTCGGTTCAACTTTAGTTGGGCCAGCTCAACGTTGCGTGCAGCTATGAGAGCTGCGACGTCATCGGCGTACCCAACCAAAGTGGTTTCCTCAGGCATCTCGGACTAGGAGGCTGTCATAGGCAACGTTCCAGAGATCCGGGCCGAGTATTGAACCTTGTGCGGCACCAGAAGTGACTTCCACCGTCCGCGTTCCGTCCCTCGTGTCATAAATCAGGCTTCGAGAGCGTAGATAATCCTCGATGAGCCGCAACAGATATGCAGGAATACGAAAGGTGTTTCGAAGCGCATCCAACATATCGACCCACCTCGCCGAGTTGAAGGCATTCTTGACATCAAGCGTAACAAGAAGCACTACTCGGCGGGAGAAATGGTTGTGGCTCTCGGCTCTCTCCACAGCTCTCTGAACTTCGGTGACAGCGTCGATCGTTGACCGTCCCTTTCTGAAGCCGTACTGACGGGGGCATAAGTCCCCGGCAGCTTCCACGGCAGAAGTCAGGCGGGAACGGATCAGCTTCTCGAACAGCTTCCCAGCCGTGTCCAACATGCAGAGAGGCCTGTGGGACGACGGCAGCTCGGGATCACCTTTGCCCTTGCTGATCAGTACAAGCCTGGCTGTTTTCCAGGGAGCCGGAAACACCCCTTCTACTAAACATGCATTGTACATTCTCAACAACAAGTCAGCGTTGATTGAAAATACTTTCTTTAAAGCCTCACTGGGAATCCCGTCCGGGCCAGGAGCCTTGTTGCTCTTCAGGGAGAGAACGGAGGTTTCCAGCTCCTCGAAGGTGAAGAGTGGAATGTCCTCTACTCATCCGAAATCAACCGGCGGTCGCTGTGGATGTTCAGGAAACAACGCAGCGACGATCCTCCCCATGGTGGCGCCCTCCATGATGGAAGGTGGAGATCGGGCGCCGAGTTTCTGTGTTACAAGTTTGTAACCCAGGCCCCACGGGTCGGAGTCAACGTCGTCACGAAGTCTCCTCCAGCTATTCGCCTTGCTCCTGTTGATCGCCTGGCGGAGAGATTTTCTCGCAGCTTTATAGGCCTCCGACTTACGAACTCTGTCTGCGGGAATTCTCGCTCTTGTGGCGGCTCGTCTAGTTCTTAAACATCTTCTTCTGAGTTCCGCAATCTCTTCAGTCCACCAGTAAACGGGTTGTTTGTCGCGTCGGGGTTTCCTTCGTGGCATAGACTGGTCGCAGGCCGAGACGATCAGTTCCATCGTGGATGTTACTAGTGCCTCGGCCCCAGCCTCACCAGGATTCCCCTGCGCTCCCCGAGAGATGACTTCGGTGAACTTGACCACGTCCAGTTTGTTGGTGTTCCACCGGCGTGGCCCTTCCCGAGATGCGGAAACTCGACGATTTGCCTGATCATGCAGGTCAAAAACGACGTATTGGTGGTCGCTACCCGTGTAGTCCTCCACAACCCTCCAGCCAGAGATCCTCGGAAGGAGCGACTCAGACGCAAAGGTGACGTCGGGGATCGTGCCTCTCTGCCCGGGGCGCCGAAAAGTAGGTGTGTCGCCCTGGTTAAGGACGACAAGACCGGCCCTGGCGATGAAATCCAGGATGTATTTCCCCCGGGAGCTGGTAGAGGGCATTCCCCACTCGACGGCCCTGGCGTTGAAATCGCCACCAATGACGACATGCCCGGTGGTGCCGAGAACGCACTCCTCTAGACTATCTATCTTGTCGCGGAAGTCCTGGACGGCCTCGTTGGGGGTGAGGTAGCAACTGAAGATAGTCACGTCCCTACACCGAACCCAGACGAATCCTCGGCCGCGCCCGTGACTCCGCACCAAGACATCCTGCGTATTACGTGCCCAAAATGCAGCAGTACCGAGGCTGTCGGAGATCCAAATGTTTGGGTCTCTGTCCCGATACTGTTCGCTGATAAGGAGCGCGTCAGCACCAAGTTCTCGGGCGAGCTGATCTAGAAGGTTATCAGCTCCCCAGGATCTGTGAAGGTTGACCTGTAGGATGCGAATTACCGTCCGCTGCCTTTTGCCTTCAGTGCGGCTCTGAAGGCACCGCACTGACCAGACCCGGGTAAGTGACCGAGGGCACTGGAGCCTGAATCCTTGCAGAGGAAGCAGGAGGGGCTCGAGGAACATTCCTTACGTTTGTGGCCCTGGCTTCCACACTGGAAGCAGTTGGCACTCTGTCGGGCCCTTTACAGTTTCGGGAGGAGTGGCCGAAACCGAGACAGCGGAAGCATCTCGAAACTACCACCCTCCGTTTGAGCCTGCAACTGACCCAACCGACTCTAAGGTGCTGAAGGCTAAGCAGCTTATTAGCGTGCTTTTCGCCCATCTCAGCGACAGCCATCCGGAGTTGACTTCGGTTTGGCTTTGTCAGCCATACCCTCACTCCATCAGCCGGTATCTCCGGGAGTGCCACCTGGATCGCACGGGTCACCTCATCTTCGGTGGAGAGGGCATCAAGGTCCCGAATCTCGACCGAACACTTCGGTTCTAGGGCCTTGATGGAGCCTTTGTCCCCAAGTGCAGTCTTGAGGGAAGCGGCAAAACCGATCTTGTCACTCGACTTCCCCAGTTCGAGGAGGACATCCCCGTTCTGGGTTCGCCGAATATACTTGATAACGGTGTCGGTCTCTTCCGGTTTGGCCTGCGATCTAATCTGACCCAGAACATCGGCAAAAGATCGCCCCCCTAAGGGCTTGATCAAGATTGCCTCCGTCCTGGGCTTCTTAGGCCTGGGTTGTTTAGGCTTTCTGACAGACTTGCCAGAGGCCTCCCCAACCGGGTTTGAGACTTGCGTCCGCTACACCCTCGACGCACTTTTCGAAGCTGCCTCCGCTTGCTTCTGCCTCCTCCTTTCTTTCTTAGACAGGCGCGTCTTCCAGCCCCCCAAAGGTGTTGAGGCAGAGTTTGCTGCCAAGGCAGGATTAGCCGCCGGAGCAGGAACCTCTGCAGGAGTAGCCGCTGGAATCATGACAGCGCCCGGGGCGGATTGAGTGGCCTGGACAGGAGATGTCTGCGATGCCGCAGTGACAAAAACCGGTCTCGGCACTGAGTCCACCTCAACAAGCTCAGGGCTTCCCGGCGAAGAACCGCTCTGCCTCTTCTTTCGCTTTCTGGCTTGAGTCTGGGACTCAGCCAGGTGAGCTTGAGGCGAAGCAGAGATGACTCGGTTCGTGACATCGCGCTCCTGCTTCACTGCCTTTAGCCTGATTTTCCGGCATTCCTCAATTTCTTCTAGAGCATCTTCGAGTTTCGGGATCCCCTCTTTTATCGCCTTGTTCACGTTCTTTTGAATTAAGAGGGCCTTGGCCATCTCCTTCAAAAGAGCTTTCATCTTCTTCAGACATGAGTCTTCCTCCTCGTGGGCGTCGTCCTGCTGCTGCCGAAGCATTTGCAGCTCGAATGCCGCACGAAGAGGGCTCTTCCTGGGAGGAATCCCTTGGGTATTGGCTAAAGGTGTTACCGAAATGGTCACCTCCATCACTAGATTGACCTCCACTTCCTTCTTTTCAGGCTCGGACGTCGATCCGGCGTCACTTACCGTTTTGAACGGCGCCGGTGGGGGGGGAGGTTTTAATTCCCACTGTCGGCGTCCCAGTCTTCGAGGTCGGAGACCTCTGCACAATAGAGCTTCGCCTAAAAGCGGCTTGCTCATTCTCCTTTACGTTCTTCGTGTTTCGTTTAGTAGAATCCATGCTTTCATGTCACCAGCGCATCGTGCGGCAAGAGGCGGCCCTTCATCGGCCGAGAGCGGGTACACCCTCGGAGGTCTACCCCCCGTAGGAGATAAGACACCCCTACCCCGGTACTCCGGGGCCCGAACCTCCGTTTGCCCAGCACCGATACACAAAATGTGCCGGACGTGCTGGGGGTCGCACCGTGGCAATGCAGAGTCCGATCCCTGCATCCATGCCGCACTCCCTGACTAAGGTCCGAAGCGGCTGGCTTCTGACGACACACTGGAGGAGACCATCGGCAGTGCGAGGCACACATCAGTCCCTGCAACACAACAGGGACACTCCCAGGACCCCCCAGCATGCGCCGGTCGAAAGAAGGTGGAAAGACACCCTTGATTCGGGGTCGAAAACAAGAAGGTGAGCAAGGTTAGCTCAGGAAAGAATAAAGACGGTGAGCTGAGACCTGAAAGATGAGAAGAAAGGCCCTAGTTCGGGAAGAACTGTGAGGAGGGTCTCACAGCTTGGCTCAGGTACCCCGGGGTCGCCAAGAAACACCCGTACAGTGGAAAGCCCACTGCCCCTGAGGGAATGTGCAGGACAATGAAGATTGCTTGAATTTAACTGTTATTAACGAACAAATATATTTGAAAAAGTACAATTAAGAACAGATATAAATCTAAGTCATTATTTGATTTAGCGTGATTTAAATACGCTTAAATTTAGGTTAACTTTTGTTATAACATCCTGTTAGTAAATATGTATATTTAAAGATCAATTTTATAATCACATCAAGGAAGGTTATTTAAACGCCATATCCACCCCCTCGTGGCCGTGCATCCCACAATCCGTAATTGATCAGCCTGTAGAGCCCCGGGGAATATGTAATGAAATACGTCGTCAGTTGTTCGTTCATTTGGGTTACACCACTCTTTTGGGCTTAATAACATTAATACCCTGATACAAATAAGAAAATGGCCGTTCATTATTTAATGTTTTAATAGACGTTTCAAAATTTCCACAGATTTTTTAAGGTTAGTTAACATATTGAAATATTATAAACAGATTTTAGCTATACCTAATTCAAACTTAAAGTAAGGACATAAACATTTATTTCTGATTTTACATATTATTTTTTTTTATTTGTTACGTATTATAGTAGTCTTTTAACAATTGTTTATATATTAATAATTTATATTATGCTTAGAAATGTGATAGCTCTTCTTCAAGAGACTGTTTGTATTATATAGATCTAACCATCTCAATAAATAACTTTTTGAATAATGATACTTGAAAACGATGGTAAGAAAAGACATCTAGTAGTTGGAGCATAAACTACCAGATTGCATATAATTTTACTCTATATATGTTATCTTTAAAAATTGAATTATTTGATAAATCAACAGCTCCTTAAGACTACTTACAATACTTTTTCCTCTCTATTTTGCACTATGACGTTTATGGAAAGAAGAAACTCACTAGCAAAATGGGCCTTGAATATTTTGTTCCAAAACAGGTGGAACCCACGCAAAGTCGTATATTCTTTACAGCTCAACATTATCCTTGTCTAGGAAGGGAATAATCCAAAACTTGATTTCCCAAGGACTTCATAACAAAAGAATTGTTTTCTCGTTCACATTTTTGTCACCAAACTATAGAAACAAACTGCCAGCAATTTCTCTTTTATACGAGAAAACAAAAGCACACTATCATTGAAAATTAAATAATAACGTAAGATAAATTTTATAGTTTTACTTGAAGTATTGTCATAAAAAATTATTGTCTTTTAAGGATAACGTTGCATAATAACTTTAAATCTTTCCCGAAGTATTTATTGTTTCATTTTTGCTCATTTTTAGGCAAGCTTATTAATTAAAATCTCTTACTTTTGAGTGAACCTGTACAGTTAAAAAAATGGTATTATATTCGATCAATTCAAGAGGAAGCTTTTTAATAATATAAAACATTACAAAACAAGGATTCTGTTAATGGCAGAACATAATAGATGATCGACAACCTTAATCCCTACCTAGCTGAACAATGACACGTTTTCTTATATTCCTGTAATCCTGGTCCGGTCGTCATCGCCAGGACACACGGTATATCAGTCACAAAACATTCTCCAATGTTTCAGTCTACTTGTTAGTTTGGGACAGAACATAAAAGATGATCGACAACACTAATCCCTACCTGGCTGGACACTGACACGTTCACGTATAATCCTGTAATCCCGGTCCAGTCGTCATCGCCAATACACACGGTATATCTGTCACAAAACATTCTCCAATGTTTCAGTCCACGTGTTAGTTTGGGGCAGAACATAATTGATGATCATCAACACTAATCCCTACCTGCCAGGACACTGACACGTTCACGTATAATCCTGTAATCCCGGTCCGGTCGTCATCGCCAGTACACACGGTATATCAGTCACAAAACATTCAACATTCTACAATGTTTCAGTCCACATGTTAGTTTGGGACAGAACATAATTGATGATCGACAACACTAATCCCTACCTGCCAGGACACTGACACGTTCACGTATAATCCTGTAATCCTGGTCCGGTCGTCATCGCCAGTACACACGGTATATCTGTCACAAAACATTCAACATTCTACAATGTTTCAGTCCACATGTTAGTTTGGGACAGGACATAATTGATGATCGACAACATTAATCCCTACCTGCCAGGACACTGACACGTTCACGTATAATACTGTAATCCTGGTCCGGTCGTCATCGCCAGTACACACGGTATATCTGTCACAAAACATTCAACATTCTACAATGTTTCAGTCCACGGGTTAGTTTGGGACAGAACATAATTGATGATCGACAACAGTAATCCCTACCTGGGCGGTCACTGACACGTTCACGTATAATCCTGTAATCCCGGTCCGGTCGTCATCGCCAGTACACACGGTATATCTGTCACAAAACATTCAACATTCTACAATGTTTCAGTCCACATGTTAGTTTGGGACAGAACATAATTGATGATCGACAACATTAATCCCTACCTGGGCGGTCACTGACACTTTCACGTATAATACTGTAATCCTGGTCCGGTCGTCATCGCCAGTACACACGGTATATCTGTCACAAAACATTCAACATTTTACAATGTTTCAGTCCACGGGTTAGTTTGGGACAGAACATAATTGATGATCGACAACAATAATCCCTACCTGGGCGGTCACTGACACGTTCACGTATAATCCTGTAATCCTGGTCCGGTCGTCATTGCCAGTACACACGGTATATCTGTCACAAAACATTCAACATTCTACAATGTTTCAGTCCACGGGTTAGTTTGGGACAGAACATAATTGATGATCGACAACATTAATCCCTACCTGGGCGGTCACTGACACGTTCACGTATAATACTGTAATCCTGGTCCGGTCGTCATCGCCAGTACACACGGTATATCTGTCACAAAACATTCAACATTCTACAATGTTTCAGTCCACGGGTTAGTTTGGGACAGAACATAATTGATGATCGACAACACTAATCCCTACCTGCCAGGACACTGACACGTTCACGTATAATCCTGTAATCCTGGTCCGGTCGTCATCGCCAGTACACACGGTATATCAGTCACAAAACATTCAACATTCTCCAATGTTTCAGTCCACATTTTAGTTTGGGACAGAACATAATTGATGATCGACAACATTAATCCCTACCTGCCAGGACACTGACACGTTCACGTATAATACTGTAATCCTGGTCCGGTCGTCATCGCCAGTACACACGGTATATCTGTCACAAAACATTCAACATTCTACAATGTTTCAGTCCACATGTTAGTTTGGGACAGGACATAATTGATGATCGACAACATTAATCCCTACCTGCCAGGACACTGACACGTTCACGTATAATACTGTAATCCTGGTCCGGTCGTCATCGCCAGTACACACGGTATATCTGTCACAAAACATTCAACATTCTACAATGTTTCAGTCCACGGGTTAGTTTGGGACAGAACATAATTGATGATCGACAACAATAATCCCTACCTGGGCGGTCACTGACACGTTCACGTATAATCCTGTAATCCCGGTCCGGTCGTCATCGCCAGTACACACGGTATATCTGTCACAAAACATTCAACATTCTACAATGTTTCAGTCCACGGGTTAGTTTGGGACAGAACATAATTGATGATCGACAACACTAATCCCTACCTGGGCGGTCACTGACACGTTCACGTATAATCCTGTAATCCTGGTCCAGTCGTCATCACCAGTAAATACAGTAAATCGATCGAGTTAAATACCAGGAATATTTTTGGACTAAATAAATCGTTTTAAAGTTTAACCTAAATCTTTGTAAATTGACAATATGATCATTAATCATTTATCGTATATTGTTAAAAATTGTTTATAAATAGTTAAATAACATTTTAACGTTAAAGAGACCACTGTAAAAATCCTAACTCAAATATAAGATTGAATTTATAATAATAATTTGGAATATAGTTTTTGAATTGCATTGGCCCTTTTTAATTTTTGTCAATATGATGAACATTTTATTAATATTAATACTGTAAAATGGTTTTATTATTATTCTAGTTTGTTTAATCATGCTTTGACCACTCCACCGACTGAAGTGAAATTTAGCGGCAAGATAGCTGATAAACCCGGCAACATATAGGTGTACTTACTGTGCCAGGGAACCATGCCTCAGAAAATGGAGCCCTATGGTCTGGACGCAGCGAGAGTGGATAGCTAACTGATCCAGGTCCGCAAGAGAGGTAGATCTCACCAACCGGGAACTTTCCCCAGAATTCATACCTAGATGAATGAGATCCACCAGATGTCTTTTAGGAATAGACGTGCGTAGGACTTGTCTAACGTGTGTATGTCACTGAGAGCCTCATTTGGAGCCTAAGGACGAAACACGTGTCCAAAATTCAATCGTTACATCACTTGAAATGGATTGAAAATATTCAAGAAGTCAGCGTAAAAAACTTACCCTTACGGCTAAGGCAATCCAAAGGTCCGCCCAAAGACTTCAAACAATATGAAGCGAATTTTCAAAAGCGTGAAACCCTACTTAAAAATTTCCATTTAATTATAATCCTGAATGCAACCAAAAGAGTCAATTTTACCCAGAGACCTGCTGCACTGTGTGGTTTCTTATTTGGGCTTAATCCTAAACATATACTAAAAATAAAAAATGACTCAAACAATAAAAAAGTTCGCTTGGTGGTGGATCACCTGTTTGATAAAGGCAATGCCAGGCTCAGTTTGAGAGGGTCCTCTTCCATTCCATGCTTGCGGGTTGGGCAGAAGGTAGCGGCTTTGGCCTTGTTATGCGTTGACACTAATGGGTGCACACGGTGAACAAAATACGCATGACTCAAATCATACTTACAAATAAAAAGCTAAAACTGAAATTTTATAATCTAAATAATAATAAAATAAACCTCAACAACATGCCTTGAATCGCAAGGATACCACGACGCCGGAAAAGACGCCGAGAACTAGGACTGAACATCCGAAGGCTAGTAAATAAAACACATGTATGAAAAAACACACATACAAGAAGCATTGCACGCACAGCAGGGCAGTCATGAGACACACGTGATTTAAAAATGCCTCCCGCCTTTTCGCTTGCACTCCTAGGAGTTACCAAAACGTACCCTTTACCGAAACAATTAATGTTACTTTACAAAAATAATTTAAAGAAGACATTTCATGACTTAGTAATATAAACCCAAGCTCAATTAAAGTAGGAACTTAGGGAGTGTTGGCAGAGAAATTTATTTGCCAGTTTTATTACGACAAACATTCCAACGCATCCCCATTACAGTGCAGGCGTGACTGTTTACATTGTGTTGAAAATCACTAGGGGAATATGTAATGAGCTGTTCCATTAGCCTGATTGTCTGTTAGTATTTCCAGTTTGTTACTTCACAAACCACCAACGATTTATGTCATATATTTTTTATTTGCTGACAAAACAGGGTATCAACTTAACTAAATTACGATTTGCCATCTCGAATTCTTACTAAGACAATTATTTCAAACCATAAAATTATAATAACTTGCATAAATACAATGGGCACACTCCACACACTCACTGTCTAAACAAGATTGTAAAAATAAAAAACAAACAATTTACAAAGTTTATTTGAATTTTCTCTAAAAAATATGTTTATACAGCTAATCAATTGAAAATGTGCACGTTATCGTAGAACCTCTTTAGTAATGTAGTTGCTGCTAGATATACAATTTTGCATTATTTATTAAATTAATAAATTGTTCAAAATATTGTACTTTGTATAATTTTTTTTTATTTTCAGGTTTATAAGTATTTTGTTATTTCAAATAACCACAGTTTTTATCGGTTTATTTACAAATACTTACCAGATTTTTTGTTTTAACTGGAGTTTGTCCTTGAGATTTTCAATAGGAATTTAATGCAACAATCCTTTGTTAGAATGGAACACTATAAGTCTACAAAATAAACTTGTATGGTAATTGCTAAAATGGAAAAAAATTATAAAAGTAACTGAGATTTTTCCATTGTTGTTAAAAATGGTTATCCCATACCATTAACTTAATAAAACTTAGTTTGCTTACCCCCAAAAACATAAAACTTAGTTCCCAAAAACATCTTTAACGGCTGTCTTCCGTCTTTGACGAAGTTTTTTTTCGGAAAATATAATATTCAAAGTTATAAAAAATATATATACAGGGTGGTTATAAAGTCCCTTCCCCCCTAGGATTTTTCTACAATTTATATTAAAATCGATTTTCAATGACGGGATTCATTGTATAGGTACATACTCTAACTTTTGCAGTAATTTAAAATTTTAGGCGTTACCTGAGGTCTAAGATGTAGGAGTCAACTTCAAAATTCCTTATGAGAAGCTAGTCATGCGACATGTCAAATAACACTGCCTTTTCCCCCTGAAAACAGTGGTGCAATCTAAATTCAAAAGGGTTATACCGTTTTCAAGATATCTGTAGGTCTAAGATGTAGGAGTCGACTTAAAAATTTTAACTAGAATCTAGTCATGCGACATGTCAAATAACACTGCCTTTTCCCCCTGAAAACAGTGGTGCAATCTAAATTCAAAAGGGTTATACCATTTTCAAGATATCTGTAGGTCTAAGATATAGGAGTCATGTCACATGTCGCATGACTAGCTTCTAGTTAAAATTTTTAAGTCGACTCCTACATCTTAGACCTACAGATATCTTGAAAACGGTATAACCCTTTTGAATTTAGATTGCACCACTGTTTTCAGGTTGAAAAGGCAGTGTTATTTGACATGTCGCATGACTAGCTTCTAGTTAAAATTTTTAAGTCGACTCCTACATCTTAGACCTACAGATATCTTGAAAACGGTATAACCCTTTTGAATTTAGATTGAACCACTGTTTTCAGAGGGAAAAGGCAGTGTTATTTGACATGTCGCATGACTAGCTTCTAGTTAAAATTTTTAAGTCGACTCCTACATCTTAGACCTACAGATATCTTGAAAACGGTATAACCCTTTTGAATTTAGATTGCACCACTGTTTTCAGGTTGAAAAGGCAGTGTTATTTGACATGTCGCATGGCTAGCTTCTAGTTAAAATTTTTAAGTCGACTCCTACATCTTAGACTTTCAGATATCTTGAAAACGGTATAACCCTTTTGAATTTAGATTGCACTACTGTTTTCAGGGGGGAAATGCAGTGTTATTCGACATGTCGCATGACTAGCGTCTCATAAGGAATTTTGAAGTTGACTCCTACATCTTAGACCTCAGGAAAATCCCAACATTATAAATTACTACGAAAGTTAGAGTATATACCTATACAATGAATGCCGTCATTGAAAATCACTTTTAATATAAATTGTAGAAAAATCCTAGGGGGGAAGGGACTTTATAACCACCCTGTATATGTATACAAATCTGTTTTTAAGGATTTTTATATCTTATCAAAATTCGAAATATTTTAACATTGTGTTCTAATAAAAAATAATTGCTTGAACACCTCTTTACACGCCCAGTGGGTTGGTTGAGTGGGTGTGCCACTTCAAGTAACGGAACTTTCAGGTATTTGAATATAGTGCGCATACCAATGAGTCTAGGAAATGTCGCTGTACCCTCTCGATGCCATCCTTTAGGTAATTTGTTGGGGCGACCATACAACACCACAATACTCTAGGTGCGGTCTTAGTAGGGTACAGTACAAAATCTTCAAAAAATTCATTTAAGTCTGTGAAGGTTTTCAACAGTATGAAGAAAAGTCGGAACATCTATAGAGCTTTGCTGCTTATTGTTTGTACGAGCTTTGCAACTCAATGAGGGGACCAGTGGTTCTCCGAGGCCCTTTGTTCATCGTTTCGTTTATAATTGTAAATTTGATTCTAATATTATTTATTGTGTTTCTCAGTGAAAAATTAAGTAAAAAATAAATGTAACTTCTTTAGTACAAGTAAAAACAGAAGCTATCGTATTTTGAACTTGAGTTTAATGGACATAGAGTTACGCACACACGCAAACGAACTTGTCCTTAAAAGAAAAGACCTTCAAAGGCAAAACATTTCAGTGTATGTTATTAAGACTATTACTAGAAAAATTTTTCACAGATTTACCGAGAAAATGCTCAATCTCCAAGGTACTTATCTATAACAAGGGCAACTTGGCCTGTTAGTACAATCTATTTCATCTTTGACACTTTAAAACGTCAGTTTGGAAGCAAAATCGCCTGAGAAAAAAAGAAACTAAATACATTTCAGAGCTTTTATTTTATGATTTGTTTTGTCATGAATATATACTCACTTAATACGCTAAGGGGTTTTTTTATGTTAAGAACTCCTCCTTCAATTCTCAACCAATATTCAAGATTTTGTTGTCGTTGGATATGGCTTGGTCTGTAGTTGTATTCGCAAAAAATTGATGAAAATCGGATGTTAGATAAGGGTGCTATACACAAATTTAATTTGAAATTTTCCCATTGGAATAACATTGGGTTTGGGTTGAACATTTTAAACATATGTTAATGTAGGGGAAATTAGGGTAATGGTGCGCACATAAGGAAAAACAATTTTCCATGATATATCTTGGACAAAAATTACCAGTATACGTGTCAATTACGTGTAACTTACGTGTATTAGTATACGTGTAATTAGTGATGATGATTATTGAAAATGATCATTATCATCAATGTTAACATTAATAAAATATAAAATATTGTATAACAATATGCATTTGCGCACGATTTCCCTACCCATAGGGTAACTGTGAGCATGTGTTTGGGTAATGGTGCGCAGGGACGTTTAGGTTAAAATAATTCGAACAAATGTGTTTCATTAACAAAAATTCATTAATAATTAACATATGGAATGTCTTAAAGCTAAACAATACTTTCTTCTAGATTTACAATACATTTAACAAAGGTCTTTAATAACAATTTACAAAATTGTTCAAGGCTTAATGCAAAATTAACACACGTAGTCTAATTTTCTGCTGTGTCTGCACCTGAGATGTCTGCATGACTCCAAGTAGAACAGTTTATGAGCATCTGTAAACAAAAATTTAAAAAGGGGAAGTAATTTTCCGATGACGCATTCAAAAGTATTTTATTTTATCACTACCTTAAGAAGAAATGAAACCATAAATGAATTGATGAATTGGTTCAATTGATAAAGCAAAGACGATTAATTGTAATACTAAAGTGAAAAGTTATCTAAAGATCCGCCCTAACCTTACTATTTCCTTGGGAGCAAAAATTTCATGAACAAAAAAATAACAAAAAACAAAAGTTTGTGTTTCGTAAAAAATATTGGTACCTGTTTATTAATTTAAAATTTATTTAATATTAACCAATATTGAAGCTCTTTATACATAAAAAAATAATATGACCAACACGAATTTTTACTTTTGGTGTCGAATAACCTCAAAAGTTTTACTGGCGAAAACTACGAGGTCTCGTATAAGTAGTTGAGGCCCTCGCTAGGCTGCAGCCTATACTGGAGCTTTATAACTGATTTCATTCATTAAAAACTACAATGCGCACCACTACCCACCGTGCACGGTTACCCTACTCTCCCTTACAGCTGTAAATACGTTTAGTTTTTTGTGATTATTAATATTCACAATATTGGATTGTGAAATCGGATTGGAAATATCGATTTCCAAGTAGACTAGTGAATATAATAGCTCTAACCCGATAAGAATACCCTAGTAATTATAAATTCAAACTAATTTTGTGTCATCATCGAATTTAATACTGATTAATAATATAGGATATTATCAGTTTGGTCATTATGAAGTAACATAATGCACGATCACTTTATGCTGCATTTGATCGGACCATTCAGAATGCGATTATTATGTTTGATTAAACTGAAAACTTGTTTTGCATGTGTTGTAGTTTGTATTAAAAATGTTTTCTACTGGTTTATTTAAAACTTTACTGCTTGGAAAATTTTTCATAACGTAATATTTTTCAAATAAAAGGGACAAATAATAAATATTTGCTACTTAAAAATAAACACAATAAAGATGACAACAAAAACTTCACTAATTTCTTTCTAACCCAGGTAGTAAATGTTAAATCCTTATATATAACAGGTGTAGCATTTTTCTTAAGACAACCCCTCCTTTAAATAATATTTTATAACGAATTGTAACGTTTAAGAAAAAAATATATTCTAATTAGCTTACAGTTTTGTGATTAGGTTTTAAAATTTAATTTTAGTTTTATTTTTTTTATTTTTTATTATTCTATAGGCTACGGTTAGAGCTTTGAAATTCTTACATTCAACTTACATTCAGTTACATGATAAAACAGCTTTTAACAGACAGTAAAATAGTATAACTGAAAAACATATCTTTATAGAAGTTTATGTAACGAATATGAAGGTCTTTAAGCCACAAATGAGACGTATGTTTGAACAAAAGCGAAGCGAGTGTTCTAAATAACTCAAGAGTGGCCCACTTTTTTAGTTTAGGTACATAAACAAAATATCACATGAATCGTAATGGAACAATCTGCTGATGTGCAAATTGCGTAATTATCCATTATAACACTACTTTTGTCAAATGCAGGAGTCTCATTGGTCTACAACCTTCATTTTAATGTGTAACGTTTAAGACCTCATTAAGTAATGAGTTTGATTTTTATTTTAATAAAACTCTAGCTTAATAAGCTCTTTATGACGTTAATCAATAGCAATATAATTATTGGCGCTTGTTGAAATGGTCGTAGATAAAACAATAAAAGCAATCAAACCAAAGACATCTCAACCCAGTCTCATTAATGTGGCGCATTGCGTTTCACTGGTATCCCTAATTAGTAAAGCATTAGTAAAGTTGCAGGTTAAAGAATCGTTATTAAAGATAACTTTGGTAAGAAAAAACGTTTCTTTCATCCGAGCGATGCAAGAGTGTATGTGTACCACATCAATCATTTGGATTTTTTACTTACAATCACAGATATTGTGAGATCTAAGGCACAAAAACAAAGATAATTTTTCTTAGCCTGCATATCATTGAGACGCAGTCATATCTTTAAACTTAAAACAACCATGTATTTTGTGACAAGTGTCCTGGAAACAGTGACATGCAAGGTGTGACCTCGTATCTTTATGTAGGGAAGGACTAGTTGTAGTAGTTGGGTGTATAGCGCTACGAGAGGTGGTTGGCTTAAGAGTCATCATCACCCCTGGGCCGGTAAACCCATTGTTGCGCAGTCGACAATGTTAATCATACGGCTTTTATGCTAAAACGTGGTCTTGCATTCCCCTGTTTCGGACGCCGTTTTTCAACCGATTTTCTTGAAATTTGGTAAGTGTTTAGTTGAATAGTTATACTAGGTTTCTCATACCTCGGAATTTTGAAAATTTAACAAATATTACTCTCTGTGACGTCGCAAAGTAACTCGATTTTACTTAGTAATATTTCAAAATTTAGTAAAATTTTAAAAATTTCGAGGTATGAGAAACCTAATATAACTATTCAACTAAACACTTACCAAGTTTCAAGAAAATCGGTTGAAAAACGGCGTCCGAAACAGGGGAATACAAGATCAGGTTTTAGCATAAAAGCCGTATGATTAACATTGCCGACTGCGCAACAATGGGCTACTGGCCCAGGGGTGAAAATGACTATTAAAAAGTTGGAACAGAATTTTGTGGATTAGTTTTTTTCTTTTATGAAGTTATTTCTAGAATGTTAAGTGGTTGCTGGATAGCCTTTTTTAGTATGCTAGAAATGCTTTTAAAAATTGTACCTCAATCTTATCTTTGTTATCTACTTGACTGTTCAAAATGCTTATTGCATCAGTGAGCAAATATTATAATCATCATTCATTTTTTGAAAACGAAAAATAAAAGAGTCAAGTTCCACAGCGTACGGCTGCATGGCCTGGTAAAGTTGGATAAATCTTTTCCAACATCATAAAGAGCTTGAAGCCTAGAGAAATATTTTTCTTGCTTTTTTACTAGCGGCTCCAACTGCTTTTTTTGGGTCAAGTGGCATCTTAGTTGGTGAAAGGATATGTTAGTGGTAAAGAATCATGTAACATAAACCCCATTCAATAAATTGAAACAAGAAAATATTTATCTTTGAATAAAAATATCTTAAAGAAATAAAGCTTTAATTTTTCCCAAAATTAAAAATTAAATACGTTATCATTATCGATAATCCGGCTCGAAGGATCAATTTGTTGGGGTGAGCGGGGTTAGCGGGTGAGCTTGATGCCATATAAGGAAAAGCATTTAATTTTAAAGTAATTTGTGAGTATGGAGATCATACTCTCTAACTCTAGAGCTCGGTTTTGAAAGTTTTCTGGTACAAAACTATTAGAAATAATGACAGAAATTAGGCAAAATAGGTCAGAGAAATACTAAATGTAAATATTCTACTTGCAGAAAGTCCTTTTCTAGAAACTTGAGTGTGTATTTTGGACGAGAAGCTCAGTGCAGTCTAGAGGTTGAAGCAAAGAGCAAGGGTGGGTCACTATCTCAAACACGGAGAGACCATGGAACAAGGGGGGCTTAGGGTATCGGCTTAGAAGAGGCTCCCTCGGTAGACGCTGGTGACAGTAGTGCAGCATAGGGTTTATGAGCAGAGTGTAGACATTGCAGAGTAGTTTACAGTACCTAGATTGAAATGAGAACAATTGCAATGGCATAGTTGCACAATGAGGCTTTAATAACCTACAAGTAGTATACTCTGACTATACAAATCAAACTTTAAAATAAAAATATACTATAGACTGTGTTTTTAAGTTACATTGCAAAATGTTAGTATGTTTACCTTTCAAATGTTTACTGAAAACCAATAAGAAACAAAACTAATTTCTGTACTTAAATGGCTTTACTTATATTTAGCCACAATCTTTATCCTGGAACAACGAAGTTGAAAGAAAATTTTATTATCAGTTTATGACGTACAATAAGTTTCAATATTACGAACATATTTTACGTAAAACCATTCTCACGAATACATGTTAAATAATGTATTCAAAATTTTTTAACAGTGTATAATTACCTTTTCAAATAAAATCTTTTAGAGCAGAATACGTGAAAACATTGTTAATGTAGATAATTATTGATATTTAAGATATCTTAAGACCTAAAAAGTGTTCCCTAAGTTGTGATTAACTTTCTTGTGATACATGTACTAAACGTGTTACTTCTCTTCAACTACGCATAGTTACACCCAAACAGATTATTTTCGAATAGATAATGATCTGGCTTAGAAATTGTAAGTGATAGATGTTTTATTACAAGTCATTTATTTTTATAGCTCTCCTCCAAGATAAAAAGGTGACAAAATAAGTGATCTGGCAGCAGTGAGGGTTGTAAAGTTTACCGCTCCCAGTCTGGCATACATCCCGCGACCTAAGGGTTTTGGAAGTATTTGACCGTTTTGCCTTACGATATTTAAAGAAAAATATCGAAACTCCGGAGTATTATTTGTTGTTCATAATTTTACCCCTATGTAATGTCACATATAATGTGATTGATGGACTGGAAATAAGTGTTAAAATTGTATTATATATTTTTATTTAGTAGAAAAAGCTATATTATTTCTAGAAATCTTTGTAACATTATTATCATTTGTTGTTCCAGGTATGCCGATGTCTTATTGATCAAACATATGAATGTAAGTATACTACGAGGTTTTGTTGAAAATTTATGTTTCCAATTGAGAGCCTTTTAATTATTAATAAGCATGTTTTCAAGTTTGTATTTTATCTATTATTTCGAAAGTCCATTATTCTATTAATTCTATTATATTCTATAAGTCTATTACTTTTGAAGTCTACTTAACACATTTAATTTGTATAATTCTTTAAACCTATGCTATATATATATATATATATATATATATATATATATATATATATATATATATATATATATATATGTATTAATGGGTATTTTTTTACCTTAAGAAGTTTCTTACAGTGAAACACCACGCAGTGTACTAAAAACTTTGCGTGCTTCATTTAAAATACTAATTTACCGAGTAGAAGTGATCCGCTGAAATACACATACTTTTTTAATTAAAACACTTCTAGGAAATTGGAATATTTTTGAGTAAATTAATGTGTACAACATAAACTTTAATCATGATATAAATGAATTCACAGTCGAGGGATCAAAGGCATTAAACTGCAATCTAGGATGGATTAATGAATAATTGAACCGATAACAGAAATTACGAAATGGGAATTTCGTTAGGAAAACAGGCCTGTGTTAATCCCTCTTTTATCGTTGTTTAAATTAATGTAAACGACGTCTATTGGGTAATGTAGTTTATAAGTTCGACCTGCCTTCGTTTAGTAACACGTGCTGTAATATCAAGTTTGGTTAAAGCCTTTCAATTGTAATACTGATAGTTACGTATACCCAAAGTAACATGTACACATAATCGTAATTACGGGCCTTATAGCCCGTTAAAATCTGGAAAATTATATTTATTCATGTGGATCCACTAAATTTAAAAAACACAATTTTCTATAAGTATTCGTAATAATTTTTTTAACCTTTGCCACTAATTTAGCTTTTATAAAAAATGTGACATAATTTTTTTACTCAGCTCTTTAGAAATTTAAACAATTATACATTATCAGTGGGTGAAATTGAAAATGTAAATAAGAGTAAACTAAGAGTAATCTAAAATATTCAAAACCAAATTACGTACTATGTACTTTATAATTGCAAATACTTTACAAAACCTTTTTACAAAAAAATATATATTTTTAGGATATATTCCTATATTATTTTGTTACTTAAACGTTAATGGATTCAAAAATTATATTAAATATGTTATTAAACTAAATAATAAATGGTTTAAGTAAAATTTAGTCACGAATTCGATAAATTTACCATGTTAAGCTATGTTATGTTAGCTGTTAAGTGTATGTTTTTATACATATTGTGATCTGCTTTACTTACTAAACACAAATATAATTGGTACAAATGTTGAGTTTATATATAGGAGATGGACCATTTTAGCAGAAAACAAATATATTAAACGTTTAAAGTTGTTTTGAAAAAAGTTTCTTTTATATTTTTCATTGGTTTAAAGCAGTTATTTACAATTCAATAGTTTTTGTTATGCACAGATTTAAAGAGAAATCTATCGACATCAATACGTCGACTATCCGTTCAGTCGTTTTCCCTCTATAGACACCAACTAATTCATCTATTACATGGGCTAGTAAAAGAGAAGAACAGTTTATGCCGATTAACGCTTGGTTTTATTCCAGTCGCAGTGAAAGACAGTAAACCTCCAGGAGGCTGTGCATTAGTTATGAATGTGCGTGGCAATAATTCTCCTCTCAGCCGTAACTTATCATGTTTTACTGATTTTACACCGCCATATTTCTTTATTCCTTCAGGTAGAACGTTCTCCATTCCTTTAGCTTACAGTTTTTAATTATTTTCTTCAATCATGTTGAGTTCTAGTATTACGTAAATTAAAAATAATTGTAAGCTACAAAATATTTGAATACAGAGTTCTAGTCACTTGTTCTATATTGGATCAATTCGAAGATATATAAAGCAATATAAGTACAAAAAATAGTAGATTTTATTTATTATTTAGTTAAGCATTTTAGTTATTTAAATGTGCATTACTTGCTTCTTTATCATCCAAACTGAAAATAACCAAAAATCACACAGTATGCACACATACCGATAGAATGAAATTATTAAGCTATATTGCTTTAAATTTTAACTTAAAATAAGAGAAACTATAAATGTGTATGTTTTATTGAGTAAAATTTTAAAACTCCTGTGACTTTATTACTTTGATTATGAATTTTAATTATACGATTCTTATTTCGGTGTTACTCATGACATTGTCTTACACAATTCTCTAAAGGGATGATTGTTAAATAAATTTTAACAAAAATGTTTGTGCATTTATTTTATTAAAATTTTTTCTTTGACATTTTCATTACTTTTACTTTAATGCATCGTTCGGTTGTGTAGTAAAAGCTCAACATAAAGCAAGCCAACAAAGATATAAAGTGTCGTTACACATAAAGGGAGGTATTAAAAGGAACTCCCTCCTATCACATAATCTTTACGGTGTTTTAACTTCTACTAAAGCTAAAATCACCTACGTTTGTTCCTCTAGTTGTTTATGTTTCCTCTGCATTATAGCCCTCTCAACTCAAACGCACGTTCAAAGTGAAACTTTCCCCCATCTTGTGAGTGGAAATCCCTCTTGCTTTAGACTTATAGAGCTGTGCATATTGAATTGATATTCCAAACCAATTTAGCTTTCTTGTAATTTTACCTCCGCAGTTAAACAAGGAGATTTTTTGTCCTTTTAATTATTTGTTTATTTATTTTCATTGGGTAATCTCCATTTTACATAGGTATAATACATATCCATGCTCGTAGTTCCAAGACATATTTATACCCATATATGATTGCAAATATTATTAACACATTAAACATGGTTAAATGAATGTTACAATAACAAACAATACTTAACGAATCTAATTTGACAAGAAAATACTAGTATATGGGCCTAACCATAAATGGTTTACTAGTAAATATTCCTAAAACTATAACAACAAAAGTTAATGTAACAACATCAACCAATATAAATATCCATACTATAGCATAACTATAGAAAAGTAATTGATTAGTATCCAATTAGCCCTTTTTTAATTTAAAAACCTGACATAAGAGCATTCAATAATATAATCTTCCCCTTCAAAACACTTTATACGTCATATACAATATAAAAGCAATTGAAATACTAAAATATCAACCCCACTTTAATAACGTGGTATTTTGCGTAAAACTTAGACTAGTGTATGTTTGCATTTTGAGATAGTTCGTAAGGTTAGTTTTGGCTCAGTTTCTCCCCTGAATGAACGTCTGAACTGTTTTACATTTCTTGAATGATTCAATTTATGTGAATTGGCGTTTTGCCGTTCCTAATTAAAAGAACACACACATTCCGTTGTTTTTACTATACGTCACAATTATGTCCCACATATAGAACCTATTAGTCTATGTACAATTTCAAACATGTGTTTCCTCTATCATACATTAACGTTCCAATATCCATCAAAGACGGTAAATGTGAACTTCTTTTTGTTTATTATTTATAAACAAAAATTAATAAGAAAGTGTTCATAATTTTTTTGTAAACAATTTATAATAATTGTACTGTCATCACAATAATAACGAAACTAAATTTAGTACGAGATCACTATAGATATGTTTACTTACTTAGAATGCTCTTTGTATTTTGTATGGTTTATTTCGAGGTGAATACTGAAATTCCTAGAACTACGTTTGTCCCAGTACAGCCCTGTCCCAGTTGCTAGCCAAAGCTCTCTTTGTTGTCAAACACTAGAGGATTAATTGGCTTTTTGTCACTACCGGATCGTGAGGAGCTCTGCTCTTTACAATAACCTAGTTCTGTGAAAATAGACTGCTGGTATCTAGTTTCATTATTCCTTATCTTTTAACTCCACTAGAGAACATAAAGATATAAGCAACATTGTTAATCATAATACGCAAAGCTGTTTTTGTAAACGTAACCCCTTCATTTTTAATTAAAACATTTTAAAGTTTAAGTCGTAAAGTGGCAGTTTTTCTATAGACTTTTAGACTTAAGATATTTATACTCTGAAAGCCCACATAGTTCTTTCTTCATAGCATTTACATGGAATAATTTTATTGCAATGCAAAACTAAAGCTGTTGACGATTTAAAACGAGGTATAAAAGAACAGCCCGTAGTCCCAACATAAAGGCTATCGAAATACTAAAAGGTCAACCCTACTTTGATAACGTGGATGGTAACGCAAAACTTAGACTAGTTTATGTTTGCATTTTGAGATGGTTCGTAAGGTTAGTTTGGGCTCAGTTTTTCCTCTGCAAGAACGTCTGAACTGTTTTATCCTGTCTTGCATGATTTAATTTATGTGAATTGGCGTTTTGCTGTTAATAAATAAATAAAAACACGCTCCCTAATTTTTACTATTCGTCACAATTATGTCCCATATATACAACCTAAAAGTCGATATACCATTTCAAATATATTTTTCCTCTATCATACATAAGAGTTTTCATATCTAAGAAAGACTGTGAAATGCGTATTTCATTTTATCTATTCTTTATGAACGAAAATTAATAAGAAAGTTCTCATAATTTTATAGTTAAAATTTACAACACCTGTAATATCATCATAATAAAAACAAAACTCAACTTAGTATGAAATCACTATAAATTTGTTTAGATGATCTTTGTATTTCATATGCTTTATTTTGTCAATTTGAATAAGATAAAAATAAATAAAGGTCGGTAAAGTTGTGGGTGTGGAAAGAAACAATTCTGGTTCAATAATTCGAGGGAGTCTCATTGCCTTGAGCTGTTCCCCCAGATGCTGCTTCATTGACTTCCAACACGGCCGCCCGCGCCCGCTCCGTCTAACTTTCTTTCTTCAGACTTGTTGTAGGTGTCTAAAACATATTTGTATGGTAAACATATTACGACAATTACGGCAATGAAGTTGTTAAATGCTTTTGAATCCCCAAAACATAAATACAAGCCCACATCAAATTTTAGTTCAAAAATTAGTTTTTTTTCGATGGGAGGGGGGGGGGAAGAAATAATGATTTTAATCATTTTGGGGCCAACATGTAGGGTGGAACTCCTACACCAAAATCAATCTAGTATACTATACTATACACTAAAAAACTCCTCTTTTTGGGTTTTCATAGCTATCGGGTTTTCGGAGTTGTCGCCAGCGTAGTCATTCCCGGTGGCACAATTACATTTAATAATTATAATTAGTTAATAGCCTACAGTCGTATAAGCTCTAGTTTGATATTTTTCGTTTTGAATTATTCGGCTTGTTCAGTGTTTCGTTCTTTTAATTGATTTCATATATCGTACAACCAGATTTATTTGTCTTTCATTCAAAGTATGGTAGGCCCAGGGTGGAATAACCCTGGTAGTAAATTAATTGTTAAAATTAACTCCTGTTGTTCGATTATCAACAATAGGCCCGGGGTGAAATAACTCCTTTAAATAAAGTTGATTTTTTATTCGTTATCTCTGACAGTAGGCCGATTCCGAACTGATTGTCTGATTATAATTAAAACAATAAAACGCGACTTACCTGTCTAGATTTAGAAGGTGTAATCTTTGGTACATGTGCTTTAGATCGAAAATTAGTTTTTTTTTTTATTTCCTAATATCTTGTTTATTTTATTTCTTATTAATTTTAAATCTGAATTTCACCTGAGAAACAAAATTTTTATTTTTCCAAATTTGTGGGTCATGATGAACAAACAACTGATTGCCTTTGTGTTGGTAAAATTCACTTTGTGTCTAAGCCCTCCAATTAAATTCGTGTGCAAAGTTATAATCAAAATTAATTACGACTCCAGGACATTTCTCCTACAGTTGAGCTATCCGATTCAGTTGTATGCAATTTTTCACCACGAAATTGCACCGTTACAGCTTTCAATTTAATGTTATTGGATATATTCATTGAACCACTACAGACAAAGGTAATTAGTAAATTTCTTCGTGCAATCGTTTTTAGATATGCAGATCATTTGTTTGATTGTCATGTAATAGTGTGTTTTCCTTTACTACATTGATGGAGAAATTAAATTATAATTACATGTATCACATAACTGCATTATCAACTATTATTGTTGTTAAAACCCTATTACGATTATGGATCACGATCCATTGCAATCTCTATTATCCTGAATAGATATCTATTATTAAATTAACATAATTTTTTTTACTTATGCAAAGTTTAAATTTTTTTTGCAGTTGCTTTACATCAGTTTCTAGTCATTTTTAGTGAATTTCCCTATAGGGAATACGCTATTACGGTAGTACCCATGGTAAGACCTAAGCCCGGGACCACTTTACTTTTTTCATTTTGAGGTCCCCAGAAGCCAAAAACACCATTCGTTCATTTTCATATATATGTATATATATGTATATATATATATATATATATATATATATATTTGTGTGTGTGTGTGTGTGTGTGTGTGTGTGTGTGTGTGTGTGTGTGTGTGTGTGTGTGTGTGTGTGTGTGTGTGTGTGTGTGTGTGTGTGTGTGTGTGTGTATGTGTGTGTGTGTGTGTGTGTTTGTGTGTGTGTGTGGGTCCGTGGTACCGATAACTTTTGAAGGAGACTTCCGATTTTGATGAAATTTGGTATGAAGGTCTATTTTCATGAGTTCGCGAACCAGTATTGTCGGTTTATGGGAACGGGGTTTCAACGGGGTCGCTAAAGAGAGGTTGAAAACCCTCCTTATAAGTCAGAAAATATTTCTTCTCCCAATGGGGTTTTCATTTCATAAACTTTCTTCCAATGTGAGGGGACACATAGTAGAATCAAGTCAAACCTACATACTCATTCCCATGGGATTTATGGGGAAAATTAAAAATTGCCAGAGCTTGATATAATTTTGTGTTTACCTTCACCAATTATTGATTAACATAGATTTTCTAACAACACCCCATGGCAGCAAACCTACATACTCGATCCTATGGTGTTTTTATGGGGATAAAAACAATGGTTATCAATAATCTGAAATTCCGTTGGAAATTCGCTGAGTACGCAGGTCTGCTGCGGCTGGGATATTAATTAATTCAAAGCTTCTCCCTACAAAAACAATGTTTAGTGTGTCAGACGAAAATAAAAATAACAATACATAAATTTGTTTCTGAACTCATTTAAGCTCATTAAATTAATCTGAAGTGATTCAAATTGAAACGTTTACAATTTATTTTATCACATTCTTTTGCTGTTAATTAACTACAATGTATCAAGATTGATACACGGTATTAAGTAAAGTTAAAAAAAGAATAGCAGTTGCGACGAAAATATATGTATGTACTATTGAGTCGTGAAATTGGGTGAATTATTTTTAAATTTACTTTAAGTTAATTTTTTTTAAACAATAAAGAGTATGTAAAGAAAACAATGAAACGGGGTTTGTTCTGCCGATAACACGATTTTCAGCGGGTATCTTGTAACAAATTACTAAACCGACTTATATAAATTAACTTATTAATTAATGTTTTGTCAAGTATTAACAATTTAAGAATGTTGTGGTTTTGACACAGTATTACAGTATATCAGAGGAAACGACAGTGAAGTGGAGGAAAAGCGAGAGTCTGCATTAGTTATGAGTGTTGTGTGGCAGTAACTTCACCGCCGGGCCATAACGTACGTCAGTGCGTCTGACGGACGCATCACTCCCTCCACCATCCATAACCTAGTTAATTTGAATTAAAATCAAAATACTTACTCAACTATATTCATTAGAATTTTTAATTATGAATACAAAATTTCTAGACCTATAACAACATGCTTTTCTAGACTTATAACACTTTTATGAAAAACATTTTTATAAAAAAAGATTAGCTAGTTTTTTTTATATTTGAGCCAAGGTGGTAATTCATTGTAATTGGTGGTAATTTTTCCTGGAGCTGGTGGTAATTTCAGTAAATATAGGATTGGCAACACTATAACCTGTAAACTCGTTAGGTATCGACATTATATCCCCAGACAAAACTTAAAGCAAATTTAATTGCTTTGATTGATACCAAACAAGTTAGGATTAAAATAATAACTATTGCCACAAAACCTTTCAAGCCACATTGTGAACGCTATAAAATGTCATTCATCTGTTTGTAGTACAGTTATGTTATTATTATTATTTATATTTCATTAGCGTATTTTTGTAGTTGTACTAGTTGAAGATCAACAACAAATTTCATAACTTTATATAAATATCTGCTTTATATATTGTCCTTGTTAAACAACATATACATGTTGCGTCGGAATACCCATGCAGCTTTGTATTTTTTCAGAAAGGTTTGCTCTATAATCCTATTGTCAAATTATTATCCACTCAATTATTGTGTATAAGGAATGTATTTAATAATTTTAATAATATAATTTTACAGAGAGTCCCGAAAACTGGTTTTTTCAATCCCAGGGTTTTGATATTAGTAATATAACATAGAAGTAAAACTTTTAAGAGTCTGCAGTACCTCCGCCATCTTCATTTTTATTCCCATAAGAACAATGTTAATTATAGTTGTCTTAGAATCACTTTATCTCGATAATCTTGCATCGGATTCACATGAAACTTGAATATGTTCTCCATAATGGTTTGGCGGTTCATATGACGGAATGAAAAGAATTTTTCATCATACCATAGCGATAAACGTTGTTTTCGGAACGGTCAGCTGGGATCGAAACTAGTTGATTCCCGGTGGGTTGGATAAACGTGTTGGTAAACAAAGTTTTCGGGACTAGACCGCAAAACAGTGGTTTTGGGGGCACTAAACAAGTTAATTTATTTTCATTTTTAATAACAGCTGTAAATAGTTCAAATACAAGATAAACAAATACCAACGCAAGAGGGGGTATATAGATTAAAATTTATTAATTATTATCCAAACTGTAAATTTATTAAAGGTGGTAGGCCTATGATGAAAAGTACTGTTCGTAATTCGTCCGAAAGTGGTATATCGGTGCTCGATCGAATTCAAGTACTCGGCTTCGCCTCGTACTTGAAACTCGATCTTGCACCGATAACGACCACTTTCCGTACTAGTGACGAAATATACTATTTGAAACAGGCAAGCTTTGCTTGCAGCCAAATGTATCATGTGAGATGAACATTCGAGAAAACAATGCTTGGGATTAAATTTTTCAGCATAGAGAGAACTCAGTAGGGCTGGCTCACCATTACACTTTTGGTGTCAGAACTGAACCGCACAATACCTTCCATACCTTCCAAGGGAATGTTCATTGATAGAATCGAGGTGTTTAAAACAACGAAAATATTTCTGACCTCGCTGGATTTGGATTCAAACATATATAAAAAAACTATTCTTTAGTGTTCCTGTTGTATTGTCTATGTATATAACAGCCACAGCACACTGCTTTGCGGATAACTAGTCTATTGTTTCATCCATGATGATAGAAAAAAGCACAAGGCAATCTAAGTTTTTCGTACAAAAGTTCAAAAAAATTCGGACCCAAAGAATTCGTATAACCTTAGTTGTTTTTTTCTCCTCAAGCACAGTTTGGTTGTAATTTGGGAGTCAGGAAATATTGGTTTTCATAGAGGCACAATCATGTCCATCAATGAAAATAGTAGGTTAGTAGAGGCCAGAAAGTCTGCTTACTTCAGTTGAGATCTTTTAACATTGACGTGTGTAAAAAATGACTAGGCAATTTGCCTAAGGTCTTTTGAAGAAGCAGATTTCTTGCACAATTTTACATGTTTATGAGATTTTCCGTGACGCACAATTTATGTTTTGTGTGCAATTTTTTTATTTATTTATTTATTTATTTTTTAGGGAGAGGCAGGGAAAATGCATTACGCACACAGGTGGCCAGCCTGTAGTGTGGGACTCCCCTAAAAACGGGTTTACCAACTAAAAAACCTCCTCTACTCTTTAGGATTCTAACCTGGAATTGATTATCACATTACGTCAGGCTAGGCCTAAATTTGGCTTACGCCCATGGGGCTCGCTCCTTATCCAGCCGTTCGGTCAAGAGATCTCGGCCATTTCGTGGTCCAAATCGGGTTTCTTTTCCAGGAGGACGCCCCGGGCGAACTGTGACAAACAATCCCAGTTGCCCTCATCCTCCATAATCTTTTGGCAGACCGTGTCCACCGAAAAAACACCGAGTTTTCTTGTGGCCTCCAGGCGGGGCCTTTCCCAATGCGAACAGCGGAAGAAGGTGTGTTCCGCGTCATCGGGAACGCCCGGGCAGTAGATGCAATCCGGTGAACCGGTCTTGCCCATCCGGTTCAGGTAAAACTTGAAATTGCCGTGACCTGTCAGGAACTGCGTGAGGTAGTAGTCCACCTCGCCAGGCCGCCTTTCCACCAATGGTTGGACCTGCTCGATGAGATGCGCAGTCCATCGTCCTCGGGTGTCGTGCTCCCAGCTGTGTTGCCACTGCTGGAAGGTTCGGGAGCGCTCATCTGTTCTTGCCGTGTCCTTGCCAATCTCGCCTTGTCTCCGATAAATCGCCTTCCTCTCTCCGGCCAAGAGCTTGACAGGAATGACTCCGGTGACCACCAGGACGGCAGGCTCAGACACTGTCCGGTAGGCGGAACACACCCGGAGCGCAGCTTGACGCTGAACCCGGGCGAGTCGCAACCTGTAGCACTCCTTATCTAGAGCGCCTGCCCACACCTCTGCCCCGTAAAGGAGCACGGACTGGACCGCGGACATCAACAGACGTCTTCTGCTGGATCGGGGACCCCCGACATTGGCCATCAGCCTACTAAGGTAAGTCACTACCTTAGCGGCCTTGTCCACCGTACGGAAGATCTGATCCCTCCAGCTTAACTTGGTGTCCACCATAACCCCGAGGTACCTGACAGCACGGGTTGATTGGACAACCTCCCTTCCCACTCGAAACGGGACGACGGTATCGATCCTCTTCTTCATGAGAATCACGATCTCCGTCTTACTGAGAGCAAGCGAGAGACCGTGATCGGACATCCAGTTGTTGACCACCCGCATAACTCGGTTCAACTTCAGTTGGGCCAGTGCAACGTTGCGTGCAGCAATGAGAGCTGCGACCTCATCGGCATACCCAACCAAAGTGGTTTCCTCAGGCATCTCAGACCTCAGGAGGCTGTCATAGGCAACGTTCCAGAGATCCGGTCCGAGTATTGAACCTTGCGCGGCACCAGAAGTGACTTCCATTGTCCGCGTTCCGTCCCTCGTGTCATAAATCAGGCTTCGAGAGCGTAGATAATCCTCGATGAGCCGCAACAGATATGCAGGAACGCGAAAGGTGTTGCGAAGCGCATCCAACATATCGACACACCTCGCCGAGTTAAAGGCATTCTTGACATCAAGCGTAACAAGAAGCACTACTCGGCGAGAGAAATGGTTGTGGCTCTCGGCTCTCTCCACAGCTCACTGGACTTCGGTGACAGCGTCGATCGTTGACCGTCCCTTCCTGAAGCCATACTGACGGGGGCATAAGTCCCCGACAGCTTCCACGGCAGAAGTCAGGCGGGAACGGATCAGCTTCTCGAACAGCTTCCCAGCCATGTCCAACATGCCTGTGGGACGACGGCAGCTCGGGATCACCTTTGCCCTTGCTGATCAGTACAATCCTGTCTGTTTTCCAGGGAGCCGGAAACACCCCTTCTACCAAACAGGCATTGTACATTCTCAACAACAAGTCAGCGTTGATTGAAAATACTTTCTTTAAAGCCTCACTGGGAATCCCATCCGGGTCAGGAGCCTTGTTGCTCTTCAGGGAGAGAGGGAGGTTTCCAGCTCCTCGAAAGTGAAAAGTGGAACGTCCTCTACCCGTCCGAAGTCAACCGGCGGTCGCTGTGGATGTTCAGGAAACAACGCAGCGACGATCCTCCCCATGGTGGCGCCCTCCATGATGGAAGGGGGAGAGCGGGCGCCGAGTTTCTGTGTTATAATTTTGTAACCCAGGCCCCATATGTCGGAGTCAACGTCGTCACGAAGTCTCCTCCAGCTATTCGCCTTGCTCCTGTTGATCGCCTGGCGGAGAGATTTTCTCGCAGCTTTATAGGCCTCCGACTTACGAACTCTGTCTGCGGGAATTCTCGCTCTTGTGGCGGCTCGTCTAGTTCTTAAACATGTTCTTCTGAGTTCCGCAATCTCTTCAGTCCACCAGTAAACGGGTTGTTTGTCGCGTCGGGGTTTCCTTCGCGGCATAGACTGGTCGCAGGCCGAGACGATCAGTTCTATCGTGGATGTTACTAGTGCCTCGGCCCCAGCCTCACCAGGATTTCCCTGCGCTCCCCGAGAGATGACTTCGGTGAACTTGACCACGTCCAGTTTGTTGGTGTTCCTCCGGCGTGGCCCTTCCCGAGATGCGGAAACTCGACGATTTGCCTGATCATGCAGATCAAAAATGATGTATTGGTGGTCGCTACCCGTGTAGTCCTCCACAACCCTCCAGCCAGAGATCCTCGGTAGGAGCGACTCAGACGCAAAGGTGACGTCGGGGATCGTGCCTCTCTGCCCGTGACGCCGAAAAGTAGGTGTGTCGCCTTGGTTGAGGACGACAAGACCGGCCCTGGCGATGAAATCCAGGATGTATTTCTTCCGGGAGCTGGTAGAGGACATTCCCCACTCGACGGCCCTGGCGTTGAAATCGCCACCAACGACGACATGCCCGGTGGTGCCGAGAACGCACTCCTCTAGGCTATCTATCTTGTCACGGAAGTCATGGACGGCCTCGTTGGGTGTGAGGTAGCAACTGAAGATAGTCACGTCGCTACACCGAATCCAGACGAATCCTCGGCCGCGCCCGTGACTCCGCACCAAGATATCCTGTGTATTACGTGTCCAAAATGCAGCAGTACCGAGGCTGTCGGAGATCCAAATGTTTGGGTCTCTGTCCCAATACTGTTCGCTGATAAGGAGCAAGTCAGCACCAAGTTCTCGGGCGAGCTGATCTAGAAGGTTATCAGCTCCACAGGATCTATGAAGATTGGCCTGGAGGATGTGAATTACCGGCCGCTGCCTTTTGCCTGCTCAAGTGCGTCTCTGAAGGCACCGCACTGACCAGACCCGCTTAAGTGACCGAGGGCACTGGAGCCTGAATCCTTGCAGAGGAAGCAGGAGGGGCTCGAGGAACATTCCTTGCGTTTGTGGCCCTGGCTTCCACACTGGAAGCAGTTGGCACTCCTGTCGGGCTCTTTACAGTTTCGGGAGGAGTGGTCGAAACCGAGACAGCGGAAACATCTCGAAACTACCAACCTCCGTTTGATCCTGCAACTGACCCAACCGACTCTGAGGTGCTGAATGCTAAGCAGCTTATTGGCGTGCTTTTCGCTCATCTCAGCAACAGCCATGCGGAGTTGACTTCGGTTAGGCTTTGTCAGCCATACCCTCACTCCATCAGCCGGTATCTCCGGGAGTGCCACCTGGATCGCACGGGTCACCTCCTCTTCGGTGGAGAGGGCATCAAGGTCCCGAATCTCGACCGAGCACTTCGGTTCTAGGGCCTTGATGGAGCCTTTGTCCCCAAGTGCAGTCTTGATGGAAGCGGCAAAACCAATCTTGTCACTCGACTTCCCCAGTTCGAGGAGGACATCCCCGTTCTGGGTTCGCCGAATAGACTTGATAATGGTGTCGGTCTCTTCCGGTCTTTCCAGCGATCTAATCTGACCCAGAACATCGGCGAAAGATCCTAAGGGCTTGATCAAAATTGCCTCCGTCCTGGGCTTCTTAGGCCTGGGTTGTTTAGGCTTTCTGACAGACTTGCCAGAGACCTCCCCAACCGGGTTTGAGACTTGCGTCCGCTCCACCCTCGACGCACTTTTCGAAGCTGCCTCCGCTTGCTTCTGCCTCCTCCTTTCCTTCTTAGAGAGGCGCGTCTTCCAGTCCTCCAAAGGTGTTGAGGCAGAGTTTGCTGCCAAGGCAAGATTAGCCACCGGAGCAGGAACCTCTGCAGGAGTAGCCGCTGGAATCACGGCAGCGCCCGGGGCGGATTGAGTAGCCTGGACAGGAGATATCTGCGATGCTGCAGTGACAAAAACCGGTCTCGGCACTGAGTCCACCTCAACAAGCTCAGGGCTTCCCGGCGAAGAACCGCTCTGCCTCTTCTTTCGCTTTCTGGCTTGAGTCTGGGACTCAGCCAGATGAGCTTGAGGCAAAGCAGACATAACTCGGTTCATAACGTCGCGCTCCTGCTTCACTGCCTTCAGCCTGATCTTCCGGCATTCCTCGATATCGCCAAGGAAATCCTCGACTTTCGGAATTCCGTCCTTAATCGCCTTGTTAACGTTCTTCTGAATAAGGAGAGCCTTGCCCATCTCCTTCAAAAGATCGTTCATTTTCTTCAGGGACAGGTTTTCCTCCTCGTTGGCATCGTCCTGTTGCTGCCGAAGCATTTGCATCTCGAATACCGGATGATTAATTATTCTCATTGTAAATTGGCTTACGCCGTTGATACATAAAATAAATAAATAAAAGAGGGCTCTTCCTGGGAGGAATTCCTTGCATCCCGGCTAGAGGTGTTACCGGCTCAGTCACCGCCATACCCAGCCCAACCTCATCTTTCTCCTTTCCGGTTACGGCCGATGATCCGGCGACACCAGCAGCCTTGAACGGGACCGGCGCGGCGGAGGGGAGGTTTTAATTCCCCCTGTCGGCGTCCCAGTCTTCGAGGTTGGAGACCTCTGTACAATAGAGCTTCGCCTAAAAGCAGCTTGCTCATTCTACTTTAAGTTCGTGTTTTGGTTTTGAAAATCCATGCTATCTTGTCTTTATTCTAGGCTGGGCCTACTTTTCAAATAAGCTTAATACTTATACATTTAGTTCGATTTGGAATGTTCTCGATTCCAAATAATTATTTCTAATATTATTATTAGAAATAACTTATTAAATTCTTATGTTATTATTTCTAATAATAAACCCACCCTAGGCAGGGTTAGGCCTATAACTGTATCAATATTCACTACCAAAACTGAATCAAATTAAATTTTAAAAGCCAATAGTCCACAAAAAGAAGTTTTTGGACAATGCTGCGAATTTCCCAAAATTTTAGTTAACTTAATTCACTTCCCACTTGTTCCTTAGTAAAGATTTATCTTTACATTCAACCAATGCATTTCAAATTCAATCTTCCTCCAATTCACAGTTTCCCAAATTAAAATTAACTTAGCTTTTCTCTCTAACACTAACTGAACTATCTAACTTTAAACAAACAACTTTACTCTTTCAACAGATAGCATGAAAATCCACCATTTCACTTATCTCTAATCAATGGAATCGAGGTCAACTTACATCAAAAGGAAGAACAAAAACATTAAAATTAAAGTGCGAAAAACTTTATTATTTGGTTTAGTTCTTAAATTTCTTAGTAAAAAATATGTGACAGACAAAGAGTACAAAACTCACTCTCAAAACTACTATTGATTTATTAAATATTTACATTGAAGACAAAAGCAGAGGATTAGCTATTTTTTCAATTTTTACAGTTTTTACTAAGCTATTACCGATCAGAGATTACCACCCAATTTACCACCAGAGCTAAAAATTACCACCAAATGTAGTAATTATTACCCGATTGGCAACCCGTTATACAGGGTGTCCCGGAACTCTCTGGAACTTTTTTGTATATTTGTTCCTTGCATCGAGACAAGAAAAAACATCATACAAATAGGGGTCTAAAATCCATCGTTAAGCCGCTAGCCACCACTTTTTTTCATAATAATTTTTATATCCGTGACGGATTTTTGTATTCGATTTTTGTAGCTATACGATGGATTTTAGACCCCTATTTGTATTCAGTCAATATTTGGTATGAATCTTTATCATACCAACGTACATTTTCAGGAAATAAATTCATTTTTTCCACTGTAAATTTTTAAAATGGCGGCCATTTTAAATTTTTAAACTCGTATATTTGAAAATCGGTAAATTTCATAAAAATATTCCCTGACACAAAAAAGTTGCCAAATTAAATTATCTAAATAACGGTACCAAGTTTATAAGGATCTAACAATAAATAACAGAGTTATTGTGATTTTCCTCCAATAAAAACATTGATTTTGAATTATAATTATTGCAAATTAAATCCATTTTGATAGACAAATCGCAACAACTCTATTATTTGTTATCAGATACCTACAAATTTGGTACCGTTGGTTAGGTAATTTAATTTGGCAACTTTTTTGTACCGGGTAAAATTTTTATGAAATTTGCCGATTTTGAGATATTTGAGTTGAAAAAGTTTAAATGGTCGCCATTTTGAAAAACACAGTGGAAAAGATAAATTTTTTTCCTGAAAATGTACATTGGTATGATAAAGATTTTTCTCAAATATGAACTGAATTCAACCATCTGTTATGGAAATAAAAATTATTATGTGAAAAAAAAACAAAGTAGCGGCTAACGGCTTAACGATGGATTTTAGACCCCTATTTATATGATGTTTTTTTTTTTTTCTTGTCTCGATGCAAGGAACAAATATACAAAAGGGTTGCAGATAGTTCAGAGACACCCTGTAATTTTACAAAAAATATAAAGACATTCTATTTAAAAATCAATTTATTAAGTATTGTAAAATGTTATTTCGGGTATTCAAATAAAGCGTAAATACAAAAAAGATGAAATTTTTTATAAGCTTACAAACAAAAAATATCTATTCAAATCCGATTAATAGTATACAAAATATACGCAATTAATAAAATATCACTTTTCGTCATATCTATGACGTCATAGTCAGTTTTTGAGAAGTTTGGACCGTTTTACCATAACAAGTTTATTACAATCTTATAAAATGCCACGGGAATTGTTACAAATAATAATATTAATAATAAATAAGTAAAAACTACCAGATGTGAAAATGACACCTGTGCAAAACACTTCCTAAGAAACCTTTATTCGATTACAAAAGTCAAATTGTACGCAAACCATATGCGGTTTTCCTACGGAATGTATAGTCAGATAACAGGATCGGTTAAAGCTCTTATTATTTGAAGAATCTTTAAACACTTGTTTTAATAATTTGTGTTTATGTTAATAATTTGTGTTCACACATAATTTTGTGTTTATGTTAAATAGAGACACATGACAATAGAAATTTGCCAATGGTAAACCTACTACCCTCTCAAAATTGAATGCAACTAATGTTGGTGCGTGAGTAGCTCACCTCGAATTCATCCAATATAAACGTTTATCCCTAAAAAAATAGAGGGTCTAAGGGCTTAAAACAGAAAAGAACCATATGCTCCTAAAAAAAAATAAAAAAGAATTTAATCTTAATATTATTGTGCCTGGACCAAGTGAATGGAAACAGGAATAGTAAACGGAAATAGTTTATGTTATACCTACTCCGATTTGGATCCTGACAGACTTTGTAACATTTCCCAAATGATATACATGGGGAAGAATTTCTTTTGAGTGTAAGTTAGTTATGCGAAATGTAAATGTATTCTCGTAAGTAAGGTTAATTGGTGCTCGTTGTTCCATCTGGTTGTGAATATTTTTAATTTAAGGCATAAAAATGAAAATCAATTTGATAGAATCTCAGAATGGACTCGGACACGATTTTATGAGTGTTTTAATATATAGGATGTTTTACGAGACTTTTATTTCTTTCTGTGCGAAAAATGTGTGATCATTTACAAGATTGAATGAAGGAATTTCTGCTCCGAACCGATCCCCTTAGCTTGCTCTTCTGCTTCAACTTTAATGGACATGTTCGTCGACTGTACGCTTAAGCCCTCAAACGTCTTATGTTCAAAGTTGAATTTAAGCAAGCCCATGAAATCAAGTTTAACATGTTTTAACCAAGTATATTCTAACCATATATATATATGAAACATTTTATATTTAATAGCATATTTTTATATAAAATCATTCAATATAGGTTTACCTGAAAAACAGCTGAATCTTTTTTTGCAGATAAATGTATACTTAAAAAAAATAAATAATAAATAAATAACTGTATCACACGTGAATAACATAAACTTATAAGTTCAACAGTAGAGATAAGACGGAATATTTTGGCCTCTGGTATACATCATTGCTGAATTTAAATTGGTAAACAAATGGCAGGCCTTCTAACAACAGTCTGCAACACGTCGCTCTACCCCAATTGTTTGAGCTGCAAACGGCTAAGATATTCCTGTTATCTTAAATAATTATTGAAGGTCAATGATTTTTCCATATGTAAGTTATTTTGTGTTTAGGAAGTTTTTCACATTAGCATTAATGAGTATTTGTTCTAAGAAGAAACACTAAGTTGTAATGTAACAAAAATCATGTATTTATTTATTTGCTAAGAAAAGCATTATTTTGGAATTTTAAATTCACATTCGGGGTTTTACATATTTTAAAATAAAAACCCGTTGATGTAGATCAGATGTTTTGAAAAAGGATTCTTATCTATACTTTTTATTTACTTCGATCAGATGGGACGTTGTATAAAACTTTTCTTTTCTGACATCCCATTCCATAAGCCACTGTTTACACTGTATGACTTTGTCTACAATAGAGTCGGTATATGACACATTCACCAATCTCCAAAACCTGTATGAAATGCTAAAATTATTAAATCCCACACAGCTTAGCAATAGTTAGTTAAAAATAAAAATAACAGCTCAATAAACAAACATAATCCTCAGCTGGCTGCAGTGTTGTAGCGTAACGATCCATTTCGCGAGCCCGCAGCACGACTAACGCCGCGCCGCTTTGGGACCGACAACTGTGACTTAATTACTTGACATTTAACTCATTTGCTCTGAATTTCACACTGGCAACTTAATAACCCAACTTTAACAGTTTCCCAAGAATCCTGAAATGTAATAGATTCCTACATATAATACGAGAAGTATTTTTGTGAAAATAACCTCTCCTTTATTTCCAGACCAACTTTGACGTTTGAGGTGTCAACAAATTCGTCGTCTCGTTTCGCATATTTCAGTGATATGATTTTGAAACTTATTATTTCAGTTTTTTTATATAATTGATTTTGATATTTACAATCTAGATATTTCTTTTCCTGAAGTGTTTGTTCTTAAATGTATGTGTTAATTAATAATCTAATTGATACATTAATTTTAAAACCGTAAAAAACTAATGAAACCTATCATTTAAGAAACGATACTATATGTGACATATATGTGAAAATTATTTAAACAAATTTCATATTTGATTGAAATCGATCTTGAAGTTTTTGTTTAAAAAAATATATTCAAGTACACATGTTGTCCAATACGACATATCATTGTTAACAGCGTAAATGTCATTAATGCCGTTTTTGTTTAACAGTATTATTTGTTTATGTTCAACTGTTTTTATTTCATTTTTCAAGTTGTTATTTGGTTGCAAGCATAACTAGTTTATTTCATTTGAAACACAGCCTTGTGTATTCATATTGACAATGAAGCGTACAACTGCTCATCACTGCGTATAACTGCTCACTTTAAATTGATAAAATGTATATTTTTATTTGCCCAACAGAGACATAATGTAATTCAATTGGGTATCCGTAATTGCTAGAAAGTTTTGTACAATATGTGTTTATAATACATTATTTACCTCACATTCACGCAGTTTTGTTGTAGTGAAGTGCCGGTGTACAATAGTGTAGACGTTTTAAAGGAGCATTGTTGAAGTAGTGGGACAGGTTTGACAGCGGTAGCTCAGTGACATTTTTGAGCCGGTGAGACAAGTTCAGTTTAACTTAATTCCACGGAAGTCACTTAGGTTGACGACACCAATTTGTCTTCCGCCCTCCTCTTTCCCCAGCCCGAGTAATGTGCTTTGGTTGTGTGATTCATAAGTAGATTACAACAAACAACCACTTACAAGGGTAATCATTTAACGCGTAGCTTAATTGAGACTTAATCATAATTGATCGAATATCATCATATTTTATATTGTCAGTTTTTTTTTTTTCTGATGAGCATTCACAATTACAACGATGGGTAAACCTATATTTATATTAAAGTACTTTTTACAGATTTTCACTTTTACCTTACAGATTTACAAAATTTACAGATTTTTCAAACTGTCGTCCAATGTTTATATATCAACTGTTATGTAACTGAAGTAATTTTATATCTTCATTAAAAAGAAAACAAAAATCGTTAGTATATTAATGTTACTCATGTGCCCACACACACACACATATATATATATATATATATATATATATATATATATATATATATATATATATATATATAGTGTGTATACTCATAAATAAAGGATGTCAGATTGATTAAGAGTTGTGATTTTTTTAAACAATAATGTAAGTACAATATTATGTAAGATTTTTAACATATAGTGGTTTTGTAAAAGAAGTTCAAAGTCAGCCTTTAGTATCCACAGACGTTTTCCTGACAACAGTTCCAGTTTGTCTATCAATCAGGGCCGTCCTTCCTGTTTTTACGTCCTTTCTTTATCTGATAATGTTCACGCTGCCATTACTTTTTTTGTTGAACATACTAAAGAAATTTTAGCTATAAAGGTGTTAATAACAAAACTTTGGCCAAATAAACATAGTTTATCATTAAATAGTACAGGGGTTACATGAATTTTTTCCTTTGAGAAAACCTTATATTATTTGTAAACAGTTTTTATGTACATTTATTTCTATGCAGAATAGTACTGAAATCATAGATTGTAGTAATCTCATACCGTAAACCGTACGCAAAACAGTTCATTTCCAGTTTCTGTGTCATTCCCACTCTAGAGCGTCAATGTTTATTCTCGCATGCTAAATCAAATAAGAATTTAAGGTCAAAACATGCTTTTGTTACAAACCATTCCACAGCTGTTGGCCATTGTTGTAGTTTATTAATTTCTGCATTTTAGTTTGAGGTTATGTTTGATAATTAACAGTGTGTTCCAACAGAAAAAAACATAACCTAAATGACATTTTGTATACAATAAAAAATTAAATATTTTGCAATTATGGTGGGAGGAAAAATCGTATGTGTATTACGAGCACAAATAGTAATTTCCGCTCTCGAAATTAACTCTGCCGACGCTTCGTGCGGCCATCTATAGTTCTCGAGCGGCAATGACATACTTTTGTCACATGTGCGATGGTTCAACCTACTCACTGTAATTAGCTACCGGTAGTTAGAAAGTATTTTTTCTCTCAACATTTATTTTCATTTTATAGCTGCGATCAAATGTTAATTGTGAGACAACAACAATAGTTAAAATAAAAAAATTATAAATTTCTTAAAGTATTAATAAAATAACATACGGTTGGACAAAATTATACCTTATCAAAGACATTGTTATGTTTAGTTTAATTGTATATAACAATCATACACCTAAATTGTTTTACTTTAATTTTTATGAACACCATAACTCAATACTGAATCTTTTTATCTTGTGCTTCCTGCAAGACTAGTGTTTCGTATATTGAACGTGCCATACGAAAATCGCTATCAAATCATATCTTATATTCGATGTCTTAGACTGCCTAGTTTCCTTACATTAGACTTTAAACCAATTATTATTTTAATGATCTTAAACATAAAAAATACCTATTGCATGATTTTTGTTTGTTTTTGTTTGCTCAGTTCATAATAATGTTTTGAGAAATTTGTGACATAAATTTTAAAATAAAACTTAGCAAAATATGTTGTCAAAAAGTAGAATGAAATACTAAATTTATTTACAATGACATTTCACCATACAAGACATCCATAAATATCATTTTGGACAAATTAGTTATCCGAAGTATTTTTTGTTATTAAATACAACATATGAACTAAAAGAAAGAAAGCTGCATGTTGAATATCCCACGAGAACAACTATGTCAACTGGTGGTACAACAGACACATTAATGTGTGTAGTATGTCAAAGTAGAAATGCAATTTAATATTAATTGTAGTCTAAACTTAAGCATCAAACTTGGATTAGTTTCCAGGATATCAGTTTCAAAACTAGTTCATTACTCCCTTTACATACACCATGTGGGTAACAGTGTTATGAAGATATGTTTTCGACTAGAAATTATTTAGGTAAACAAAATATATCTGAAAGTTTTAAGACTCAAAACCACTAATATTTATTTTTAACTTTACATTATTTTAACTTTTCATCGTTTAAATTTAGGTATTTCTGAATATTGAAAGGTCACAAATATTACAATAGTTTTTGTAGATTTTTATACATACTATAACTGATTTTTTTCAAGATCCCTGAATTGTTTTCAACGTTTTAATAATATTAATGTAATAATTAGTTTTCGAGCAATGTATTTTTTCAGTATTTTTTATTTGGGTGTTATGTTTTCAACTCTATGTTATTGACGAGAAAAATCTTTTCAGATATAAATTTTATTTATACAATTTACTTGATGTGTAAATTACTTCTCATTTAAAAATACAAAAACATCTAACTTATGTTTAAGTATTTTCAAAACAGCATTGTAACATTTCTTAGGATTCACATTTCTTGTTGCACATTTTATTACGGTATGTTATTAAAAAAATATTTAGGCAATAACGGACTTATGTATTATCTAATGACATGCAATAAAATATATACATTTTCAGTCTTAAATTAGTTGCATAGCTAACACCAACATTCAATTTAATTTAAATTGATTGATAACTCTTTTAGTGATTTATTATTATGAGTACAATTATGTTATCATCCTTTTGTAAGTAAACATAAATCAGGACCTCCCAAATTTGTAGGCCAGTAAATATATTTATCCCATTTATAAAAAAGAAAAAAACATTCTTTCGATAGGAAATACCGGTATAGTACGCGGAAGGGAAATGTGACCCGGACTGTTCTGATGGGTTCATCAGCTCCGAATCCCTTGTCAAAATATCTGTCCCCTCCGACAAAACTGTCCGGCCGACAGCTTAATTTAATCCTACCTCTGAAAAACTCGGATATTGTAGCTTATATAAATATTTCTAACTCGTATAGGTATACTTCAAAATAATACTTAAATTTTGTAATAGAACAATTTTAAATTAAATGAATAAGGTTTTATTTTTGAAATATTAATAAACTCATTATTGATGGATTTAGTAAATCGTCTAAACTTATAGTGATTCTAATTTTATTTATGAATATTTTCTCAATAAATTGCCCAACTCTATAGTAAACATATTAATATTTGTTATCTCTTTTTGAAAATGGTCACTTATTTATTTAATTATATTATTTGCTTTATTAATTAGTTGCTAACCTGACAGCTATGAAGACGGTAACAAGGATGTTCTGAATCAGTAATAGTTTTACTATCTGTAGAGTTTACAATTTTTATTTCACACTAAGAATTGATTTATGCCAGAAGAACTTCGAAGTAGCAATAATAATAGCAATAAAAATAGCAACACATAGTATATTTTATGTAACAAAAATGTACTATATCGTACTTTAATAATATTTGTGAGGATTGAGTTCAATGTTTAGTTGTGAATAAATTACTCCAGTTAGTTATATTTTATATTATTAAAATCAGCAAATATTCGACAGATAATCTTGAAGGCTAATTTGAAAGTAAATAATAATAAACAAAAAATGTACTACGGTTAGGTTGTAACAAAACCGGAAAGTGTAGAGCTACAAGGGAACAAACCATTTAACATCCGCTGCAGTACACCCCCGCCCTGGGACCAGCCACTTTGACTTAATTTTACAACGTTTATCACCTTTACATTTCCGTCCTATGGGTACTTTTATGGTAGTCAAGGTGTAATTATTTATTTCCACTTTTTAGCCATACATAAATTAGCAATATATATACTCCGAAACATTTTTTAAGATTTTTATAGAAACAATTAGCTTGTTTAACCTTCTCTGAATCACAATTATATATATGAAACTACTAATTTATTATTTCATTAATGAAATTTTAACAAATTAATGAAATAACTGGCTGGGTAGCTGAGTAGTTATAGAGCTCGCCTTTGAATCCAAAGGCTGCTGGTTCGTTTCAGAGGAAAGTTAGTAGCTTTTTAAAGTATCGATTCCGGACTTAGTTGCCATTTGTCATTGGGCTATCAATTAATGATGCTTTCTAACAACTGGTTGATGTTAGATAGTAACAATACTGGGGTTTGAACCGTACCCCGTCAAAAAGTTAAAAAATGATACTGGGTTATTCAGACACAAAATAATAAATAATGCCAATTAAAAAAAAATCTCATCACAGGGGTGACGCTTTTTGGGTTCATAAGAAGACTGAGATTTGAGAAACATTTTAGGCCCATATTATTACCTATAGCTTTCTAAAAAACAAGGATATAATCAGCCTAGTGTGCTTACAGTGCAACCTTAGTGTTTTGCAGCCTAGGGCCAAAAATGTTTGCAGCTATGTGCAAAAGTCGTAGAGCCTGCTGCAGCTGCAGTTTTACAAATAACTGATTATTTCAGCCAATTTTTTCTCCTTTGGGCCTCTCAACGGTTGCATAGAAAAGAGCATTATGGATCAGTATGACAGAAAAACAAGCTATACAAAAAAAATCTTTATAAAATAAAGCTTTCAAATTTACCCTTTAAGTATAGAAAACGCAGTCTGGATACACAGAGCTAAACTACAAAATATTTTTGTATAACAAAAAATCAAGTGTTTTAATTTAAGAATCCCTGTAAAAAATGTTTAAATAAGTATTTTGTTTTTATTTATTTTTTCCCTTTTTAGTAACAATCATAGTTTCAATTATAAAAACTAGCACAAATAACTCTAACACGGTTTTGAGAACTGCTCTTGGTAGACCTATTTTTTGAAATTATTTAATGCATTTAAAGTTTGAATGTCATACATATATTCTTTTGTAGAAAAATAAAACAATAGTTGTAAAGGTTTTACATTAAGTTTGTAAATTTATGATGTAGTTAACATAATAAACTTTCATCTATTTAAAACTAGTGTTGCAATACTGAGTCCCTTTAACAAAACCTATTCAAGCAATCCTGAGTAACACTTAAATTTAAGCATAACTAAACAACAGCCAAAGACGACACGAGGGTACCGTTTTAAGTGTAATAGCCCCCGCAGCCATATCTCCCAGTTGTTATTACCCGTCCTTTATCTTCTTTGAATCTGTTATTTTACAACGTAGTTATTTTTTGTGACAATATTATAGTGTCTTATATAATACAGGAGGCTATTAGCCTATCTCATATACTTTGTGTTTGGTAATGTGTTTGATAGGGGAACTGCTGTGGTAGTCTGAATATGGATTGCCTTTTTTAAACGAATTGAACGTTAAGTGTAAAAGGTTGCATAAGAATATATAAATCATTATTTTTTCAGTAACATATAAGCAAGCGTCTTGACCGTTTCGCCTGATAAGGGTAGTACCAATTATACTGCTTGTGAACATATGAAGTTTGGCTACCTGAGGCTTATTAAAAATGCTTTATACCACCTTGCTGTACGCACAATAACATTTTATCGTAGGTACTTTACTGATAGTTCTAGATCATCTTCACGTTCTCCTCTTGACTCTATTGCAGATGTAAATGAAGACGTTGTATAGCCAGGCGAGGATACCTCTTTTAAATATTCATGAACATGAACACACAACACCGCCAGGCGTCGCGACAGTTGAGTTATAATTTTTTATAATTTATCATGATACTGCATGAATCGTTCAATGTCAATTGCCTCGTGGTTTTAATTGCATAACCAGTAATAATAACCATTTTATTTTTATTTTTTACTATATCTCCTTCTTTGATGTCTTTCATTTTACTTTGCATTCTAAATACAACGGAAAGACGACTACACGACACCGTTTCGGTTTGCCACAGTAGTATAGGTTTTGAATTTAGATTAGGTCTTAGCTTACCTCGTAATGTTTATTTAAAACTGTAAGTTATAAGATATATATTTGTTCTGTACAATGAATCTTAGTAAATTGTAGGGATCCGAGATTTTAAATAAGACAATTATAAAATATTTTAGTGAACCCAACCTATTTGGATGAAGGGCAGCCCGCTAACAATCTGACAGTTTTTTATTCAATGTTGCATTTTTTAAAAGCAACTTCACAAAAAATCCAATTTGGAAAAATCCAATTCAAGAATTTGGTGAATCCAAATTCTTAAGTTTTATTACAATAAAACACTTTATATGTTTTCATTATAATCTTTTCTTTAAGTATACAATTCGCTTACGCAAAACTGTTTCTGTTTCTGTGCAGATCATGAAATATAAAACGAGAAATAATCGTCTATTATATAAACATGTTTTAGATTGATAACAAATGTCAAAGTAGCATATACAGGGTGTCCGGCTTCCAACTTTACAAACTTTTCCAGGTTATTAAGCATGCCAAAACAAACAGAAAAATCATAAACATATGTCCTAAAATGCTTTGTTAAGCCGCCATTTTGTTTTTTACGCTTAACAATTTTTATTTCAGTAATATGTAGTTGTATTGAGTTTATATTTTTCATGTACCTTAATCACACCAATGCTCATTTGCTGAAAAAAATCCGATGTATAGTTTCAAAATGGCGGCCATTTAAAATATTTAAACTAAAAATTTCTAAAAAACGATAAATTTTATAAAAATGTTCCAAGAACCAAAAACGTTGACAAATTAAATTATCTAAACAATGATAATTTAAATTAATTTGAATTATCTAAATTAGATAATTTAATTTGTCAACTTTTTTGGTTCTTGGAACATTTTTATAAAATTTACCGTTTTTTAGATATTTGAGTAAAAAAAATTTTAAATGGTTGCCATTTAGAAAATATACATCGGGAAAAAATAATATTATTTTCTGCAAATGAGCATTGGTGTGATTAAGGTACATGCCAAATATAAACTCAATACAACAACCTATTACGGAAATAAAAATTGTTAAGTGTAAAAAACAAAATGGTGGCTAGCGGCTTAACGAAGCATTTTAGAACATAAGTTTATGCCTTTTTTTGTTTGTTTTGGCATGATTAATAACCTGGAAAAGTTTGTAAAGGTGGAAGCTGGACACCCTGTATATTTACAGTAGCAGTTGGTTTACTAAAAAAGATGAAATCCAATCTTTTTATATTGTTAAAGTCCAAAAAGATAGTAAACATTACTTTCAATACTCAACATACTCATTACGTAGTAAACAATGTAATAATGAATTTTCGCCGGTAAAAAACTAATTACGAAAACAGATTGTTTCACATTAGTGTGGTGAAAAATAGTTTTACTCCTTGATAGACGGTGTTAAAATCGTACATTTAAGATAGGTATTTATTTGTATTTACTTTATTAATGTGTATATACATTTATTTTAAGATCTCAACTATGAAGACAACAACTATAAATAAATCATACGATTGGCAGAATGGTTTATTTATTTAATAACTTCCTGTAATATCCTGTAGTCGCAGTAACATTTTGTATTCTGAAAATGAGACGAATTCACGTTAACCTAATACCGCGGAAGTCGCTTGGCTTGACGACAGCAAATTGCTGCTCTCGCCTGCCTCGTTAGCTTTAAACGCCTCAGGCTAATGTTACCCACACGCCCAGTGTTCATACACACTCCTTGTATACGCGGTTCTGTTGTTCTTGTACATTTAGTGAAAATTTTCTTAAATAAGTGTTTCTCTTTGTTCTTCTTCGGAGTATCATTCCATACTGGTCTCATTTACTTTTATACGTGAATAATTTTACATAACGTGTAGACCTATTTTTTTAATGAACTTACAGAAAATCATAAGACCATTAGGCCACCAAATCTGGTTAATATGCAGTCCTCCTGTAACTTTTCGGGTTAAGTTACGAAACTCTCCTCTTCCCAATCCCCTAACCCATATAACAAAACGGCTCTCCCTTCAGTTTTAGTAAAAAAAATTTCATAACTCTTTTAGATTAATTAGAAAATTTAAAGTTACACGCAAAATTTAATCAGAATTAATGTTTTTCCTTCTATCACATAGAAAATCACCGGACGGTATGCAAAGGAGTTCGTGGGTGAACTCTATGTTCAAATGTGAACTATATGATCACATGTAAACTATATGATCACATGTAAACTCTACGTTTACGTGTGAAACACGTTTATGTTTGAACAACTATCACTTGTAAACAAATGTTACTATAATGTGTGAAAAACTATCACGTTTGAACAAATATTACGTTTGAACCACTTTCAACTATGAACAACTATCACATGTGAAGAATAATACGTGTGAACAACTATCCCGTGTGAACAACCATCATATGTGAAGAACTATTACGTGTGAACAACTATTACATTAGAAAAACTATTAAATGTGAACAACTATCATGTGTGAACAACTATCACGTTTGAACCACATAAATTAATATATAAAAAAATCATAGTGTTCCAATTGCCTACTGCAAAACACTGCGGAGATAATAATAAATTAAATTTCACTTATGATTGATACCAAAACTTATAGCTTTTATGGACTAAAATAGCGCTACCTACCAACAGGTTGACTTTACATAATGATTACTCCTTTCTCAATAAACTATTAATAAATACTGGGAGACGTTATAAACACAAAACTGAAAAAAGAAACATAAAACTATCATTACTCAACAAACTGTATGCTATTTTTATGGTTATAAACTTGAATATGTCATTTCTTAAATTTGAACTATTTATATTCTGGAAATAAAAAAAAACACATGATTACATACATAGAGAAAGAAAGAGGAGCAGTATAGATTATAAACCATCCAAATAATGTCAATATATAAAATGGGTTCAAACAGAACAGGTCGTGGCTACTTATTTAAAAAATCCACCCAAAGTAATTAGTATTTTTGTTTTAAATTAACTTTTACATATTACATCAGTTTTTTAACGAATTTCCCTATAGGGAATACGCTATTACGGTAGTAGCCATGGTAAGACCTAAGCCCGGGACCACTTTACTTTTTCATTTTGAGGTCCCCAGAAGCCAAAAACACCATTCGTTCATTTTCATATATATATATATATATATATATATATATATATATATATATATATATATATATATATATATATATATATGTATATCTATGTGTCCGTTATTCTGATAACTTTTGAAGGGGACTTCCGATTTTGATGAAATTTGGTATGAAGGTGTAAGACCAGATCTATTTTCATGAGTTCGCGAACCAGCATTATCGGGTTATGGGAACGGGGTTTTATGGGGTTTCAAAGGGGTCAAAATTGGGTTTTTGGCATTTTTGGACCTCAATTTTCAAAATTCATGAATTTTAACTGAAACCATTCAAAAGAGCTTAAAATACCAAACAATTCAGTATTTTGAATTTTTAACTTAGTTTAAATGGTTACGGAGAAAATCGAAAAATGTGTTTTCCATGTTATTCTTATGGGAAATCAAGAAAACCCTATATCTTACCTATTTATTGACATAACTTAATCAAATTTGGTATGTACATTATCTAGATAGGGTTTAACTCATACTTGCTCACAAAACCCATATGGCGGCAAACCTACATACTCAGCCCCATGGGGTTTATGGGGAAAATAAAAATTGTCAGAGCTTGATATAATTTTGTGTTTAAATTATTCACCAATTATTGATAAACTTAGATTTTCTAACAACACCCCATGGCAGAAAACCTACATACTCGATCCTATGGTGTTTTTATGGGGAAAGTAAATAATCTGAAATTCCATTGGAAATTCGCTGAGTACGCAGGTCTGCTGCAACAGGGGTATTTATAATCATCTGTTTAATTATTTATATTTACACTTTTATTTACTGCGGTATATTTATTCTGTTATCTTACGAACAAATTTATGATGACTGGTCAAAGTTAGGGAAATAAATATGCATATAATTACTGTATATAAATATAACTACAAGTTTAGGAATACATATGGTAGTATATAGAAATGTGTACATATAAAGATATAGTATATTCAATGTTTTGTAAGTTTAATTACTTTTAATATTGATTTACAAATCAATCGTCAACACAGCGTGAAAATCCAATAAATTACATTATTATACATTTTGAATTTTTAATAATAAATATTTAAGATACTTAGAAGTAATAGAACAGATCATCTATATGTCAATGTCGTTTTATGATTTACAAGTATGGGACGCACAAAACATATTTAATAATCCAGTCTTTCAAAATTGGGAGAAGGCAATATACAATATTTTAGGCTTTAAGATTTGTTTCTGTGCTATAGACTTCCCTTAAAAGAGCTGTAACAGAAAAAATATATACAGTACTAAAGACTAATTAAAATAGTATTAAAGTGACGACTTAACGTTAAAGTTGATAATCAATATGATTAGATTATTTAACTAAATTTATTAACACGTTTTCGTTCTATTTAAGTTATCATTTTGACAAAGAGACAAAAGTCGAATACTTTTTGCTACTTTGCTATAGTACACATTTTGCTTTATAAGACAGATTGTCGAAAGATATTGTCAATGCAAACTAGGAAATCCAAAGTTTTCAATCAGTTCTTTTTTTTCATTTAATATGTTTAAAAACATTTTCATTCTAAAACCCTAGTTGTTTTAGAACAACTATGATAATGAAAAACCTTTTGTATAAATTCGGTTGTCTACTAAAAATAGTTATACAAAACTTACACATCACTGCTATATAGCAGTTGGTCATTGTTGCAACGACTGTAAATCCAACAAATAAAAACCATCCAAACCAAGACATGTTACTTTGAACATTCTATCTCTGCATTCAGTATCTTATAAGTCTTGTACGAATTGGGTTATGATTCTCTTGGCATAATACCTCACTCACGTCAGTTGGTGTATCAAAACTGGGGCGGATAGGAATGTATTACTCATCCCCCCCCCCTCTACGATCTCCATAATTGATGCTTCATCTATCCGATAATCAATCCAATAAAGATATATATAAATTATGTTTTAAAAACAAACTAAATTAAGTGATAGTTTATCTCATCACTGGAAATACAGTAGACCTATGCCCCATTCTTTAATCTAATACTCCTTGCGAGTTTCAATCCACACAGTTTATAAAAAAAAAAAAAAAAAAAAAAAAAAAACATTCCCGTTTTAATATGAATGACAGGGTGTCTTAAGACCGTCACCAAACTTCATAATATGGCTAAGTGGATCTAAATAAGCAAAAAAGTCAATTGAAGGTATGTCATAATATGCATGTTTACCCAGATATCCGCCATTTTGTTTTTTACACAAAAAAAATTTTTGGATTCCTGTAGGAATGTCATATTTGGGATGGACCTTTATAATAACAATGTCCGTTTTCACAATAAAAATTATTTTTTTCCACTGTATATCATCAAAATGGCGGCTAATTTAAATTTTTAAACTCAAATATCTTAAAACAGTAAATTTTACAACACACAAAAAAGTTTACAAACGTGATTTTACAAATCAATTTTGTGAGTTTACAAACCAATGATACCAAGTTTGTAAAGATCCGACCATAAATAAGGGAGATATTGTGATTTTTTAGCAGAGAAATGGTAATTTTCCATTGTAATTAATACAAATTAAGGTTATTTTAATAAAAATCACAATCACCCCATTACTTGTAGTCAGATCCTTACAAACTTGGTATCATTAGTTAGATAATTAGATTTGTCTTCTTTTTCGTGCCTTGTAAAATTTTGATCAAAGTTACCGGTTTTAAGGTATTTGAATTTAAAAACTCAAAATGTCCACCTTTTTAAAAACTTTCATCGGAAAAACATTTTGACTGTGGAAATGGATATTTTTTTTATAAAGGTCCATGCCAAATATGAAGTTAATACATTAATCCGTCACTGAAATAAAAATTATTAAGTCTGTTAAGTGTAAAAATCAAAATGGCAGATATCTGGGTAAATATGCATATTAGGACATACCTTCATATACACTTTTTGCTTATTTTGACCCAATTAGTCATATTATGAAGTTCGGTGACGGACTTCAATGACACTCTGTATATACCATGTATTTAACCATATTTTAGCTGTTCAATTTTAAAATTACTATAGATTCCTATATGGGTTGTAACTGCTCTTTCTTCCTTTTCCGATTCCCCCTTTGCTTGTTAAATTCGACTTCCAAATGATGCTTCATTTTGATTATCTTCCATTTATCTCAATCATATCACATGCTCACCAGCTTCAAATTATATGGAACTTATCTTATGTGTATAAATTGATTAGTATTGTAATTATTAACAACCGTCAATCCATAGATTATTGATTGATTACCATTATTAAGAGGAAATTAATGTTGAAGATTGAAAGAATCGTTATAGAATCATTCACAGCGTTATCTATACTGTTAAGAGAACTTGAACGTCTCTAAGAATAAATAACCCAAAAAGGGCTCTTTGGTTTGAATTTTCTAACATAATACTAACTAAGATATTGTATGATAAAGTTTTACTTTGTATTTGTATGCTTAAAATTATTTGAAGATGTTGAGAATCCAACTAAAATGTGTGAAATATTTTTTTATGAGATATGGTGCAAGGCTTGGGGGGAATTTTATAAAGACCACCTTTTTTAAACAAACGATAACATAAACTTTTTGACGAATCGTTTTTACACCAAGTCAATCATTTTTCATATATATTATTTCTGTTTTTGTTCATTTTTCTCTAAAAATATAACTTAAATCAGGACTCATTCTCACAGACAGGCATTAAGCCTTTGCGAGAGTTAATTTCACTTATTACAATTAATTAGCATATTAAAAACATTTACTTTAAAACTGTTACACATTGCTTGTATGAAATGTAGCTATGAACAATATGAAATAAAGATGTTTTTGATTTTTTTTTCTCAATAACACTTTTTAAACCATTGGTTCCTTTTTTTAGAATAACTTTTAAAAAATTAATATCTAAAGATTTTTAAAAACTTGATTATATTTTGAAATGTAGCATAGGTAGAGAAGTTTTTATGTTTACATCATTCATCCTGCAATGTAAGTGTCTCTCGTGGAAGGTAAATCCAACATAATGGTTGTAACGTATAGCCGGGTCTGCCAAACCGTTGCGCATCAGAATTATGTTCCTTGGAACGTTATATATGTCGAAACATTTGTAACAGTAAAAGGACTAGGAGCCGAAAATTGTTCATGATATGCCACATTTAATGTTTTTTGTATATTATCCAACACACATTAGACAAATGTAGTATTAATTTATCATATTGTTTAAATGAAGGGACGTTTCAAGAATATGATGTACAAAAAATTCCGATAGTATTGTTATTGTTCTTAATGTTTTAAGAGGGATGTTCTTAAAACTAATCAAAGAGACGTCAAAGATAGGACTCTGCATAAATGATAACAAAACATAATATTTAAAGGTATTGGTTCCAGAAGTTAGGCGAAGAACACATATTTAGGAGGTTGGAAATTTCAAATTTGAAAGCGTGACCCAATTTATATATTAAGGCTCCTCATTAAACGATGAAAACAAAATAGGTAATGAAATACAAAACCGTATAATAAGTGGAAACTTTGCATCAAAATACTTGGATCCATTATACAGGGTGTTCGGAAAAAACGTTTCAGGAATTCAGGAGGTTATTGCCCACATTGAAATAAGCAAAAAAAATCCTATAAATGTATGTCCTAAAATGCTTCGTTAACCCGCTAGCCACAATTTTGTTTTTTACACTAATTAAATCTTATTTCCATAACGGATCATTGTATTAAGTTAATATTTGTCATGAACCTTCATCATAGCAATACTCATTTTCAAGAAAAAAGTTTTTTTTTTCCAATGTGTATTTTCAAAATGGCGGCCATTTTAAAATTCTAAACTCAAATATCTCAAAACTGGTAAATTTTATAAAAATTTTACTTGATACAAAAAAGTTGACAAATTTAACTATCTAACCAATGGTACCAAGTTTGTAAGGATTTGACAACAAATAACGGAGTTATTGAGATTTAAAAATTAAAATTACCTTAATTTGATATAATTATTATACAAAATCAATGTTTTTCTGCAGAAAAATCACAATAACTCCATTATTTGTAGTTCGATCCTTACAAACTTGGTACCATTGGTTAGATAGTTAAATTTGTCAACTTTTTTGTACCAAGTAAAATTTTTATAACATTTACCAGTTTTGAGATATTTGAGTTTAAAATTTTAAAATGGCCGCCATTTTGAAAATACACATTGGAAAAAATAACTTTTTTCTTGAAAATGAGTATTGCTATGATGAAGGTTCATGCCAAATATTAACTTAATACAATGATCCGTTACGGAAATAAGATTTAATTAGTGTAAAAAACAAAATGGCGGCTAGCGGGTTAACGAAGCATTTTAGGACATATGTTTACAGAAAGTTTTTTTCTTATTTTGATAAGGGCAATAACCTCCTGAATTCCTGAAACGTTTTTTCTGAACACCCTGTATATACATTAAAATACTTTGCGCATCATAATCCGATTAATTCTAGTTCATTAAGCAAAGAAAATAAACTCAAGTTATCCAAAACCTTGTTTCGACCGGTTGTAACCTATGCTGCCGAAACATGTACTCTTCTAAACTTGGATGCCAATGCCCTGAGATTTTTCAAAAGAAGAATACAGTACTAAGATGTTCATTCATTCCCGTAAGAGGAGGTAATCAGTAGCGAATGAGAAAAAACGTTTTTTACCCAAACCCCGGTCTGACAGGCCCACAGGAATTTTCCCAAAACCATATTGGCAACACTGCTTACATGACATAGCCCACCCTCCTAATGTTTTCCTTCTCTCTCCTCCCCTACTCGATGATATATTGTTTGTTTTGTTTGGTTCAGTGCCGTGACCTTGACATCTGACCTGATAAAAACCTGCCGGTCTCAGAAGCCTACGGTTTACGATTTTCCAAACGGGGTCTCAAAGGCCCAGGGTTTCGTTTAATAGTGTAAACAATATTTCAGTTATAATTGTATATTTTTATTTCAGTTTTTTTTATTATTTTTTTTAATAAAAAACTAAATAACAAGTTTTTTAAAAGAAAGAGACAAAGTGGACAGCTCAAATGAACAAAATGTCAAAAATGTTGGAATTTGAATCTGAAAAACATTTATTTTAGCGAATATTTGTGATTTCTTCTCATTTCATTGCTAATTTTATGCCATTAGAACATAATTTCGGTGTATGTACCTAAATTTTAGTATTTAACTTCAATATTTTTACTTTTTAGTAAGTCTTTTAAACTTGTTTATGATCAAGCTATTTTTCCATTTTTATTAATTTATTTATTTATATTGACTTTTAATTCTTCATGTAGATTATCTTAGGCACTACACTGACTTTATCTATGTTTATACAGATCAATACACCTGATAGTTTAAGTTTAAGTATGAAATTAAACTTCTTTTATTCATACAAGATAATATTTTTGTTATAATGTTCTAATTATTATTATGTATTTTTAATAATTTAATACATGTTTGTTTAATGAATCAAACTGCCCTTAGTATCTAAACATATTTTAGAGTCAATAATATGATCGTATATATACAAAATTTCCCTAAATATCGTGGCGGTCTCATATGCCTAGGGTGTTGGTTAACGTTATAAATATAGTGTTTCGTTTAAGAGTACAGGTTATGGTTTAATGGTGATGGGAGGTTATGGTTTGGAAAAACTTTCACTTAATGAAATACTGTTGACATTTTCTACCGATGATTAGAAGATCATAAAAGAAAATGTCTACAATAATTTCTTAAATACAAAAAACTAATTAAGATTTGTCTCATGCAATACATTACAAAAATAAATTATTTGTGTATTTAGTATTTTCCACAATAACCCATAACGACTAAAATTCAATGGCTTTTGACCTTTAGCAATGAACAGAAGGAATAAGCAATAGAGCTTAGTAGTGATTATAATTGAAAGATCATTATTTGACGTTGTTTCACGTTGACGTTCATAGAAGAAATTGCAATAGTAATTATAAAACTCAATATACGATTTACAACTAATATAAAAACACATATTTTTTCGTTTTACTATTATAATCTGCAAATATTAATCTGCCATTTTTTTTTACTAAAATCTGTATAATTAGGTATAATATAATGCTATAGTAAAACCTAGATCCTTTATTTAAACTTATTAATAAAAGTTGAACCATATACATAAATGGTCGAATATTACAAATGTTCAAGTCACTTAAGAAAATGCAATATAAACTTAATTATAAATATGTGTGTTTTAAAGCAATATGCATTGTATTTTTCTTTACTTTCAAGTCGAATACTTAACCAAATTTTTTAATTAAATAATTCTACTATGATAATGCGTTATTAAAATAATTTAACAACGCAACTTGGTTTTGATATTATTATACCACGATCTTTGTAACGCATGATGAGAGCTGCGTCCATGTCGATATGTGTGGCGATCTGTTTGATGCGTTCATCAGGTTCAAATTCCTTGTCAAAACATCCCTCCCTTCTGACACTCTGACACAACTGTCCACCCCTAGCTTTATTGAATCCTACAACTTTGAGCTAACATAATAACAGTGTTTTACACTTTTATTTTATTTTTTTATTATTTATTAAGGTAGTAATTTAATTTTGATAATCCTTGGAGTTTTGATAGGGAAACAGGAGATGGGGAAACATATCAGCTACGTAAACTATGTTAATTTAATTTATTACATTTAGCAATATGGCTCGGAAAGGAATCCATTCGAATAGTTAGGGTTGTCATTAAAGCATATTTTGCGAATTTTTCATTTTTATATTCTTCTCTAAGAAAGATTTCTTACAAAAACATGTTTGTTCTACAAATGGTTTTATTTTAGAGTATATTATATGAACGGGTATTCTTACGTATTGGTAAGATAACTTGAATTAGGGTTTATTTGATTTTACCCATCACTTTACGCTTATGGAAATAACTTAAAGAATTAGATTGGTTAATTCAGTTATTTTGTAAGTGACTAGTCATTTAAAAATGGTGAATGTAAACGAGAAGCAGGTAGCATGACCGGAGCAGGATTAACTACAAGCTTTTGAGGTCGGATAAATACCACGGAGAAACCACCCATTCGGCTTAATTACAACACGTTTATCATCTTTTCACTTGCCAACAATGGGACCCGACAAAAATGGAAAGACAGAAGTTTTTCTTCAAAAGTAAAATACTTGCACTTTTTCCTCTTCCAATATATAAAAATAATATTTTCATCCCAAATAAATCCAGAAAGTGAGTTACTGGTGAAATATAAATAAATTAACAACAATTTTTGCAATTTGTAACAACTCTTCATCCTAGAAAAAGGCCAATAAAAAGATTTTTTACTAAAACGAATTTTTGTCTCCCATAATTTTTGTAGTTGTATTAGCGCATACAACTAAGTTATATTTCTTTATTCCGTCATCAATTCTATGATTTTTTCGTATATATATTTTTTTGGGGGGGGGGCTGCTGTCCTCTCTGATCTGAAAATTTCCACAAAAACTTGAAAAGGACACTTTTATTTTATTACATATAAGCAACTTGAGTTATAAAGTACAAAATACATTTAAATTTAATATGAATGTCGTCGGAAAACATGAGTGGATAAACCAGAAAAATGCGACGCTTCAGTTAAATAACCTATTCTTACATCTTTCCGAGAAAGCAGTTGTTTACGCACTCGATACGCGTCGCAAAACGGGTTATTGCGATTGAATCGACATAAATATAACATAAAAACCATACTAAGGTAAGTCTGTGTAAGTGCAAAAAATTATCATCTATGACAGTGACTTTAGTGATTTAAGTGACTTATTTACTCCTGACGATCTTGCAGAGACTGGTAAAACAGTGTCGTTAATAATCTCGTACCTGAAAACCCCAATGAATTTTCAACTAATTGTTGAAAATGCATATCGTACACTATCATAAATATTAAGTATTTATACTTAAATATTAAATATTTGGCAGTCGTAGGAAAAATTTAACATGCAACTCGTGCGAAAAATGATTTTACCAAACTTGATACAAATTGTTTTGCACTCGCCTGCGGCTCGTGCGTAAGCACTTCTCTCGAGTGCAGCAAAATGGCACTTTACGCACTTGTTGCATAAATAACTAATTCCATGACAGATGCAACATCTAAATATACAAAAGCTGCTGGTGTTTTAACAAACATTCTACAGATTTACGGATATACGGAAGTCCCAAATCCATCACAAGAATTAGTATACTACATTAACGAATGTAAACCAGTTATACATCATTGTGTTCGGAAACTCTATTCCGAAACTCCGTGTGGTAGTAGTTAGATTTGGTTACTTCTGGCACAGGTCAGCTGCCCCGGAAGCCACGTGCCGGGGCACATAGCTTCCGGTCGTATATTAAATGAGGGGGGAAGAGGCGGGGTGAGCGTTTGAAGTAGATTTACGCATAAATTAAAAGGTAGTTCAAAACCGAAATTCAACAATTCGGGGCTGAACTAAATGTGCGCATAAATTAACCGGGATCAACTAAAACATCGCATAAATTAAAAGTTAGTTCAAAACTGAAATTCAACAGTTGAACAAAAGTAGAAGTTAGTTGAAAAGGGAGAGGGGATAATTGCTTCAAGGTCATCCGGAGGAAGTTTTAAAAAAAACTGAACTTCTAAGAGTTCAGTTTAACATCGATCGTCGTACAGGTCAGTCGAAACCGACGAGCGACCGAAGAATAGCTTCAAGATCATTCTTCGCCGTCGAAGATACATCCGAAACTTGGACGGGGTTCTGTGGATTTGGTGAAGGCGAAGTTCTCGGAGGATTCTCTCTCGGGTGGGTAGTAGACGATATTTCGTGAACTTGTACTTGTTCTTGGTTTGTATCCATCTTTCTGTAGTGTGTAATTTAGAGCGGAGTAGTTGTCGGTCGAAGAGCGTATAGAAGAATGAAACAGGAATTGTCGTGAGCGCACTTATATAAAGAAGGGTGGGGGTAAAATATGAAAACCTGCTGAACACAGTCGATAGGTGTAACAAGTTCGAAGTTGTGGAAACGTAACATCGAACGCAAAATGTTGTGAATAACATTATCATCAACGTGAACCTGCGAAGTTCTAACAGAGTACAACGGGTTAAAACTTAATTTCTTCCTCACTTTTGTTAAATTTGTTTTAGTCTTTGAAACCGATGGTTTGGAATTATTTCGTAATATATGTTGTGTCCGCAAAAGTTTCAATTTCAAACATTGCGTATCCATCACAAGAAGTATGTCAGACGTGTAGAAGTGAGAACAAGACTGATGAATGAGATATAACGTCGAGCACGCGAAGGTGATTCAAACAGGACGACATGTGCTAATGTAAATGAAATTTCAGGTTAGTAGCAATTAGACTTGTATAATGAAGTTGGCGAAACGTATATATAATGAGTAGGAAGGATGCGAACACCACAAATGCGAGTTAATTAATGGTCACGGCGCGATGAACAATCTCCTTTTATAATGGCTATCGCGTGAGAAGATCAGTTCCGCATGAGCGCCCAAGTGAAACCTCCCGTGTTCACTCAAGCGGAACCCCCCCCCCCCGCCGACTAATGAAGCGGAACCCCCCCCCCCCGTGACTAATGAAGCGGAACCCCCCCCCCCTCCCCTTCATAAAAAATGGAGATTAAACCCCCCCCCCCCGGTGGTCACTCAAGCGGAACCCCGCCGGGTCGATGACCGGTCAATGGCCGGTCACGACCGGTTGCTAACCCCATCTAATTACCACACTTCACATCCCATGCCAGCCATGAACTACTATTGTTTGAATGAAACAGAATTAAACATGGCAGCCACCATGGAAAATTCTAACCTCAAACCTTGGTTTTACGTCACTGCGCATGCGCCGCTCCCACTCCTTCGTTTCATTTTTATGCTGCTATAACTTGTACTGGAGTGAGCCAACTTCACGCTACGGCGCCTAGTCATGTATTACTCACTTTAGCGCTACTGCGAATGCGCCTAGTCTGTATTACTCACTTTAGCGCTGCTGCGAATGCAACGAGTTCTCCAGATCGGAATCACTCCTTGCTATTGCGCATGCGCCGAGTCCTGTATTACTCAATTTAGCTCTACTGTGCACGGAAAGTTCTAACCTCAAACCTTGGATTTTACGTCGCTGCGCATGCGCCACCCCCACTCCTTCGTTTCATTTTTACACTGCTGCGAACTGGAGTGGATTGAAGACCGTACTGGAGTGAAACAATTTCCCCACCACTGCATTAATTACCCCCACCACTCGAAAACCCGAGGAGCGATACGAGCCCGATTTTCGCGTCAGTCGTCAACGAGTTTTCATAGCGAAAAGTCGTTGGCGACTCGGTAAGAGGTTCAAATATATAGTGGGCCTATATATATTTGAACTTCTTATACTACGTTGCGTTCTTTAATGCAATGTGGTATGTGTGTGTGTGTAAATATTAGTTGTAAGTTGCACTTAATTTAAGAATTAATTTGCGCATTGCGATGTTAGTTATAAGTTGTGTTTAGCGTTAAGGTGTATTAATTTTAAGAATAATGATGGTATTTGGTTGTGTTGAATTATTTGATATTTAATAATGATGTGTTGTTAGTTTTAAGTGTTGGTATTTATAATTAATGTTGTTGTTTTGCCTTTCAGCTAGATGATAGGGGGTAGATTAACTGTAAATTCAGAAGTTCCGTTGAACTTCACTTAGAAGGGGTGGGACATCCGCAAATTGCGGACTAGGTTTTTGCATTTTGTTTAGGAATATGATGGGTGGGATTAGTTGGGTGGGTGTTAGAGTTGCGTTTCTGCATTAGCTGTTCCAGTTTCCCTTCGAATTCACGGTTACGGATGGACCCGGACCGGCCCGTTACGGATGGACCCGGACGGGCCAAACAAAATTGCGTCGATGTCCCTCGCAGAACGTAACTAGTGGGTTGGGAGTGGGAACCGTTAGGCAAACAGGGTGGTGGGAACAGTTACTACTGTTCCCATCACCTTGGTTCTTTATAAGTCTTAAATGACCTTGACCCACTTTCGGAAGGGTCAATGACCGAACCCCCCCCCGTGTTCACTCAAGCGGAACCCCCCCCCCGTGTTCACTCAAGCGGAACCCCCCCCCCCCCCCGGAAAATTAAAATGCCTATGACTCGATAATGGATTAACGGATTAGGACAAGCGATACATCATTGAAAAGGTCTATGTAAGACGAACATTTTAGTCAAAGAAGAATTTAGTTATCTTATTTTAGTCAAAAGTTATGCAAATTATTTTAAATAAATACCCCCTCTCTTTCCTTCCCTCCCACCTTCCCCCACTTAACGGCTGTTAACCCTTCTCATTAGCATACCGTTATAAAAGACGCATCGACCACGGCTAACATTTCATTCTGATTCCGGACGTTACGCTGCGAACTGTGAATAGAACTACCACGATGTCATCCCTGCCGACTACAACTTCCACTACAGCCTGCTCTTCTATTACAAGTTCAAATTCTACTTCTACTACGGCTTCAACTCCAGTCAAGAAAACTCTTCGCTTGAAAAATGCTCCCGACTGGTATAAGAAGCAACTAGACTCGAAACCTTCAACTTCTGGAGCTCCTCTTCCCCCGTCCAACAATACCATACGTCGCAGCATATTTTCACCGCCTTCGTCTTCAAATGACTCCACACCGCCTTCAACTAACATGCCGCCACCGCAGAAGCCAGCTCCCCGTCCTAATACCCCTTTATTTGAAACCTTGCTTCATCGTCTTAGTACACCTGTCATTCCACTGTCACCATTGCCTCCTACCCCACCACTTACTATTCCTAAAGATCACACCTATCCTAAAAATAAATCTCCTAAGTCTGCTCCTTCAGAGCGTTTCCAATTATTAAAAGAAGAGCGTCGTAGGGCATTTAGCCGCCCCACTACTTGCCCTGAAGTGCTCGCTAGGGGAATTAAGAAAGGATCAGCTTGTGGTAGGAAATGTGTTAAGAACGAACGTTTCTGCCGTGTACATATCGTGAAACATCTTTCCGAATCACAACTGACAGAAATCCCCACTGTTGAAGACGATCCTGAAATGATATCCGTCAGAGGAGAGAGGCTTAAGAAAGGTTTGAGATATTTTTTTCTAAGTGTTGTTGACCACCAACACATATTGGCAAAATGTAACGGCAATAAATATAAAATTAAAGTTCCTGACAATTTGTGTAAAGAGAAGAGATTTAAAAATTTAAGTTCTCAAGACTTTCTCCTCAGGGATAAAAAGGATCGTATTACAAGGTGGGGACGTAAACAGTAAATTCACATAGTTTTTCCAAATTTTGCTAAAAAAATAATGGGGGAGAAACACAATGCGTTATAGCGTTGTGTTTCTCCCCCATTATTTTTTAATACTCTAAGTCTCGTGACCTACTTTTCTAAGGTCGTTGTACAGTTATATGACCTGTCTGACTTGCATTGTTTGCTGGTGTAGCTTCATATAGCGTGCAAAGAATGGTTCCTAATGAAATCTCATCAACATTCAAAGACAGAGACTGTTGTTTTGCAAGTTAATTAGTCTTGAAATAATGAAGTAGGAAACGTATATGTAATGAGTAGGAAAGATGTGAACACCGCAAATGCGAGTTAATTAGTGGTCGCGGCGTGATGAACATTTGTCTTCATTATCACACAACGACTATCTCGTGAGAATATCTGTTCCGCATGAGCACCCAAGTGGAACCCCCCCCCCGTGTTCACTCAAGCGGAACCCCCCCCCCGTGTTCACTCAAGCGGAACCCCCCCCCCCCGTGTTCACTCAAGCGGAACCCCCCCCCCGTGTTCACTCAAGCGGAACAGCCCCCCCCTCCGAAAATTTAAATGCCTATAACTCGATAATGGATTGACGGATTAGGACAAGCGATACATCATTGAAAAGGTCTATGGAAGACGAACATTTTAGTAAAAGAAGAATTTAGCTATCTTATTTTAGTCAAAAGTTATGCGAATTATTTGAAATAAATGCCCCCTCTCTTTCCTTCCCTCCCACCTTCCCCCACTTAACAGCTGTTAACCCCTCTCATTAGCATATCGTTATAAAAGCAAAGCGAGCGTTGTTCACTCCTTCATTCTGCTTTCACGCGCCACACTTGTTGTTTCGTCTCTGCCGTTATTATTTGCTTTAAAATGCTTCCTCACCATAGTGAAAACTTCAATCCTTCCGAAATTGCTGATGTTTTCCAACAACCTGAAGAAGATGTGATAGATTATTATGATAGTAGCAGTGACAATGAAAATGATAGTAGCACTGACAGTGAAGATGACGGTGAAGATGTAATTAAACTTGATGAACAAATGAGACCAATCTACATCGATGAACAATTTCCTTTTGATACAATAGAAAGATTTATTACGGAAGCACACAAATGGCTAAATTTAGGATTCAATGTTATAATTGGTTCAGCTATTGTGTATAATGACAGTAGGTTCTTCTGTGTAACACCAAATACTAGAGAACGTATGTTAACTTGGCAGGATGATATTATGAAGTGTTATGAGCTCAAAGTTAGCATTGGTGGCTACTTTGTCGCACAAGTGGTCTAATAACCACATTACCCTTCCCTTACCCCCACCCTATCCCTTCCCAATCCTTTTTCCTTCCCCCTCCCCATTTTTTAAAACTTATAAAAGGCGGACTATGAACCTCCATGTTTTTAGTCTGTTTAAAAGAAATGGTGAACAAATATGCTGTCTAAAGATACTCCATTTGTTAATTATTTTGAAGTTAAAAATGTTTATATTAGTACAAATGAAATGGAAGAAGACAATATAGAGGAAAATTATAACGAAACTGATAATGATTCCACAATGGAAGAAGAAGAAATGGTACAGTTTGAACAAGAACTCTTTGAAGAACTGATAAACGATAGTGACGAAGACATAGTAAAGGAAGCTATTGATACATTTATATTAGATTCATCGTTGGATTCACCCATATCACCTTTATTGTCTTCTGAATCCGAATCCGAATTGGACTAAAGTAGTCCCCCCACTTTATTATTCAAGCAAGTCTTATAAATTGTGAGTTTTTGTCATTAGTAAGTCAGCATTTGTTGGAGCTACATGTATGGTTAAGAATGTCTCCTAGAGATACTTCTTTTATACAATTAATTGAAATTGTGAGACAACGAAATATTACATTAGTCCAAGAAGAAGATCGAAACAATCGACATAATACAAAATCCTGTAGAAGAAGCGATGGAAGTAACAGAAATTGATCAAGAACCTTCAATGATGGAAGTGGTTGAAACACATAATGAATCTCAAGATGTAGAAGAGACTGTTTCATATTCTGTTTTTTGGGATTTTGCATCAAATATTTTTGTTGTAATTCAAATTGAAATTAATAATTCTGAAGACGTGGTGGAGGAAAATTCTCCCCACCACTAGTTTAAAGTTGGTGGGGGAATGTTCATAAATGTGTTGGTTATTAGCGTAGAAGCTTATTTGTCAGGAAACTGTTGACTAAAAATGTTTAATCCTAACGAACCTTCTTCGAGTAACTATCAAATACAAAAGTTTCGAACATCGAAACGTTTTGCATCTTCGTACTATAAAATGTTAAATCTTCCTGTTATTACGAACAATAATCAGAAAATGTACAAATTCTTTTGTTCTCAACTAAATAAAACGTTAAGTCTACCACCAAATACGTTCACTTACAAGCTACCCTTGATAGACAAGGATGATGTAAGTAAAATACCATTAATTCAAGTGAAATTTCTGGAAGATGGAATCCTTTTTAATATAAGAGAAGTATATCATAATGAATATTCGAAAAGATTGGCTTTCAACTTTCTTAAGGAACATATAGGATGTGAAACAGAACAGTATCCAGGACCTTTTTACAAATATCTTTTTGATAATGGAGCAAGTGTAACGGTGGAAATAAGTATCAAATTAATGTAATTCTCCCCACCACTAGCCTAAAGTTGGAGGGGCAAGTGCATAAATGTGTTGGTTTTCTGCGTAGACGCTCATTCTTCGAGATATCGTTGACCAAAATGTTTCGTCATATTCCTTGTGATACGACCTCTTCGTTCAGGGAGAATCAAAGATTGAAAAGACTAGAAAAGAAAAAACAAGACCGACAAGATATGAACATTGAGTTCAATCGACTACAATTTCAAATACCTGGAATTGCAATGGGAACATCAAAATTGAAAACCCTACACTGGGCTGGAAGTTACATCAAGTATTTAAAACTACAAATCGAAGCAAGAGATTTAAAATTGAAGAAATTGGAAATGGAAAATCGAGAAATGAAGAAACTAATATCACATATGTCTGGTAATACTACAGTTCAAAAAGGTGAAGAAGAAGGAAAAGAAATATTAGGAATCTAAATTATCAACAATCTTCTTAGAGAATGGGGAATAGATCACTTTGTGGTAATGGAATAACATGCCACTTAGTGATCTATTCCCAGTTCTCGCTTGATATACAATGACCTTGACCTATATATAAAAGTGGTGGGGGAAAATCATATAAGAAAAAGGTTTTAGATGTAACTATCAGTATTAGTCTAACACGATGGATAGGTTGTTGGTTCTGTGTTTACAAGAAATTATCAATAATGGGTTTCTTTACCATTACATCGTGAGATCAAATGAGTGTGAAATACCTAAAGCAATTCGTGAAATGCTCATTGAATTTAAGAGAGACAATTATGGATTTGCTATCTATCTTGCTTATACTTTTAAAGATGGTACAAAAATGTGTCATGATTGTGGAAAAGCGTCTGTTTTAGATTTTGAACAATTCCAAGATGATGGAGGTAGGTTAGTTCATCTTGTAAAAGGTCAAATAATGAAATTCGAAACATGTAATAACACTTGCGACATTTGTGCACAGTGTTTGTTTGAATTTATTAAGTATCGTGCATTCAAACCGTAATACCCCTTCCACATATAAAGGAGAGGGGGGAAAGAGTGGGGGGTTATAATTAGGTGGGGGAACGTGTATAAATGCAGGTTGTTTGAAGAGAGTTTTATTATTGTTGCGGCATTAGAATAAACATCATGGAATTCGAAGTGCGCCATTTCAAAATTAAATATGAAGAGTGGACCTCTGTTGCAAATTTCATATCATCGAAAGAGGAAGAAAACAAGTTGATGCAAGTGTATTGTTATATAGAAAATGAGGAAAGCCATCACAAGGTGATGAGCTACCTAAACAGACCGAATGTATCGTCGAGGAGTCCTGAATTTGTCAAATACTTAAAAGAGGAAGACGCGGATGTCATATTGGAAGTATGGTATAAAATTTGAAATGTGAAAAAACAAGTATAAATAACTATGGTGGGGGGAAGAATATATAAGTCGGTGGTGGGGGGAAATGTGATAAAAGAAGTAAAACTTTAGAAAATCGTTCACTCTGTACGACAACAGTGAAAGATGACTGATCCTTCTGCAACACCAGTATTTTCAACTACAGATTGCCACCAAAACTTAGAACCGAAGATGTATTGCAATACTCCAACAACAAATTATTATCAAGCTCAACGGCCGCAAGTATCTCATTGTACTTCAACATCAGTATTGAAAATGTCAAAGCCATATCCAGATTGTTTGTACGAGCCAATAACACCATCTTCGGCAAGACTAAGGAAAAACTTAAAAATGAGAGAAAGGTGCAAGAAAGAGAAGATAGAATTTGCAAAATTGCAACTAATAGTGCCTTCCATTCAAGTCGGATGTAGCAGACTGAAAACTTTAGAAAAAACCAACGCATATTTGTTACAATTGTTGGAAACTATTGAAGATTTGAAGAAGAAAAATGGACATTCTACCAAGTAATGTTCAAACACTCATTCCCCCCAGAAAAACAAAAAAAAAAGATAAAAATAACAAAAACCCAAAAAAATTAGATGTAGAATAGAGAGCGAGGAATAGATCACTTTGTGGTAATGGACTAACATGCCACTTAGTGCTCTATTCCTCGTTCTCGCGTTAATACCGGATGACCTTGACCTATACTAGTAGGGTGGGGGAAATTGAAAGTGGTGGGGGAAAGTGTATAAAAGACGAGTGTACTATAGTCGAATTATTCTGAAAGCGAACTTGTCACGAGTAAGGACTTGAAGGAAAGTGTTATGGACTTGACTACAAATAAAGATAATAAAAAACTAAAGATTCGGGAAAGGGCTAAAGCAAGAGAGTCAAGAATAAAGTTAAAGTTTTACAGACTACAGAGATTGATTCCCGGGGTTAGGTTAGGAGAAATACGAACAAGAACAGTGGACATGGCAGCTGATTACATTAATCAGTTACTTACGGAATTAATGATAAAAGAAGCTAAAATAGAAGCGTTGGAACAAACGGTAAAACGGCACTTTGAAAATTCGAATTGTCAACCTATAAACTACGTAATAAAAGAAGAAGTAAAAGATTGAAATTGAACAAAAATGAACTTGAACTTTGGTTATTGATTGGACACTTCTTAGAGAATGGGGAATAGATCACTTTGTAGTAATGAATTAACATGCTGCTTAGTGATCTATTCCCAGTTCTCGCTTAATCTAAAATGACCTTGACATACTTATCAAAATATCATATAAGCCGAATCGCAAAGAGTTATTCCTCATTTACTTGAAATGGCTCCTGTGGACAACACCGATTATCCAAGGAAACCTCTTATTGAAATATTGTATAAAATTCAACTAGACGATTTTAATATGGAAGAAGATGATAATAACAGTGAAACATCAGAAGTAGAAAGTGTAAATGATATGGATGTAGATCTAACAACATCAGAAGTAGGAAGTGTAAATGATGTGGAGAATGAAAATTTGGATATGGATGTAGTAATATCAGAATCTTCATCATCGTTTGAATATGAAGAAGTACATACTGAAACTCCAACTGGAATAGAGAACACAAATGAACAATCAGTTAGTAGAAGATTAATGTTTCGTCCAAGACGTTTGTTTTCCTCGGATAGTGAAGAAGAAGAAGAGGATGATGATGAAATAGTGGTGGGGGAACCGTTATAAAAGCGGGACTGTCAGAGCCCATTTCATTTCTCAGCGAAATTTCGAAGAGTAAACATCGTCAACATGTATCATTGCGACAAATGTTCGGAATCGTTTCACGATGAAATTCTACTAGATATACATAAAGAACTAATTCACAACAACACAGAAGAAGATCAAGAACAACAAAAAGAACAAGAAGAACAAGAAGAACAAGAAGAAATAACAGCAACATCTTCAACTACTTTACCGAATCTACAAGTATTTGCTTTACCCGGTAAGGTAGTAATGCATCATAAGATTCAAAATGAAAACTTGAACTTAGAAGAATTTATTAGAGAAGCAAAACCAATCGTAAGTAAAACTTTAAAAGAAGAATTGAAAAGATTAAACTTTCTTAAATTTGGTTTACTACTAGAAGCTATGTTTATAAATGCGCAAGAAGAATTATCACCAAGAGGATTCATAACAAAAAACCGAACCATCATGGAAAGTTCAAACATTGATTCAATAGTAGAGAATTGTATAGAAGAAATATTAACCAAACTTCAGGAACACGAAGGAAGAGGATCCGGATGGAGTCTTACAAGTATTGAAGTATTAGATATAAGAGTTCACAAACATGGATATGGACTAATGGGATCTAGTTACATTCCTTTGCCAAAAATAATTGAAAATACAAAATCTTGTATTAATGTTCAAAATGAAGATAATGAATGTTTTCGCTATGCTATGACGTCAAAGTTTGTATTAATAAATCCACAAAGACCCAACCAAGAATATGAAGATGCAAGACACAGGTACAATTTTCAAGGAATAACATATCCCGTTTCTACAAAAGATATATCAAAATTTGAAAAGAAAAATCCCGGCACGTCTATTAATGTTTTCGCATTAGATAGTTCAAACAAAGTGTATCCTTTACGTATTGCAAAAGAAGAGATACCAGATCATACGGATTTACTACTACTAACGCGAGGAGATGTGTCTCACTATGTGTACATAAAGAAATTCGACTCTCTTGTTAATAAGCAACTTTCAAAAAATCGAAACAAAAAGTTGATTTGCAAGAGATGTTTTAATTTTCAACGAGAAGGAAGACAAGGAAGAGAATGGTTACAAGAGCACAAAAGATTATGTAACAATAATTATGAAGCAAAGATTAATTTACCTTCGGAAAACAGAGCATTCGTTACATTTGAAAAGGTTCATCATCAATACCGTATCCCTTTAGTTGTGTATGCGGATTTTGAATCAACACTTGTTCCAGTTGAAGATGAAAATTGTGAAGCAAGAAAAAGTGTAAAGTATCAAATGCACAAACCAAACAGTTTTTGTTTAATGGTCAAATCAACATTATCAGAAGAACATTTAAACAGATATGGATTAACTTCAGAACCTCTAGTATATCGTGGTGAAAATGCGGAAAAAATATTTCTTGATCACCTATATTCAATAGCTGGAAATACACAAAGATTATATACAAATATTGTACCAATGAAACCGATGGACGAAGAAGAAGAAATTCAACATGAAAATGCGACTCACTGTTTCTTGTGCAAAAATGATTTTACTATTGAGAATTATAAAGTTAAAGATCACGACCACCTCACAGGTTATTACAGGGGTGCTGCTTGTAATAAATGCAACTTGAGCTATCGTTTACCACTATTTATCCCTGTGGTTCTGCATAATCTCAGTGGGTACGACGCTCATTTTATAATACCTGAATTAGGAAGAGACGACGGTAAAATCGATGTGTTAGCTGAAACTTCAGAGAAGTTTATAAGTTTTTCCAAAGAAGTTGGAAACGTCAAACTAAGATTCTTGGACTCCTACCGATTTTTGCCGTCGAGTTTGTCCAAACTTTCTGAAAATCTAAGGAAACAAGATTTAATCGAAACGAAGAAGATTGTAAACAGCGACAAACTGGATCTGGTACTTCAAAAAGGTGTTTTCCCATATGATTACATAGACAGTTTAGAAAGATTTAATGAAACATCACTACCTCCAAAAGAAGAATTTAAAAGTAAACTGTACGACATGGATATATCTCAAGATGATTATGATCATGCATGCAAAGTATGGAACGAATTAGGATTTAGAACATTGGGGGAATATTCAGATTTCTATGTTAAATTAGATGTGACTTTATTATGTGATGTGATGGAAGAATTTAGAAATACGTGTTTTGCGTCATATGGATTAGACCCTATTCATTCGTACACTTCGCCTGGACTAGCGTGGCAAGCCATGTTAAAAGAAACAAATTGTAAAATACAACTTCTTACAGATATAGATATGGTGTTGATGTTAGAATCAGGAGTTCGAGGAGGATTGACGCAAAGTGTAACACGTCATGTCAAGGCGAACAATAAGTATTTGCCCGATTATGATGCATCAAAACCAACAACATTCCTGGGTTATTTTGATGCAAATAACTTATACGGATGGGCAATGTCGAATCCCCTTCCATATGATAATTTCAAATGGATAGACCCAGAATCAATTGGAAACATAATGGATATACCGAAATATGGAGAAACTGGTTACATATTTGACGTCGATTTTGAATATCCCGAACATCTTCACGACGAACATTATGATTTACCACTTCTTCCGAAGACTGAAATTTCTCCAACTGGAAGATGGCCGAAATTATTGATGACTTTAACCAACAAGTCTCGGTATGTTGGACACTACTGGATGATACAACAGGCCTTAGACTTGGGATTGAAAATTACAAAAATTAATCGAGTACTACAATTCTCTCAATCTTGTTGGTTAAAACCGTACATTGACAACAACACAAGAAGAAGAGCCGCCGCTACATCAAGTTTTCAAAAAGATTTCTTCAAACTAATGAACAACGCAATATTTGGCAAGACTTTGGAAAACAAAAGGAAACATAAGGACATCAAATTGGTAACTGATCCAGTAAAACTACAGAAATTAGTGCAACAACCAAACTTTGGTTCATCTGTAATTATTAATGAAAATCTAGTTGTTATTTCCATGAACAAGAAGTCAGTTCTAATGGATCGTCCTTTGTATCTAGGAATGTCAATCTTGGATATTTCCAAAACACACATGTACGAGTTTCATTATAAGAAGATGGTTAACTATTATGGAAGAGAGAACATTGGTATTGCATATATGGATACGGATGCTCTAATTTACTGGATTAAAACAAATGACATGTACGAAGATCTACGCACTTTTATGTATAAAGATGATTTCGACTTTTCCGATTATCCCAAGGACCATCCAAATTACGACTACGACAGAAACAAGAAAGTATTGGGAAAATTTAAAGATGAAACAAATGGTGTGCCGATGATGGAAATTGTAGCATTAATGTCCAAACTATATTCATTTCAACTGTACATAAGCGAAAGGAACGAATATCAAGTCACGAAGAAAGCCAAAGGAATAAAAACCTCTTTCCTGAAGAAGAACGTACAGTTTGAACATTATAAAAGATGTTTGTTTGAAAATGTTGAAACAACTGCAACATTTAACACCATAAGAAGCTTCAACCATCGTCTTTTCAGTGTGAAGCAAACCAAATCGGCATTGAGCTATAAGGATGACAAGAGATACATCCTTGAAGACAACATAAGAACTCTGCCATTTGGACATTACTCTCTAAACCCTATCGACCAGTAAACCTATTCTTCGTCCTCTACCTTCTTCCTTTTTTCCTTTCCGTAAAGAAGAGGGGACATGGCAAGCCCAATGCCATGTTCCCTCTTTTTTACACTAATATGAAATGGCCTTGACCTATATTCAAACTATATAAAAGAGAAAGAACTGTTGTACGGATCAGTATTTTTACAAGCGATGTGCAAGCAACACCTGAAGATGGAAAGTGTGAAGGACAAGATTGTAAATGAACTACATAAACCAGCAAGAAGAAGATTTCCAAGAAGAAGTACAATTATTAACAGAATGAATGATCTGTATCTAGCTGATCTCATTGAAATGATACCGAACAGTAAATTAAACAAAGGTTTCAAATATATTTTAACAATTATAGACTGTTTTACTAAAATAGCTGACGCTTTACCATTGAAGGATAAGAATGGTAAAAGTGTTACAAAAGCTCTGGAAACAACGATACAAAGAAATAAATTCAAAATCAAACATCTACAGACCGATGATGGAAAAGAATATTTTAATAAAGACTTTGAAGCTTTAATGAAGAAATATCAAATAAATCATTATTCTACAAATTCTGAAGTTATAGCTTCAATAATTGAAAGATTCAATAGAACATTAAAAGGAGCGATGTACAAACAATTTTCAAAACGAGGATCATACGTGTGGTATGACATATTACCACAGCTTATAAAAGAGTATAACAACAAATATAATCGTACCATCGGAATGAAACCTATCCAGGTAAACAGCGCTAATGCTAAGGTTGTATTACAACGCATCAGAAATAATACAACACCTAAATTGGAAAAGTTACAACCAAAAAAGTTTAAAGTCAACGATAAAGTTCGTATAAGCAAATACAAAGGTGTATTTAGTAAAAGATATATACCAAATTGGACTAATGAAGTATTTACAGTTTATAAAGTGCAACCAACTATACCTGAAACCTACTTATTAAAAGATAACAAGGGTGAATTACTTCAAGGTGGATTCTACGGACATGAATTGTTGAAATCAACAGTCGGTGATGTATATCTTGTTGAGAAGGTTTTACAAAGGAAAAAGGATATGGTTAAAGTCCGGTGGTTAGGATTCGATAAAAGTGAAGACTCTTGGATTCCTTCAAAAGACCTGGTATAGTAACTTAATAGCTCATTGTGTGTTTAACCTTGACACAAGATGGAGATTGTACAACAAAAAGATCGATTTAATATCAATAATATTGATGAATTGACGGTTGACAATGATAAGTTAAATCATGGTAAACATGGTGAATTACTACCAAATACAATAAGATGTTTAATAACTGGTCCTTCAAATTGTGGAAAAACAAATGTTGTTTTTAACCTTATAACTAATCCTAAAGGATTGCGCTTTAACAATATATACATTTTTTCAAAATCATTGCAACAACCAAAATATCAATTATTGGATAAAGTACTTGCAAGTGTACCTGAAGTGCATTTCTACAAGTTTAATGCCAGTGAAACAATTATGCAACCAAATGAAGCAAAACCATTTTCTATTTTTATTTTTGACGATGTGTCTTGTGAAAATCACGACACTATAAGGAATTACTTCGCTATGGGAAGACATCATAATATCGATAGCATTTATATTGGTCAAACATACAGTAAGATTCCAAAACAACTCATAAGAGACAATGCAAATATGTTGATCATCTTCAAGCAAGATGAAACAAATTTAAAGCATATATACAATGATCATGTAAATGCGGATATGCCATTTGAGAAATTTAAAGAAATGTGTGGCAAAGCATGGAATGAGAAATATGGCTTTCTCGTTATTATGAAGGAAGAAGATATTAAAAATGGTAGATATCGTATAGGGTTGGATAAATTTGTATTTATGCGTTGAACTACCGATGCTACATCTAGTTACACGTTGAACTTCACAGTGTAAACATGGTGAATCAAGAAAAACTATTAAAAGAAATAAAATCGCTCAGTGATTCTATTAGGATGAAGAATCGTGCATTGAGGATGGGTTTAAGTGAAAGAGAAGAATTTCTAGAGACTACATTTAAACCTATTACGGAACCTTTAAAACAGATATCAGAAACTATTGGTAAACCTCGTTATGAAGGAGATGTTTTACTACCAGTTTCTAAACAAGAAGTACAAGCATTAAAAAAAGAAGAAGATGATGATTCATATACAAGTGCTAGTGAGCAAGAAGAAACAAAAGAAGAAGAAGAACCAATTGTTGAAAAGGAAGAAGAACAGCCAATACCTGAAGCTGAACAATCTATTCCAAATTTAACTCAATTGAGTAGCGATATATTACAACATGGACCTCTTGGAAGAAAATATATAATGAAAATGCTACATGACATGAAATCAAACCCGAATTTGAGTAGATCACACGTATACGGAGCAAGAATTGATGGGAATGAATTAAAGATCGGTGATTCAAAGCTTGAAATAACACAAGACGATTACATCATTATTGGTGAGCATAAATATAAAGGAACAAAAGGACTTTATGAATTAATTTTTAAAAACATACCACTAAGATATTCATCCAAAGATTTAAGTGTTTTTAAGGAAATTCTACAAAATACTAACGCTCATAAAAGAAACTACTTAAAGGATGCAATGATTAATCGTTCACGTGCAACAAAATATAACATTGTTATAAAAAAGTTGTTTCCTCCACGAAAATTGCCAACATTACGTACTGCACCAGCGGTGAGACAACCACTGAAAAGAAAATCTTTATCACTTATGGATTTATCACTTCTTGAACAACATGGTAAAAAGAGTAAAGGAGATACTTCAACATCTGGCAAAGGATTGATGAAAAATCTATACAATACGAATGTGATTTACTACAACGACATCAATAAATTGGTTGATAGTATGAGACTATTGCATGAAGCCATGGAAGCCGGTCATACAGGTTTAAATAATGAATGGGTAGCTCTGATTGACGAACTCAGGAATCGCGGCATAATCGTATAATTGTCCGCGGATATATAAGAGTTGCAGGCGTATAATGTGTCAGTTCTAACATGAGCGTCGACAAGTTCGGACGATACTCCGCGTTAGGAGTGCAAGTTGGAGAAAACAGAAAAAGAAGTGGATTACCGCAAACACCCGAAGGTGACTATAACATAAATAATAAACGTTTAAAGTTTGTTAAGGATCCAGAAGAAGATGGAGATGCAACAAATTTAAAAACAGTAAAGGAGGAAACATCTACAAGTTTAAAACTCGACAACAACCAACTGTATGATGCAAAATCTCACAGGGTTATTAATGTTGCAAAACCAGTCAACAATGGAGATGTTGTTAATAAAGGCTATTTTCTATCTGCGATGGAATACGCTTTACTGTTGGAAAAGACTAAAAGTGGAAAAAAGTACAATGCTTTAAATTATAAAATAACTAATGTAGCAGATCCAACCGAGGATACAGATACAATTAATAAGCGTTATTTGCATTCTGTAATACCAGAAAAGAAAAAAGATGGATTTTCCTTCTATAAATATACTATAAACGATATTGAATATCCTAAAGAAGAAAGTGATGGTGTTAATATTAAATACATTAAAGATAATTGTATTTTATATAATGGTGCTGTTATTGATTGTCATGGAAAAGTGTTGTCCAATCTGAAAGATGGTTCAACTCCATCGGATGCTGCTACTGTGAGACAAATGAATGAAAGCTTGAAGAAAGGAACATCCGCTTTTGTTAAACAAAATCAGGTGGTGTCAAAGAAAGGTGATGAGTTTGTGCAAGGAAGTGAAAAGTTTACCTTACTACAACTACAAAATAACAAGTGGGATGGAAAAAAAAAGATTGTCAAATATAAGTTTAGGCACGGAAGAACATGATGCTGTTATTTTAACACAAGTGCCACAACTATCAGCTACTGGTGTTAACTTTATATGTGGAGGTAGACGATTAACCCATGTAAAATCTGGTAAAGATGATAATGATTGTGTTGTTGTGAAACAAACTATAGTTTTAGATAAAATAAATAACTTATATGATGGAAAAAATAGAAGAATATCTAACATATCAGCAGGAATAGCTCCGAATGATGTTGCTACTATTAATCAAGTTATAGCAACCTCTAATAACGATCCATCTGTGTATACATGTAATGGTAAACGTATCACAAATCTTGATAATCCTACACGTAACAAAGATGCTACTAATGTAGAGTATGTAATGAATCTTGTAGGTAATGTAGTTATTGATATGCAGAATCATCTGATTAATGCATCGATGAAACACAATAAAATCGAAGATTCTCAGAGAAACCAATGGATTAAAGATGAAATCATTGATAGATACTAGTAAAACTTATGAATATTTAAGTATGGAATACACCAAAAAAAGGATTCATTATCATAAAGTATTTCATAGAGTGAAGACGTTGGTTACATAAAACAGCATAATGAAGACCGTATCGCTCAGTCGTCGTCAAGACAGCGGCAAGAGAGGACGTGGTTTAACATCAGCTGCATTATCCCTGCTCAGACGGATTCCAATTGGTGCTGTTGTGAATCGAGCGATAGACGCTTTACCATACGAATTACATCTGCCCGGAGGTTATCAATATTGTGGACCTGGAACTAAGTTGTCAAAACGTTTAGCAAGAGGAGATCCTGGAATTAATAAATTAGATCAAGCTTGCAAAGAACACGATATAGCATATTCAAAGTATAAAGATTCAACAAATAGATCAATAGCGGATAAAATTCTAGCGGAAAGAGCTTGGCAAAGAGTAAAATCAAGTGACGCAAGTATTGCAGAAAAAGCAGCGGCTTGGGCAGTAACTACAGCCATGAAGACGAAAGCTAAATTTGGTGCTGGAAGACGACGTCGCAGAGGAAGACCTGCAAAGAGAAGAGCTCCCAAAAGAGGTGGAAACATTAAGAAGAGACGTCGTAGAACTCGTAAAGCAACAGTAAAGAAAGCTTCTATTTGGTCAATGGTAAAAAACGGAGCAGGTTTATACCTAAGACCGTACCGTGTGTACTAAATAAGAAGAATCAATTGATAATTCCAAATAAAGCCTTAACAAATCATCAGTTAAATGATTATGTAAAATGTTTGAAAATACCATTTTATCGAGGAGTTTTTATGAAAGATGCATTACCAACTAAAATATGGGAAAATGAAACTGGAATAGTAAATTTGGATTCCACCTATGGTCCAGGCACTCATTGGGTATGCTATAAAAAGCTCGGACAAACCGTTTACTACTTTGACAGTTTTGGCAATCTACCACCGCCGAAAGAACTGCAACATTATTTTCGAAACTCCAAAAACATTTTTTACAATTACAAAAGAGAACAACCTAACAATACTGAAATATGTGGGCATTTATGTTTGGAGTTTCTAGCGAAGAGTGTCAGTCAGCTTTAAGATGTCATCGTATACAGTGTCACTGAGTGGAAATTCATCCACATTGAAAAGTACGCTGTTCCCAGCATTGCGTCTATCCAAGGAAAGATTATGGGAAGCGGCATTACTTGATTTAACTACCTACAACTCAATTCCCAATGTTACGGAAGGAAAGAACAATTTACTACATTATTATGAAACTAAGGATGCTTCAGGAAAATACTCAGAATTGAAAATAATTACATTTCCTACTGGAGCTTATGAAATCGATGATATAAACCAATTACTACAAAAACAACTCGGAGAAGAAAATATCACCGTTAAAGGAAACAATAATACTTTAAAAGCAGAAATAACTTCAAAATATTATATCGATGTCAGCTTGAAAAACTCCATTGGCAGTTTACTTGGATTTACAGATACAAAAAAGAATATATTAACTCCTGGAACTACTCATTCAGGTGATACAACTGTTACAATATTGAAAGTCAATAGTATCGATGTAACGTGTAATATTATACACGGATCGTATAGAGAAGGAGTGAATCAGCATATTTTACATACATTTTATCCAACAGTGGCTCCTGGTTTTAAAATTGTTGAGAAGCCACAAAACTTGATATACCTACCGTTAAACACCAGTTTCATTTCAGACATCGTACTGAACATATTGGATCAAGACGGTGTTAGTGTTGACTTTAGAGGAGAAACGATAACTATACGGATACACATCAGAGCAGGAACATAAAGGTCAACATGGGATTATCATTTAAACCGCAACGGAAGAGTCGGGAGCTCAGTAGCTCCTCGACATTGGAAGAGTTAACATCGGACAACATTCGTTTTCTACAGAAGATTGGATTGAAACTTAACAACGATGGATATCCTGGATATATCTCAAGGACCGATATTCGACGAAACACTATGGGAGAAGGAATATCACACGCACAACCCTTACACTTCATCAAAATTAAACAATAACGATGAAATAAGGATTCCCATTCAACAACAAGATATTTACACATTGCCGTGTGAAAGTTATTTGTACATTGAAGGACGGGTATTAAAATTGGATGGAAAAACTGCTTCATCAGTTCCTTTTATAAATAACCCGATGGCATATCTTTTTGATGAAATAAGATATGAGAAATCAGGGGTGACAGTGGATTTCTAATGCGCCACATATAATGGAAGTTAAAAAAGGTATAATTGAATTTCAAGCTTTTCGAGGAAATGATGGAAATTTTATTATAAAAGAATTAGTAATTTTGGATATGAACACATCTGTAGTTTATCATTACTTATTCAAACCTCCATTACCATTCAATAGACTAACAACTAAAGCGAAAGTTACAAACAAATGGTTGTACAAACATTTTCACAACTTAAGATGGGATGAAGGTTTTATTAATTATAACATGATGCCGCACATTATGAATCATTACTGCAAAGAGTTCAAAACTATCTACACAAGAGGATTGGAAAAAGCTAATTGGATACAATCATTTACAAGCAACGAAGTGATAAATGCAATAATAGATAGAGATTTCCAATGCTATTTCAATGAACTTTGTATTTCATCAAAGAGTTTTAAACATCGAAGGTCACAGTGCGCTTTGAAGAATGCCTACCGCTTGAATAATTTCCTTCAACAGAATGGTGGGGGTAATGTCGGTAATAAAAGTGAGAGCGCTACCATGACGCAGCATGAGTATTACTCGAACCTCCGAAGAGACAACATCTCCGACGGACATTATTATTAACAAGAAGATTAACAATAACATCAAGATGGCATCGCAGAACTTTCTTCAAAATTTGGTTGATCAATTCAACGCTCATTCAAAATCAACAATCTTACCGACGAAGAGATGTTCTGAACTAAAAGAAGAAAAACATTACATCATACATACAATCAAGAAGATGGACACTTCAGTTGGTGATGCTATTAATTGCACATTGAGCGAGGCGCCGTATACAGTTGGTGACGAACCGAAGTTTCAAATCTTCCTACCGAAACGGTTTGTACAACTTCTACAAAATGAAGATCTTCGAGTTATTCAACCTGGCGCACTCTATTTAGTTTCACACGGACCGAGTGGAAACAACTCAACTGAACTAACTATTCATGTAACACCTACTACTAACTAGTTTGTACATAACTTTGTAAATATATATGTTTGTAATGGTTTCTCAATAAAGATGATATAAAACAAAAAAAATAAAAGAAGCAACATATTGTTATGTCTTTGTACATAGCAATATGTTGCTTTTTTTTAAAAATTTCACGGGATGACCTTGACCCAATTTTGTGTGATAATAAAAGTGAAAATCAACTTGTGAAATTCATCAGTCTACGACTACCTTTCGTACCGTACACATCTCGCTCTCTATAACTAAATACAAAACTTCAACATGTCCCTAAAGGTCAAGTGTGCATCTTACGATACCAACACCATTACGAGTTTTGAACAACTTGAAGATTTAACCAACGAAATGCGAGTTTTACTTACCGGTGGTTATCACTTAACTGTTGATGTTAGTGCTACTAATGTAAGGATGTTTACTAAAACAAAATACTGTGATGATGAAGTATTTCTTTCAACACAACCTACAACATCTTCATCACCGACTGGTCAACATAACATCAAGTTCCACAAGTATTACCAATGTTAAATAACTTTTAACAAATAAAACTAAGGAATCACGTGATCAATGTCAAGTTGATAAAAAGGGAATGATACTTGTATAACTAATCATTCGCTTCCCGACTCTCGCTGCGTCAACACCTAATTTTAAAGATGTTATACAGAATGATGATCGAACTTGATGGAAAAATCTATGGAAAAGATTACAACACCGTTGAACAAATGACTGAAGATTTAAATATATTAACTAAAGAAGGATATCAAGCTAAATTAATTTTAAAATTTCCTGAAGTACATCCACTATCGACTGAAGAACTTATCGCTATGGCTAAAGCGGAGAGAGAGAAAAAGGCTGAAGAAAACAAACAGAAACAGACAAAGTCTGAAGAAGATAAACAGAAATAAACTTCTTAAGTATAAACATTCCTTACATTAGTAAGGTATAATTTTTTAAAACTTCGTTTGGATGACCTTGAAATTACCCCCACCACTTTTTGTAGTACATAAAACTGACTATTCAACACTATACACTCTTATTCTTTCACTGGACTCAGCAGCGTCAACATGGAAGAACAAAAGTACAAGTACGAACCTCGTTACTGTTGTGAACAACAGTGTACAGATTTAGGACCAATGATGGTGGACGGGTTAGCTTGCACTAAATGTGAATTTTTTGGATCTTGTTACTGCAAGTGCAAAACAAAACAAATACCGCCACCGGAATTGCGAACTTTCAAATTTTACAAATCAAGATATTTTCATACATGCTGTCCTCAAAGATGTTTCAAATTTCATCCTCTCGATCTAGCTCATTGTCAACGCACCAAGTCTCATCAAGATGATTTTTGTACACATATGATAAAAAGATGTAAATACAGATCAGATTGGTATTCCGATCCTGTAGAACCATCGAATGTGTAATTTCAGTTTTACACTCTTTTTTAAAACTTCAATTGGATGACCTTGAGATTTCCCCCCACCATTGGTTTTTTGACTTCCCCCCACCATAAGTCTTTTAGATTTCCCCCACCATTAGTTTAAGTTTTGTATCTTATTGAATCCACCTTTGAATTATTTCACTTCCAACACTCTAACTAACAACATGGGATCGCCTTTCGTCAAGTTTCAACATATAATAACTGACAGAGAAGAATTGGAGGAAATATTTCAAAATTTGCTTTCTGTCATGGATAGATATCCTATGAGATGGATCAGACTTGATGTTCACTATTTACGTCCTCGTGATTCTTCATCATCGAGTGAAGACGAAACAACGACTACTACTTCAGCTAGGATATTTCAATTTTCTTCATCATCGAGTGAAGACGAAACAACGCCTACTACTTCAGCTAAGATATTTGAATTGAAAGACGAAGAAGAGGAACTTAGCTATTTACTTGGTCACAAGCTCATGCTCACCGACAAATAAGCGTCCTTCCTAAGCGCCGATCTTCATTCAATCACCGACTCTCGCACGATGAACAACTCTCCGTTGGCACGAATGAATTCTAGTTTCGAAGTAAATTCCAAAGAAGATTTGCAAGAAATATTTAATACTTTACACGAAATTGTTAGTAAATTTAACACTGTTAAAATGAATCTGGAAATAACTTACGCCTGTCCTATTTGTGATAAGGTTGAAAGTTCTGATGAAGATAGTTTGCTGAATCTTACTCCACTTACACCTCTACAATCAGACACGACAACAACAAGTACGGAAGCAAATGGTGAGCAACCTCCTTCCCCCACCACTTCATTGTGATTCAACTTCCCCCACCACCTCTTTGTAATTCAACTTCCCCCCACCACTTCTTCGTTTAACTAACGTTCCTCGCTTTCACTTCTCATTCCGTCTCCAACATTTGAACTATCAACATCACTTGTTTCAAAATTTCAAACACCAAAAAACAACACTAATGATGGATATGATGGATGAAGTTTCCTTCGTCACAAGGATGGAAGAGGAAAAGATGAAAGAAGAAAAATTGAAATTGGAAATTAAACGTTTGCAATTGGAACGGGAAAACCAACTCGAGATATTACGTTTCTTCAAACTTGTCAAGTATGTCATCTGGGGACTCTGCCTGTACCTTATCCTCGTCGTTGGCGTTTGCTTCTACAACTCCGTGTTTCATCACAAGAATTCAACCTGTATTGCACGTTGATTGTATTTGTTTTTGCACATTGATTGTATTTGTTTTTACGAATAAAGTTCAAAACTTAAATCTACCTATCCCGCTATCACCGGATAGTTCAACTCTCAGAACTATTTCCTGTGCTAGCGGGATAGGCTTTTTTAAAACTTACTCGGGATGACCTTGACATACTTTCCGTAACCCAATTATCAAGTTGAATTTCAGTTTTGAACTAACTTTTAATTTATGCATACCTCCCCCTCATTTAATATACGACCGGAAGCTATGTGCCCCGGCACGTGGCTTCCGGGGCAGCTGACCTGTGCCAGAAGTAACCAAATCTAACTACTTGTGGTGATTCCTTAAATTAAAATGAGGAAAAATGTCATAGGAACACATGTCTTAAAATGCTTCGTTGAGCCGCTAGCCGCCATTTATTTTTTTTACTTTTAATAATTTATATTACTGTAACGGATGAGTGTATTAAGTTTTCATTTGGCATGAACCTTTATAACATCAATGTTCATTACCAGGAAAATAACTATATTTTCCGATTCGTATTTTCAAAATGGTGGCCATTTTAAGATTTTAAACTCAAATATCTCATAACCGGAAAATTTTGTTAAAATTGTGGAAGTTATAAAGAGTTGAAAAATTACATTATCTAAGCTTTGACACTAAGTTTGTAAGGATCGGACAACAAATAACAGAGATATTGCCATTTTACTGCAGAAAAACATATATTTTGCATGATAAATCTGCAAATTAAGGTTATGTAATTTAAAAATCGCAATAACTCCATTTTTATTATTATCCTTACAAACGTAGTATTATTAGTTGGATAATTTAATTAGTAAAATTTTTGTTACTTTGCACATTTGAAAAAATTATCCGTTTTTGAGATATTTGAGGTTAAAAACTTAAAATGGCCACCATTTAAAAAATGCCAATAGGAACAAATGTTTTTCTGGGAAATGAACATCGATGTGATAAAGATTCATGTCAAATTTAAACTTAATACACCCATCCGTTACTCAAATAAAGACTATTAAAACAAAACGGTGGCTATCGGCTTGACGAAACATTTGTAGGGCATATGTTCACATGAACGTTTTGTTCACTTTGATCCTAGGAATCACCACACAGATTTTTGGAAGAGAGTTTCCGAACACCCTCAAATCATTAGGACAGCTGTTAGTGTTCTAATAACAAATGCTTTCAAAAGTGGAAGAACATATGTTTCAGATATAAAATATTTTTTACCTAATTGGGTCCAAATAAACTGAATTTTTTGTCGAATCCGGCGGCTATGCCTAGTAAAACTAATTGAGCAGTATTAAATTACTTAGGAGCGCAAAAAACGATTAGTGAACAAGACATTTCTTCTATACAACTCTAATTAATTATATAAGCGTTCCATTTGTTATTGGTTGCGGCAGTGATGCACTAAGTGACTGTTCTAGCCTATGAAACAGTAATCATCTTAGGGAATAAACCACTTCAAGCTCTCTCCACGACCAAATTTAATGGACACTTCGTGTCAATGTAACTGCCCACAGATAGTTGAGATAACAATTTAAGTAAACATTCATGTTTTTGTCTCACCTGTAATAACTGGTGAAATAGACTACTTTGATTGGTTTTACGGTAGACATTTTCTCTTTTCATCCCACTAGCAATTAATTAATTACAGTATGTGCATTTCAGATTAAACTTTCTTAGAGTGTTTTGATTACTTTGCAATATGTCTTTGTGTGATTTGTTAAAAGTTAAAGTTTTTAAGTGTCCATGAACTCTCATAGTTAAATAAACTTTAATATATTTTTAAAACCACTGTAATAGTTGTTTTTATGGTTGATTTGTTGTTGTGTATAGTTGATTTCTGAGTAAAACGACTGGAATATCTTTATCAAATATGTTTATTTTTATCATGACATAATTTTTGTACTTTATATAAACAAATATAATATAAATACAATGCAAATACAATATAACTACTTTATATAAATCCAAATTCCATTTAAATATTCCAATCAATACTAATGTGAACTCATTTTCATTATAAACATATTATTAGTGTCGTCACTAGTAAAATTATTAAAACATCATTGCAAAGTAACAAAAATGCATATGCGAACGAAATTATATTATTTTTTTAGGAAAAATTGTAAGTAGGAGTAATTAGGATTGCATTTAAGTACCGTATGGATCAAAGGTAAGGCATTACATCTGGGTAAAATAATCTCCATTTTATTCATTTCAATTTTTTATGCATTTTCTAACCCTAGTTATGAGCGAGGAGGCTATAAAGTTTAATGTCTTAGTCTGGCATATCTCCCAAGTTTTTACGACTTTGTCTTTGAGCTTCGCAGACTTTTGGAGCCCAAAGTTATGTCTGTGATGAAAGGTCTTGAGTAAATTAAATAAATTTTGTCTTAAGCTAAGAAAACATTACTTTTAACTTTGACAAAAAATATATTTTTTATTTTAAATTTACAATTAAATGATACTTCGAAATTTTTAAATTAAATAATTTCCTATATATTCGGGATTTTGAGGTCGGGTCTAAGTCATATTTCTCAAAGACTTTTTAAATTGTGTATAAAATGAAATAGGATAATGCAGCTTTCTACGAGACTTCCTACTAGAGACCTCTATATGACCTACTACATGTTTTTAGCCTACGTCATATCATACACCGTTTTAAAAGAATTTGAGTTACAACCAAAATGCTATCAATTTTTTTAACTACTCCGCAATATTTTTTTTAAAGAGAAGTCCTAGTTTGTTCGTTTGTTATTTCGTGCCAATACTAGCATGGGTTTTGTGGTTATATTTTACGAGGCTTGAATACAAGGTTGCAGAAAATGGCCTCTTTGAGGTTTTGGTAAATGTTAACCAAAGGATGGAAAACCTCAAATGCAAGAGTAAAAGGATTGTGTGTACAGCACATATACAGGGGTGCTGAAAAAAACTGGAAGCAGTTTAATATTTTATCAGCTAAAACCCAATTCTGAACGTTATAAATGAGAGTCAAACTCTGATAGGGACCGGCCCATGAGGAGTTAGTTATTCGAAATCTAAGCACTGTATATACGTCGGTCTACATTTAATTAAAAGTTTCTCACTCAGACTTTTAAATTCATCATTCATATCAAGAAACCAAAGCAAAATTTATCATGGTGAACTAAAAATTAACGAGACAAGATAACAACACGTAGTTCATATAAATTAGATTATGAAATCAGTCTTGGGACGATAACATATTTTGTATTTCCCAATATATCGAAATTATTATTCGGGATGGAGAGGGTTTCAATGTTGGTTTTTGTATAAGACGTAAATTAATTAGAAGCTATAAATGAATTGGTTCGGTTGGTTTATGTGGGCCTCACTTTGTTTGTCAGTGTTCGGAGTTGACGCGATATTAAGGTATCAATGTAAGTATACAAGTTACAAATATTTTATGAAAGGTATATAAAGAAATAACCACAATTATTTTTACATTTAAATTCGTTAAATAAATATATTATATCATTGCAGGAATACATTTGTTAACAATGTATTATTAATTAATCTTATAATATTAGCAATGGAAATGGACAACCATTGAAAGTGATAAAGATAGTAGTTGCCATAATTTGTACGAAAAGTGGCTTTTTCTGTTGGCAATCATGTTTTACAAGTAAAGCGAAGCCAAGCTTGGAAAATGCGATTAGGTAAAGGAAAACACTTTCGGTCTGAGTGATGAAAATCTCTATTCATCATACTGCTAACATATGAAAATAATGACTAATTTTAAAAATGAATTAGTTACATTTCATAATGCGCTTATATTCAACTAGCTGACTTACCCGTGCTTTGCAACGGTACTCAAATTGCAACGCCAACTAGAGGAATTTTTTCCCCATCAGATGGGCTTGTTTGCCACGCTCTCGCCTTAAGCCTATAATATCCTTTGGTTTTTATTGCCAATCTTTGCGAATCATTCACTATCAATAAATTGTATATATTAAAAGTATGAGATTTAAAGTATATATATTACAGGTATTGAAGTTCGACTGAGAAAAAAGTTCAGTACAAATGTTATGCCATTCAGGAATTTATTATTTGTAACAGATAACATAGGTGTTTTACTTCTCCTATATTATCCCTGTAGTATGCGTTTTTATAATTAATTTAAATTGACAGAGAAGTATACACCCCAATACACTTGTGATCTTAGCTCAATATAAATGCATGTTGTTTGTCAAACGTCAGCCATTTTATGGACATAAATAATTTAACTGAATATTTTTTACAGCCGAAGCTAAAGGAACAAAGGAGTTGCAAGATTATGTTAGAAACTTAAAAAAGGAAAAGAGCGAAGAAGACGCATATAATGAAAGACAGAATCGATTTAAAGATTATGAGAAAATATTCAGAAACCCTTACTAAATTATAGTTTGAAACAGAAAACTATGATAAAACTAAAAGTACTTTTAGTTTTATAAAAAAGTATTTTTATTGTAGTAACAAAACACATGTGGCATTAATACCCTATATCTTATTCTTAGAATATCTTAATCTTATAGTTAATTTTATTGCCATAAAAATACCATCGTAAAAACTATAATGTAAATATTGTCCCAAATTTGAAAATTGTTATTGAAACCCAGAATATTCAATCCTAAATATCTAATATCAAGCAAAGTTAGCCAAATGCTGAGACTGTTAATTGATGCGTCAAATTCATGCAAAGTTTGATGCGCAAGTATAATATATTAGTTAAACTATGAGTAGCACATAAACTACTACTGTACAAATTACAGTAGAGCATCGTGAGAGAATACTTATTTAATAGGTCTGAGCTTGAAAATTATAACTCTCCAAATTTTTATTGGGAGATATTTTAAGTAAACTGTAATAAAAACTCCATAAATAGAGATAAGTTATAAGACTTATTAACAATCTTCCAACTTTCCATAATTATTTTTAGTACATAAAACAAAACCAAAGATTAAATATTTCATTTATAGTAATCTTAATCCTAATGAAAACTACTTTATTTTACAGATCCTGCTACATAAACTGTATAACAGAGTCCCTGGTTTCAGATATTTTGAAGTGTGTATTTTTCTATTGACTTATAGTACCACTGTATATACCTTGTGCATTGTATGCAAAAAGGTGTCAATTAGTATCATTTTTTACCTTTAAACAATTTTACAGATAAAATGGTTAAGATCACACTTTAGCCTTCGTGATAGTAAAATTAATCTATCTACAATTCATGACCCAATAATTTTTGGTAAGAGGTCCTATAGGAGCCGTATATCCTGAAATGTAATATTTTTTATGTGTACAAAAAATGTTCAAACGTGCTGAAGATTATTTAGAATCGGATTGATGATTTCATTAGTAAATTAAATAGAAGGTAACACCTCTGAGAATTCAATTTAGGGTTGAAAATCTAGTTTTTAATGTCATTAATGAGTGCCTAAGTCTGATGTTGATCTTACCATGAGGAGTCAGTAGAAATTTTTAAACGTAAGCATAGTCACATATGATGATAAGCGCATGAGGAATGCACAGGAGCTAAATGTAAGCAAGTGTGTTGTAACCTCTTTCAAACGTTGCAAAGTTTTAAATCTTCGTGTTATCTTCTAAAGGGCACTGTTTTGAAACGTGTCAATTGTATTAAAGATATTTGTGTTTTCATGTCTGCCTCTCTTAGTCCACAGAACCATATTGACCACAACACTGCTTGAGCCAACTTCTTGCTTGGATTTATATTTCGATCAACACGGAACTTTACTCTCACTACACCCTGGCCATTTACACAAGACTTTGGTTCACTCCATTTTTTTAGTGTGTTTAAGTCATCTGGTCACCTTACCATAAAAAGTCCAACCAAGAGCAGCAAATCAAAGCCGGTTTATCAGGATGCTTGGCTTAAGACTTGGCTACTCCTTCCGAACTACCTATGTCAAACAACTGGAGGAACACTTCCGCCTTCTACCATTGCATCTGAGTCGCCATCATGCTGATCTGATGTTTCTGTTCGGACTGGTGAATGGTCTTATAGACTCTCCAGAGATATTGCACCATATCGACTTCCTCCTCTAGATAGTACTTCCCTATAAACTATGAGTACAACTGGGTCCTCAGTCGTCTTCTTATAGCGGGAAGCCTAGCCGCCTCCATCCTGGACTTCTTCAATGAGACGACAAAATAGTTCAAGCGGAAATTGGCTATGATATAAAGTAATATCTGGTTCATCTACACAATCCTCACATAATGTCCGGAATACCTAGTATTACTTTAGCTACGTCCAGTTGAGTTCAATTGTACAGTTATTTATTAGAATAGGTACCAGTAGAATAGCGCATGTGTATGTTGTTATATATCATCTCATTTTACTGTTGTGCTCGGATATTGTTCCCTCAGTCTTGTATTATTATATTTATTATTAGTGATGTATAGATTATTTATTAGTAATCACTTGATTGTTGCATATTATGGTGTATTTTATTGCTGTTACCTCATTCCTAACAGTTATTAGCTGTTATTACAGTTATTACAGCTGTTATTAGCTACAGGTTTAGTGCGTCTAGCTAACTGTCTAAACTTTACATAAAAATATTTTTTATACTATACAAATCATTGCATGTTAATTCCTATTTGTATTATTAGTAGTAGCTCTTAGTTACTACCATTTTTATTTTTATTTCTAACTTTTATGGTTTTTTATTATTCATTATTATTTTATACCTCTTAATGGATGTTAGCATGTAACTTGTTACCCACCTTGGGAATTGTTAATTTTAGTCTTTGCTGTTTAAAAAATATGTAATCCGTCGGTGAACAAATAAATAGCATAAATTCCTCAGTAGAGTACAATGCAGAAAACACGACCTCAAATGGGTGACGTGGCCTTCAATGGCTGGAAATCAAACTTCTCATTTAAATTATGTTGCTGAAATTGAAAGATTTCATAAATTTGGACATACTTGACCTTTTGAGGTCGGTTTGTGGCACAATATTTAGAAAAAAAACCTATAAGATTATATCCAACTTGACACACGCCGATTATGTTTCCTTCAAGGCTTCTCCAGGGACGTCCCATAGAGTTATTGTTGAAGAAAAGTACACTGACCAATCTTGTATTGTACATAATTTTAATGGTTTCTAATTGTGTCCGTGCGGGTCACTTTTTACTACCAGAATGTTCCTTTGTAATAACAAACATGAGCCATGGACAGACTGAGCTGCAGAGAAGTTTGTTTTGTACAGTTCTATCCATGGAAGTAATTTCGGCTTAAATGCAAATAGTGTTTGGAGATCTAGAAGACATCCAGTCTCGCTACGGAAATAAACTTCTCTTTCAGGATAAAACGTCATTTTAACGAATAATACCTCTTTGTTTCTTTGTCTACCGACAGATTTCTTTTTAACATTGTAAGGCTGAAAATTACTTATTTATAGAACAATAAGTACACGCTAAAATCCAAAGAGTGAAATAGGTCGTTCTTTAGGTGGAAGAATTCAAAAAAATTCTTAAAGAGTGAAAATTTCACTCAAAATGAGTGTAGAAAAAATGTATTTTGAAAAGGATGAAATATACTTTTATTAAAAGAATGAAAATTCGATATAGTTCAGAGTGTCTGAATTTTACTTCCAAAAAGAACTGGTTTCGCTCTATTTCGGATGAATCCTGGAGTCACGTGACGTGCATGAGCGACTAGCCTCTCACAGCACAGGAGTAAGATTTTCCTTTCGCCATCTTCGTTATGATTATAGTGGTTGGTTAGTGGTTCAAGTGGTAAAGTGGTAAAAAGGAAGATTGAAGATTATATCCAATACTCGCCTACGGCTCGATGGGGGCTCCGCCCCCATGCCCCCTTAGGGGTTGTCCTGCATTCGTAAATTACTTAAGAGCCGATTTGAAGCAGGTTAGTTCCACCGAAAAACTGGTCCACCATGACAGTAAGAAAACCGGCTAATACACACTACCCATAATCAACAATAATAAAAAGCTTTGAAAATCGCCTATGGCTAGTTTTTAAAATTACTTCCTAAGTTCCCCTTAATTCGTAACATTGAGAGAGAGGTGAAATCAGAATCAACCATGCAAATATTTTAGGTATCGTGCTGAATGGAGGCTCCACCCCTTACACCCTAATTAGTTGCCCCTATTCGTAAATTGCTGTATGTAAAAATCTCAAACACTGAACAGCCTAGCTGAGGCCTTCGTTTCCATACCCTCGTTGTGTTCGCCGAATTCGTTTGTTGTTTACCAAGTGTCAAACGTTAAAGATCTTTCCATAATATTTTTAATTAGGCCTAAATTGTTAAGGATTTTATAAGCAACTATACTGTAGTAAACGAATTGTCGGGGGATTTGAAGCCATGCCTAGCCTCACCCTTCTAGCGCAAGAAGTATAAAATAAAGAAACATAATAAAATAGATGACAAAGTAGAATGAATAAGCTAAATAAAATATTTTGAAGATCAATGAAGAAATAAACAATTTCACTGAAACAAAAATAGAAAAACATGAACAAACTGTTTGGAACCTGCCAAAGACCCCTGTTATTCACAAAAATACTATTCGTTATAAAATAAAATGGATGTTATGAAATAATTATTTATTAAATAACTATTCTTGTTACTTCCCTTAAATTATGTCGAAGTTAGGGTTACAGGGATATTTTACAAGTTCAGTGAATGCAAAATTCGAACTTCAAATAAAATATAACTGTAGTTAGTTCTACAAACAAGTTGTATGAAATTTAGTAGCAATAAAAGTTATAAATCGGTCTTAAAGTAACGATTTGAGATACGACAAAAAGTGAAACGTTTAAAAGTTAGATTTATGTCACCAATTCACAAACAACCTATACTTTAACAGTATAGGTAACAGAGAAATCCGTTTATATTCAACAGGTAAGATAAAAAACACATAATATTAGATGACATTAATTATAATTTTTAAGTTCATGAGTGTTAAATTTAAGTTTAAATTTAAATTTAAGTTAAATTTAAGTTCATGAGTGTGAATTTTTAAGTTTTTATGAGTGTTAAACATTTAAATATAGTTAATTTCTTTTAAGCTATAAGTTAATAACTGTCAAGCTATAAGTTAATACAAAACTTCAAGCTTATGGTGAAGCAAAATGCAAAAATTCAGCTACTTACAGCTAAGTTAATGGAATGTTTTGCAGTAGAACTATAAAAACAATAAAAAATTCAGCTACTTAGGAATAAGTTCGTACTTCAAGCTCTGTTCAATGTTTTAAACTTTTAAATCTAGTAGATTTCGTTTTAAGCAAAGTTAATACAAAACGTCAAGCTTCTTAATACAATATTACTGTAGTTACTGAATAAAGTATTGCAAGTATTAATTAAACATTGCAGATATACCTCAAATAGTCGGAGACCAAAGTTTTGGGTCAGTAAGTAACAAACAATTATAAAACAATCAGTTCCGCCTAGTAGGCAAATAAAGACATAATTTTGGCATTCATCACAATTTTTTTTTTTATGTTTGAGACTTTTATTTATATCGGTGATGTCCAAGATATGTGCATGCGCAATTTCGAAAGATCTAAAAAATGTCCTTTAAATATTACTGTCAAGCTAAGTTAATACAAAACTTAAAGCTTATGGGGAAGCAACATGCAAAATTCAGCTAAATACAGTAAAATTAAACAGAATGTTAAAAAAAAAAAAAAAAAAAAAAAACAATAATAAACAAAAACAATAAAAAAAATTTGAAATTCCGGAAAATATTCCGTACTTCAAGCTCTGTGTATCGAGTTTGGCATATTTGAAACAAAGTTGTAGTAAAAGATCGTCTCAAATATTTTAAAGGCCCAACCGTTTTTGCCGCTAGAGCAGAAGAAATAAAATAATTTTACATTTAGTGAGGGACTACGTGGTTGATAAATCTAAAAAAGAAAAAAAACTATATAACTCCTACATGACATTACACAAGTATATCTTGGCGATTAAGGGAGGAAAGATACAGCAATATGTCGAGTTTTTTGTTTTCAAAATAACCTAAATTTCAGTAATTTAATGTGCTTTCGATAAGTTTGCCTTGGGAGAGCTAAACAAGAAACGATACAAATTAATTTTAGGAAAGATACAGCAATATGTCGAGTTTTTTGTTTTCAAAATAACCTAAATTTCAGTAATTTAATGTGCTTTCGATAAGTTTGCCTTGGGAGAGCTAAACAAGAAACGATACAAATTAATTTTATTCCTATAAATATATCAACCTATATTATTTGAGGGGGTAAAATTTGAAATAATTAATGTAAGGATTAATTTGAACGTGTAGAATTTGAAGTAAACGTCAATATTAAAAATGTCACAACATTGCTAGCCAAATGGAAGAAAATTGGCCATAGGCAGATCCTTCACTCAATTCCATTTTAAAGTGCAAGCTGAATTTCGCACCCTAATATAATAAGAAGTGAAAGATCTTGTTACAAGTCTTGTTAATAAGCGCACATTTCATTGACCATGGTCCCTCTCTTAAATCTATAACCATTGGGATGATGGTTAAATGATTACACAACTTAGACTAAGGGGTAATGCAGTAGTACAGTTCACATCCTTGTATGTACACATATCTGTGAGTTTAATAATGTTAAATAACTTTCTTCCCCTATTTTTCTTTTTTTTATATATATAATTAAATATATCTCATAGCAGTATATTTTCCTAAGTTTAAGTTTTTTCCGTTTAAAAACTTTACTTGATCAGATTGTGTTTTAAGTATGGTGAGCATTTTTTGTTTATCCCATTTCATGGACTGTATATGGACTCGTTCCCCACCCATAGTCGTTTGCCCATGTGGGGATCAATTTCATTGTGTAACTTATATTGATTGATAATTGTAATTTGTTCTTTTTATGAAATAAAGATTCTTTCATTTCATTTCTTTCATTTCATTAATCGAGCTACCATATAAAATATGATGAATGATAGGAATATTCTATCAAAAAGTGTATAATTCTATCTAAGTTGAGTCATAATAATGGAACATAAAACTTTAAATATTTATTTAAAACTGAAATTTACTCACGATATCCCTGTTTGAACAAACCGAACTTCTGAGTACCATAAAAAGAACATTGGCATTGAAATAGTATTAATATTTTTAGACATTTGATTGAGCATGTAGGTTTTAAGCTAGGAAAGTGTTTTTCTGTTAGAGTATACTATTTTGCCTTAGGGACATTCAAATCGTATTGTATATTTAAATGCCAATTTTAATCTTATTTAATATAAATTGTATAATTTAGGTTAACCGTAAATTTTATAGTAAATTTTTATTATGTTATTTAGTACATGTAAACGTACAAATAATAATAATGTAAAACACTTGTTCAAAGTTTTTGAGGTATAATTATATTCAACTCGTTTATGAAATAAATAGCTTTCAAACAAATTTAGGATATGTTTTTACCCGTCCAGGATCCATTGTAAGTTAGAATCTAGCTTCTGAATTCTGTAAGGGTTTTGTATGTTACATTACTTTTTTCCTCGACCTACTGTAATGATTTTTAAGATTGAGGTATCATTTTAAAGCTTATGATCTAACATAAAAGCTTATGCGGGTGTGAATGGTGATTAAAAAGGTCATTTAATTTCAGGCCTCACCCCTTAGCCTTTGATTTATTTCTAGAAAGCGCTTTAAAATGTTGAACGACTTTTCATTATCAGATTTTTAAATGTAGATTGTAGACCTAACTTTTTAGTTTGGTCTTTAAGTCAAATTGTAAACAAAAAAGATCGTCTGTCACTGCATAATCAACATAAATATTGTCAAAACATTAATACTTTTTAAGGGTAAAAATACTTTTTCTCGGTATATTAAAGATTTGTTTATGTGGTAATATAATAAATATAATTTAATTATGTATGAAAAGTTAACTTAATAATAACTGTGAGTTGAAAGTATTATTATTTCTTTAAATAGTACTGTAGAATTATTCACTATATTAGAACAATTATTCACAGTATTAGAATTTATTCACAATGAGAAAGAAATATACAGCATTACAAAATGAGCAATTTGCGCACGGGCCCTCTGGTAAAATCTTAAATGTAAGCAAACTGTGGTATGTACTCAAATTAAATAGAGGAAAGAACAATGATGCAAACCCAACGTGCAGAGTTGTTCAACTCGAAAATGGCAGTCAATCAAACTTAGCACAAACTCACATTATCGAGACTAAAAAATAATTTCGTGCCTTAATGACTTTTTTTTACATGATATAGAAATGTTTATACTCGTTTATGTTTTTATTATTTTATTTAAAAGATAATTTTGTTCTGAGTTTATAATAAACTCTCCGTTGTTACTTATGTTTATGTGTATATTCTATACACACGAGTTCCATATGCACAGACGCCCGGAACAATTAAGTGAAGTGGCTGTTTAAGTCATGTCTTTTTAGTCTCTTCGTAGGCCGCAGCTGCATCATTATTATAAAAGCTTGTACGTGATCTATGGTAGACAGAGCTCAGAAGTTTTTTTCTATGTTGGGTTTTCTTTAAGACATTGTAATTAAATAATTATATTTAAAAACGTTACTCCAATTCAGTAGTTCTTTCATGAAAAAAAAAAATAAACATACTTAGTATTATTAAGGAGAATTTGGTATTTTAATTAAAAATCAATTAATACAAGTTATAAGTGGCTTAAATATAGACATATTATAAATTCTATACTTAGCACCCACTTCAATGTACTTCGAAGCTAATAATAAAAATTAGTTTAAGCTTGTTAGCAAGTTATTGCATAATTATAATTAATTGGTAACCTTGTAAAATACGAACAAACTACTTCTGAAATAAATTAATATTCAAATAACATACTTTTAAGATAAAATGTTTATATTTTCAATAAAGTTTTCATAAAAAGTAAATCTGTGTTTCATTATAAATTAAATAAATTAATATGATCATGAAAAAGCTGGTTTCCTCTATAGTAATAGGCAAGCAAGATTCTTTTTCAATTTTTTCTCAGCTTTTGTGCAACGGGCATACCGTTAGAAAGGTGTGTGGCCTGTAAAATCGCATTTTAACTATCATCAGCCCATGGGGATACGCCCTACAGGCTTTCAAAGTTTCAATGTTAATCTTGTGGAAGGAGGGTTATTGATTGAATGAGCTGTTGTTATTAATGCTAGCAAATAAGAAGATCAGACGTTTCACCTATAAAATATTTTTAAATTTGTTAAGTCAATATCAACTCATGTTTTGGTCAGTTTTAACCAGTCGGCCGGCCATAAATAGTTTACATAAAACTACAACAACAAATATTAAAATTCTAAAAATTTTAAGTTTAGTTTTATGGATTTTGTTTTCTTTCATATTATTTACGTTAGGCCTATTTATAACTTTTTTAATAAAAACTCCTATATAATAAACAAATTTTTAGCTAACAACTCAATACTCATGCTATGTTATGTAAAGTTAAATGGAAGTATACTTCACTTCAATTCAGTTTTGAATGTGATCATCCCCTTTGCTTACTCGTATTCTAGATTATCTCGTTTATAATGCTTACTCCACCAACATGTTTTACTCCACACAGTCTTCTTTTCCAAGACAAGTACCTTACAAAGAGAGAACTATTATAATCATGCTGATACGAACTTTATTATAATAGTTCTCTCGTATAAAGTTTGAATTGCGTAAAAAAGTTAATAAGCACCTAACCAATAACTATAATTTTCAGTTAAAGTCAGTACTTTCCATGATGTTAACAATGAAAAAGAATGTTTCACAGTTTAAAATGTATCATAATATATTAATCTCAAATTAAATCCCCCATTATATGTAATTTTTTATTTCTTTATCAGTTTAATTTCATAGAGGTTACGGGTAGGTTACATCAATTTGTCGTAATTCAACATCGTTAAGTCGTTATCTTGAACAAAGGAACCGTTTATCTTAGTTTCTTTGTAATTTATTTGATATCCTCAGAGGATTAGCTAAGAACTTAATTTACCTCGCACAAATTGGTTTTTTAATGTCACCCTAAAATATTTAATCAAAATAATGTTTCATAATTATATTGTTATATCGTTTTAATACGATTTAGAATTACGAAGTATAATATTAACATTCCAAAACAATCCGAACAAACATGCCATTAAAGTGAATCATCAAAGTACTAATTTCACTCGTATATCTGTCTTAATTATCTACTTTATGGAGTGCAGCAGTTTAATACTGTGCCCTAGTATCAAAACCACTTACCACCGGTGGCGTAGTTTTCCCCGCCAGGAGCGCGAAAAAACTCCTTGTTTGTTCCAAACCCTTATTCTCGCCCCTAGGCTACTGTGATAGCTGAGATGGCTGAGGCGAAGGCACATTGGACAGGATATCTATAAATGTGCGGGGTCGATTCCCGCTCACGACCAAACCTGACCTGGTAATGCACCTCTTAAAAGGTTACCAGATCTGTACCAAGTTAGTTTATTTGCATGGTGGTTGACGGAATCTAAGTTGTTTCTTTTGGAGATGCATCCTAGTCAACACCGATTTTGCTACCTTTTACTTACGTACTGTGTGTGTGTGTGTGTGCCGATACGGCTTTGAAATTTAGAAGATAACATTGCATTGGAATATTTTTATTCCAAAATGCGCAAAAACCTTTTGTCAAGATGACAATAAAAATGTTTCTAATTCCAATAATATTTAATTTACTTCACTTTGAGATTTGGTCGCCATTCGGCCACAAAGGTTGAGTCTTGTTATGTTGAATGCCATTAATGATTCTTTTTTATATTATTTTGTGTGTTGCCAGGGACATTTTTCAACGTTTTGGCCGGGAACGGCCCAAACCCCAGGCTTGATGCTATCTAACATCGACCAGTTCTTAGACACCACAATTAATTAATAGCCCAATAACAAATTGCAACTGGGTGAATCGAATTATTAAAAAGCTACTAACTTTTCCCAGGATCGAACCAGCAACTTTTGAATTCATAATTGTATTGATATAATTTTAATACGATTTAGATTTACTAAGCATATTATTAACATTCCGAAACACTCCAAACAAACAATCCGTTCAAGTGAACCATTAAAATACTAATTTTATTTCTGAGTGATTGATATACACATGATAAAAATCAAATACAGTTTGATACACGTGAATTGAAATTGAGTTTACTCATTTCGGTTTGAATCGGAATATTTTTAATTTCCGAAAATAATCTTAGTTGTTGTTCAAAATCCTCCTTTCCGTGAAAACATTAAGCAATATTGTAAACCTCGTCACACATTTCGTGGAATTGATATTTTATATCGGTTGACAATTTGTCAAACGGATCTGGCCGGTACAATCGTCAGAAACACCCGACGTCATGTGTTACAAAGCCTTTGTGATGGCTACTGATAAGAAATATAAATGACATGTGCCGTTATATGTACATTAGTCTTCCAACCACGGGGTGGCGCTGCGTAAGTGGAATAGCTACAAGACATGTGGACAACTCTTACAAGACTGCAAAAGGATAATTGAGTGGGGATAAGAGTATGTACAATTTGCTATTCAGACTCATCAAAATCTAAAGCCATTTGAAAAATATTCCCTTGCTTATTTACCAAGAGTGATAAAAATTATATAAAAAAGTCTTTCCACCAATAAACCAATCAACTTATTTTACGGTTTGCTTGTGTTTTATAAAACAACTATGACAATTTTATTCATTCAATTAAATCAAAAATAATATGAAATCTTTGCATAAAGTCGAATAAATGTTTTATAAATAGTTATTTTACTATATTATACAAATATGTAACACCAAGCCTTTATTTTAATTTTACAAAAGTATTTTAACAAAATATATGTTAAATATCAAAACGGATAGTTTGATAAAGTATAATTTGTTTCCCTTACATTGAAACGGGTTAGCCAATGAATATATTCTTTTGAGCAACAAAATTGATGTTTCTGCTCCGAAAACAAATAATGGAAGCGGATATCGAGACTTTGCATTTGAATTGCAACACAAACAATCTGGTTGCTTTCCTTTGCAGCTTGTAAAGTAGTTGTTATTTTCTTTTCCATATAAATATTGTGATATATTTTCCCTTATTAACTTCGCTTGTTTCGATAAAGGTTTGTTACTTTTGCAAACACAAAAAAGTGATTGTGCTTTTACTTTATAATATAATTTTTATCAATAACATCCAAAAAAGTTATACGTCGAATAAATCTATAAATATCTATATTTATTTCACTTTAGTAAAGAGAACAAAACCAAATTTATTTGACTCTCAATGAGAAAAATCCTCTAAAATTAAAGAATACTTTTTATGTTATGTAAAATTAAATGTACTACAAGAATTAAATATACTTCAGTGTGGATACATTCCTCTAGGCCTCCAGAGGGTATAAACCCATGATACTCAGAAATATAATTTTAACTCTGTAAAAAAAAGAAAATGTTATACCCAATCCAAATTTTTGATAATTTATTTACTTAAATAAAAAACGTCCTAATAAAAACTTCACAAAAATACTTGTTTTATTAAATCAATAGTTTTAAATTATGATCAACTACGCTCATACAACTCGCACAGAGTAAAATTTTACAAAAGTAATATTCGTTCTTTAAGTTATCATATGAATTATTTCGTACAAAAAAATGATTACGATATGGCGTGGCGTTAGTAGCCTGGGCCATAACTATGAACAACGTGACGGTCTGCCACAATTTCTGCTCGGATCCATTGTCACTTTAGCAGTTGTCCGGAGCGATGACTGCAGACGACGGTCACGCAAATCTGTCACAATTACCGCTCGGATCCATCGTCACTTTAGCAGTTGTCCAGAGCAATGACTGCGTACGACGGTCACGCAAATCTGTCACAATTACCGCTCGGATCCATCGTCACGTTAGCAGTTGTCCAGAGCGATGACTGCGTACGACGGTCACGCAAATCTGTCACAATTACCGCTCGGATCCATCGTCACGTTAGCAGTTGTCCGGAGCGATGACTGCGTACGACGGTCACGCAAATCTGTCACAATTACCGCTCGGATCCATTGTCACGTTAGCAGTTGTCCGGAGCGATGACTGCGTACGAAAGCCACGCAAATCTGTCACAATTACCGCTCGGATCCATCGTCACATTAGCAGTTGTCCGGAGCGATGACTGCGTACGACGGTAACGCAAATCTGTCACAATTACTGCTCGGATCCAACGTCACGTTAGCAGTTGTCCGGAGCGATGACTGCGTACGACGGTCACGCAAATCTGTCACAATTACCGCTCGGATCCATCGTCACGTTAGCAGTTGTCCGGAGCGATGACTGCGTACGACGGTCACGCAAATCTGTCACAATTACCGCTCGGATCCATCGTCACGTTAGCAGTTGTCCGGAGCGATGACTGCGTACGACGGTCACGCAAATCTACCACAATTACCGCTCGGATCCATCGTCACGTTAGCAGTTGTCCTGAGCGATGACTGCGTACGACGGTCACGCAAATCTGTCACAATTACCGCTCGGATCCATCGTCACGTTAGCAGTTGTCCGGAGCGATGACTGCGTACGACGGTCACGCAAATCTGTCACAATTACCGCTCGAATCCATCGTCACGTTAGCAGTTGTCCGGAGCGATGACTGCGTACGACGGTCACGCAAATCTGTCACAATTACCGCTCGGATCCATCGTCACGTTAGCAGTTGTCCGGAGCGATGACTGCGTACGACGGTCACGCAAATCTGTCACAATTACCGCTCGGATCCATCGTCACGTTAGCAGTTGTCCGGAGCGATGACTGCGTACGACGGTCACGCAAATCTGTCACAATTACCGCTCGGATCCAACGTCACGTAAGCAGTTGTCCGGAGCGATGACTGCGTACGACGGTCACGCAAATCTGTCACAATTACCGCTCGGATCCATCGTCACGTTAGCAGTTGTCCGGAGCGATGACTGCAGACGACGGTCACGCAAATCTGCCACAATTGCCGCTCGGATCCATCGTCACGTTAGCAGTTGTCCGGAGCGATGACTGCAGACGACGGTCACGCAAATCTGCCACAATTACCGCTCGGATCCATCGTCACGTTAGCAGTTGTCCGGAGCGATGACTGCAGACGACGGTCACGCAAATCTGCCACAATTACCGCTCGGATCCATCGTCACGTTAGCAGTTGTCCGGAGCGATGACTGCAGACGACGGTCACGCAAATCTGTCACAATTGCCGCTCGGATCCATCGTCATGTTAGCAGTTGTCCGGAGCGATGACTGCGTACGACGGTCACGCAAATCTGCCACAATTACCGCTCGGATCCATCGTCACGTTAGCAGTTGTCCGGAGCGATGACTGCAGACGACGGTCACGCAAATCTGCCACAATTGTTGCTCGGATCCATCGTCATGCTAGCAGTTTTTCGCTCTTTAAGTTATCATATGAATTATTTCGTACAAAAAACAATTACAATATGGCGTGGCGTTAGTAGCCGCCTGGGCCATAACTACGAACGACGTGACGGTCACGTAAATCTGCCACAATTGCCGCTCGGATCCATCGTCATGTTAGCAGCTATCCGGAGCCATGACTGCGGACGACGGTCACGTAAATCTGCCACAATTGCCACTTGGATCCCTTGTCATGTTAGCAGTTGTCCGGAGCGATGACTGCGGACGACGGCAACGCAAAAACGCCACAATTGCTGCTCGGATCCATCGTCACGTTAGCAGTTGTCCGGAGCGATGACTGCGTACGACGGTCACGCAAATCTGTCACAATTACCGCTCGGATCCATCGTCACGTTAGCAGTTGTCCGGAGCGATGACTGCGTACGACGGTCACGCAAATCTGTCACAATTACCGCTCGGATCCATCGTCACGTTAGCAGTTGTCCGGAGCGATGACTGCGTACGACGGTCACGCAAATCTGTCACAATTACCGCTCGGATCCATCGTCACGTTAGCAGTTGTCCGGAGCGATGACTGCGTACGACGGTCACGCAAATCTGTCACAATTACCGCTCGGATCCAACGTCACGTTAGCAGTTGTCCGGAGCGATGACTGCGTACGACGGTCACGCAAATCTGTCACAATTACCGCTCGGATCCATCGTCACGTTAGCAGTTGTCCGAAACGATGAGTGCGTACGACGGTCACGCAAATCTGTCACAATTACCGCTCGGATCCATCGTCACGTTAGCAGTTGTCCGGAGCGATGACTGCGTACGACGGTCACGCAAATCTGTCACAATTACCGCTCGGATCCATCGTCACGTTAGCTGTTGTCCGGAGCGATGACTGCGTACGACGGTCACGCAAATCTGTCACAATTACCGCTCGGATCCATCGTCACGTTAGCAGTTGTCCGGAGCGATGACTGCGTACGACGGTCACGCAAATCTGTCACAATTACCGCTCGGATCCATCGTCACGTTAGCAGTTGTCCGGAGCGATGACTGCAGACGACGGTCACGCAAATCTGCCACAATTACCGCTCGGATCCATCGTCACGTTAGCAGTTGTCCGGAGCGATGACTGCGTACGACGGTCACGCAAATCTGTCACAATTACCGCTCGGATCCATCGTCACGTTAGCAGTTGTCCGGAGCGATGACTGCAGACGACGGTCACGCAAATCTGTCACAATTGCCGCTCGGATCCATCGTCATGTTAGCAGTTGTCCGGAGCGATGACTGCGTACGACGGTCACGCAAATCTGCCACAATTACCGCTCGGATCCATCGTCACGTTAGCAGTTGTCCGGAGCGATGACTGCAGACGACGGTCACGCAAATCTGCCACAATTGTTGCTCGGATCCATCGTCATGCTAGCAGTTTTTCGCTCTTTAAGTTATCATATGAATTATTTCGTACAAAAAACAATTACAATATGGCGTGGCGTTAGTAGCCGCCTGGGCCATAACTACGAACGACGTGACGGTCACGTAAATCTGCCACAATTGCCGCTCGGATCCATCGTCATGTTAGCAGCTATCCGGAGCCATGACTGCGGACGACGGTCACGTAAATCTGCCACAATTGCCACTTGGATCCCTTGTCATGTTAGCAGTTGTCCGGAGCGATGACTGCGGACGACGGCAACGCAAAAACGCCACAATTGCTGCTCGGATCCATCGTCACGTTAGCAGTTGTCCGGAGCGATGACTGCGTACGACGGTCACGCAAATCTGTCACAATTACCGCTCGGATCCATCGTCACGTTAGCAGTTGTCCGGAGCGATGACTGCGTACGACGGTCACGCAAATCTGTCACAATTACCGCTCGGATCCATCGTCACGTTAGCAGTTGTCCGGAGCGATGACTGCGTACGACGGTCACGCAAATCTGTCACAATTACCGCTCGGATCCATCGTCACGTTAGCAGTTGTCCGGAGCGATGACTGCGTACGACGGTCACGCAAATCTGTCACAATTACCGCTCGGATCCATCGTCATGCTAGCAGTTTTTCGCTCTTTAAGTTATCATATGAATTATTTCGTACAAAAAACAATTACAATATGGCGTGGCGTTAGTAGCCGCCTGGGCCATAACTACGAACGACGTGACGGTCACGTAAATCTGCCACAATTGCCGCTCGGATCCATCGTCATGTTAGCAGCTATCCGGAGCCATGACTGCGGACGACGGTCACGTAAATCTGCCACAATTGCCACTTGGATCCCTTGTCATGTTAGCAGTTGTCCGGAGCGATGACTGCGGACGACGGCAACGCAAAAACGCCACAATTGCTGCTCGGATCCATCGTCACGTTAGCAGTTGTCCGGAGCGATGACTGCGTACGACGGTCACGCAAATCTGTCACAATTACCGCTCGGATCCATCGTCACGTTAGCAGTTGTCCGGAGCGATGACTGCGTACGACGGTCACGCAAATCTGTCACAATTACCGCTCGGATCCATCGTCACGTTAGCAGTTGTCCGGAGCGATGACTGCGTACGACGGTCACGCAAATCTGTCACAATTACCGCTCGGATCCATCGTCACGTTAGCAGTTGTCCGGAGCGATGACTGCGTACGACGGTCACGCAAATCTGTCACAATTACCGCTCGGATCCAACGTCACGTTAGCAGTTGTCCGGAGCGATGACTGCGTACGACGGTCACGCAAATCTGTCACAATTACCGCTCGGATCCATCGTCACGTTAGCAGTTGTCCGAAACGATGAGTGCGTACGACGGTCACGCAAATCTATCACAATTACCGCTCGGATCCATCGTCACGTTAGCAGTTGTCCGGAGCGATGACTGCGTACGACGGTCACGCAAATCTGTCACAATTACCGCTCGGATCCTTCGTCACGTTAGCTGTTGTCCGGAGCGATGACTGCGTACGACGGTCACGCAAATCTGTCACAATTACCGCTCGGATCCATCGTCACGTTAGCAGTTGTCCGGAGCGATGACTGCAGACGACGGTCACGCAAATCTGCCACAATTACCGCTCGGATCCATCGTCACGTTAGCAGTTGTCCGGAGCGATGACTGCGTACGACGGTCACGCAAATCTGTCACAATTACCGCTCGGATCCATCGTCACGTTAGCAGTTGTCCGGAGCGATGACTGCAGACGACGGTCACGCAAATCTGTCACAATTGCCGCTCGGATCCATCGTCATGTTAGCAGTTGTCCGGAGCGATGACTGCGTACGACGGTCACGCAAATCTGCCACAATTACCGCTCGGATCCATCGTCACGTTAGCAGTTGTCCGGAGCGATGACTGCAGACGACGGTCACGCAAATCTGCCACAATTGTTGCTCGGATCCATCGTCATGCTAGCAGTTTTTCGCTCTTTAAGTTATCATATGAATTATTTCGTACAAAAAACAATTACAATATGGCGTGGCGTTAGTAGCCGCCTGGGCCATAACTACGAACGACGTGACGGTCACGTAAATCTGCCACAATTGCCGCTCGGATCCATCGTCATGTTAGCAGCTATCCGGAGCCATGACTGCGGACGACGGTCACGTAAATCTGCCACAATTGCCACTTGGATCCCTTGTCATGTTAGCAGTTGTCCGGAGCGATGACTGCGGACGACGGCAACGCAAAAACGCCACAATTGCTGCTCGGATCCATCGTCACGTTAGCAGTTGTCCGGAGCGATGACTGCGTACGACGGTCACGCAAATCTGTCACAATTACCGCTCGGATCCATCGTCACGTTAGCAGTTGTCCGGAGCGATGACTGCGTACGACGGTCACGCAAATCTGTCACAATTACCGCTCGGATCCATCGTCACGTTAGCAGTTGTCCGGAGCGATGACTGCGTACGACGGTCACGCAAATCTGTCACAATTACCGCTCGGATCCATCGTCACGTTAGCAGTTGTCCGGAGCGATGACTGCGTACGACGGTCACGCAAATCTGTCACAATTACCGCTCGGATCCAACGTCACGTAAGCAGTTGTCCGGAGCGATGACTGCGTACGACGGTCACGCAAATCTGTCACAATTACCGCTCGGATCCATCGTCACGTTAGCAGTTGTCCGGAGCGATGACTGCAGACGACGGTCACGCAAATCTGCCACAATTGCCGCTCGGATCCATCGTCACGTTAGCAGTTGTCCGGAGCGATGACTGCAGACGACGGTCACGCAAATCTGCCACAATTACCGCTCGGATCCATCGTCACGTTAGCAGTTGTCCGGAGCGATGACTGCAGACGACGGTCACGCAAATCTGCCACAATTACCGCTCGGATCCATCGTCACGTTAGCAGTTGTCCGGAGCGATGACTGCAGACGACGGTCACGCAAATCTGTCACAATTGCCGCTCGGATCCATCGTCATGTTAGCAGTTGTCCGGAGCGATGACTGCGTACGACGGTCACGCAAATCTGCCACAATTACCGCTCGGATCCATCGTCACGTTAGCAGTTGTCCGGAGCGATGACTGCAGACGACGGTCACGCAAATCTGCCACAATTGTTGCTCGGATCCATCGTCATGCTAGCAGTTTTTCGCTCTTTAAGTTATCATATGAATTATTTCGTACAAAAAACAATTACAATATGGCGTGGCGTTAGTAGCCGCCTGGGCCATAACTACGAACGACGTGACGGTCACGTAAATCTGCCACAATTGCCGCTCGGATCCATCGTCATGTTAGCAGCTATCCGGAGCCATGACTGCGGACGACGGTCACGTAAATCTGCCACAATTGCCACTTGGATCCCTTGTCATGTTAGCAGTTGTCCGGAGCGATGACTGCGGACGACGGCAACGCAAAAACGCCACAATTGCTGCTCGGATCCATCGTCACGTTAGCAGTTGTCCGGAGCGATGACTGCGTACGACGGTCACGCAAATCTGTCACAATTACCGCTCGGATCCATCGTCACGTTAGCAGTTGTCCGGAGCGATGACTGCGTACGACGGTCACGCAAATCTGTCACAATTACCGCTCGGATCCATCGTCACGTTAGCAGTTGTCCGGAGCGATGACTGCGTACGACGGTCACGCAAATCTGTCACAATTACCGCTCGGATCCATCGTCACGTTAGCAGTTGTCCGGAGCGATGACTGCGTACGACGGTCACGCAAATCTGTCACAATTACCGCTCGGATCCAACGTCACGTTAGCAGTTGTCCGGAGCGATGACTGCGTACGACGGTCACGCAAATCTGTCACAATTACCGCTCGGATCCATCGTCACGTTAGCAGTTGTCCGAAACGATGAGTGCGTACGACGGTCACGCAAATCTGTCATAATTACCGCTCGGATCCATCGTCACGTTAGCAGTTGTCCGGAGCGATGACTGCGTACGACGGTCACGCAAATCTGTCACAATTACCGCTCGGATCCATCGTCACGTTAGCTGTTGTCCGGAGCGATGACTGCGTACGACGGTCACGCAAATCTGTCACAATTACCGCTCGGATCCATCGTCACGTTAGCAGTTGTCCGGAGCGATGACTGCGTACGACGGTCACGCAAATCTGTCACAATTACCGCTCGGATCCATCGTCACGTTAGCAGTTGTCCGGAGCGATGACTGCAGACGACGGTCACGCAAATCTGCCACAATTACCGCTCGGATCCATCGTCACGTTAGCAGTTGTCCGGAGCGATGACTGCGTACGACGGTCACGCAAATCTGTCACAATTACCGCTCGGATCCATCGTCACGTTAGCAGTTGTCCGGAGCGATGACTGCAGACGACGGTCACGCAAATCTGTCACAATTGCCGCTCGGATCCATCGTCATGTTAGCAGTTGTCCGGAGCGATGACTGCGTACGACGGTCACGCAAATCTGCCACAATTACCGCTCGGATCCATCGTCACGTTAGCAGTTGTCCGGAGCGATGACTGCAGACGACGGTCACGCAAATCTGCCACAATTGTTGCTCGGATCCATCGTCATGCTAGCAGTTTTTCGCTCTTTAAGTTATCATATGAATTATTTCGTACAAAAAACAATTACAATATGGCGTGGCGTTAGTAGCCGCCTGGGCCATAACTACGAACGACGTGACGGTCACGTAAATCTGCCACAATTGCCGCTCGGATCCATCGTCATGTTAGCAGCTATCCGGAGCCATGACTGCGGACGACGGTCACGTAAATCTGCCACAATTGCCACTTGGATCCCTTGTCATGTTAGCAGTTGTCCGGAGCGATGACTGCGGACGACGGCAACGCAAAAACGCCACAATTGCTGCTCGGATCCATCGTCACGTTAGCAGTTGTCCGGAGCGATGACTGCGTACGACGGTCACGCAAATCTGTCACAATTACCGCTCGGATCCATCGTCACGTTAGCAGTTGTCCGGAGCGATGACTGCGTACGACGGTCACGCAAATCTGTCACAATTACCGCTCGGATCCATCGTCACGTTAGCAGTTGTCCGGAGCGATGACTGCGTACGACGGTCACGCAAATCTGTCACAATTACCGCTCGGATCCATCGTCACGTTAGCAGTTGTCCGGAGCGATGACTGCGTACGACGGTCACGCAAATCTGTCACAATTACCGCTCGGATCCATCGTCATGCTAGCAGTTTTTCGCTCTTTAAGTTATCATATGAATTATTTCGTACAAAAAACAATTACAATATGGCGTGGCGTTAGTAGCCGCCTGGGCCATAACTACGAACGACGTGACGGTCACGTAAATCTGCCACAATTGCCGCTCGGATCCATCGTCATGTTAGCAGCTATCCGGAGCCATGACTGCGGACGACGGTCACGTAAATCTGCCACAATTGCCACTTGGATCCCTTGTCATGTTAGCAGTTGTCCGGAGCGATGACTGCGGACGACGGCAACGCAAAAACGCCACAATTGCTGCTCGGATCCATCGTCACGTTAGCAGTTGTCCGGAGCGATGACTGCGTACGACGGTCACGCAAATCTGTCACAATTACCGCTCGGATCCATCGTCACGTTAGCAGTTGTCCGGAGCGATGACTGCGTACGACGGTCACGCAAATCTGTCACAATTACCGCTCGGATCCATCGTCACGTTAGCAGTTGTCCGGAGCGATGACTGCGTACGACGGTCACGCAAATCTGTCACAATTACCGCTCGGATCCATCGTCACGTTAGCAGTTGTCGGAGCGATGACTGCGTACGACGTCACGCAAATCTGTCACAATTACCGCTCGGATCAACGTCACGTTAGCAGTTGTCCGGAGCGATGACTGCGTACGACGGTCACGCAAATCTGTCACAATTACCGCTCGGATCCATCGTCACGTTAGCAGTTGTCCGAAACGATGAGTGCGTACGACGGTCACGCAAATCTATCACAATTACCGCTCGGATCCATCGTCACGTTAGCAGTTGTCCGGAGCGATGACTGCGTACGACGGTCACGCAAATCTGTCACAATTACCGCTCGGATCCTTCGTCACGTTAGCTGTTGTCCGGAGCGATGACTGCGTACGACGGTCACGCAAATCTGTCACAATTACCGCTCGGATCCATCGTCACGTTAGCAGTTGTCCGGAGCGATGACTGCAGACGACGGTCACGCAAATCTGCCACAATACCGCTCGGATCCATCGTCACGTTAGCAGTTGTCCGGAGCGATGACTGCGTACGACGGTCACGCAAATCTGTCACAATTACCGCTCGATCCATCGTCACGTTAGCAGTTGTCCGGAGCGATGACTGCAGACGACGGTCACGCAAATCTGTCACAATTGCCGCTCGGATCCATCGTCATGTTAGCAGTTGTCCGGAGCGATGACTGCGTACGACGGTCACGCAAATCTGCCACAATTACCGCTCGGATCCATCGTCACGTTAGCAGTTGTCCGGAGCGATGACTGCAGACGACGGTCACGCAAATCTGCCACAATTGTTGCTCGGATCCATCGTCATGCTAGCAGTTTTTCGCTCTTTAAGTTATCATATGAATTATTTCGTACAAAAAACAATTACAATATGGCGTGGCGTTAGTAGACGCCTGGGCCATAACTACGAACGACGTGACGGTCACGTAAATCTGCCACAATTGCCGCTCGGATCCATCGTCATGTTAGCAGCTATCCGGAGCCATGACTGCGGACGACGGTCACGTAAATCTGCCACAATTGCCACTTGGATCCCTTGTCATGTTAGCAGTTGTCCGGAGCGATGACTGCGGACGACGGCAACGCAAAAACGCCACAATTGCTGCTCGGATCCATCGTCACGTTAGCAGTTGTCCGGAGCGATGACTGCGTACGACGGTCACGCAAATCTGTCACAATTACCGCTCGGATCCATCGTCACGTTAGCAGTTGTCCGGAGCGATGACTGCGTACGACGGTCACGCAAATCTGTCACAATTACCGCTCGGATCCATCGTCACGTTAGCAGTTGTCCGGAGCGATGACTGCGTACGACGGTCACGCAAATCTGTCACAATTACCGCTCGGATCCATCGTCACGTTAGCAGTTGTCCGGAGCGATGACTGCGTACGACGGTCACGCAAATCTGTCACAATTACCGCTCGGATCCAACGTCACGTTAGCAGTTGTCCGGAGCGATGACTGCGTACGACGGTCACGCAAATCTGTCACAATTACCGCTCGGATCCATCGTCACGTTAGCAGTTGTCCGAAACGATGACTGCGTACGACGGTCACGCAAATCTGTCACAATTACCGCTCGGATCCATCGTCACGTTAGCAGTTGTCCGGAGCGATGACTGCGTACGACGGTCACGCAAATCTGTCACAATTACCGCTCGGATCCATCGTCACGTTAGCTGTTGTCCGGAGCGATGACTGCGTACGACGGTCACGCAAATCTGTCACAATTACCGCTCGGATCCATCGTCACGTTAGCAGTTGTCCGGAGCGATGACTGCGTACGACGGTCACGCAAATCTGTCACAATTACCGCTCGGATCCATCGTCACGTTAGCAGTTGTCCGGAGCGATGACTGCAGACGACGGTCACGCAAATCTGCCACAATTACCGCTCGGATCCATCGTCACGTTAGCAGTTGTCCGGAGCGATGACTGCAGACGACGGTCACGCAAATCTGTCACAATTGCCGCTCGGATCCATCGTCATGTTAGCAGTTGTCCGGAGCGATGACTGCGTACGACGGTCACGCAAATCTGTCACAATTACCGCTCGGATCCATCGTCACGTTAGCAGTTGTCCGGAGCGATGACTGCAGACGACGGTCACGCAAATCTGCCACAATTGTTGCTCGGATCCATCGTCATGCTAGCAGTTTTTCGCTCTTTAAGTTATCATATGAATTATTTCGTACAAAAAACAATTACAATATGGCATGGCGTTAGTAGCCGCCTGGGCCATAACTACGAACGACGTGACGGTCACTTAAATCTGCCACAATTGCCGCTCGGATCCATCGTCATGTTAGCAGTTGTCCGGAGCGATGACTGCGGACGACGGCCACGCAAAAAAGCCACAATTGCTGCTCGGATCCATCGTCACGTTAGCAGTTGTCCGGAGCGATGACTGCGGACGACGGTCACGTAAATCTGCCACAATTGCCGCTCGGATCCATTGTCATGTTAGCAGTTATCCGGAGCCATTGCTGCGGACGACGGTCACGTTAATCTGCCACAATTGCCGCTCGGATCCTTTGTCATGTTAGCAGTTATCCGGAGCCATGGCTGCGGACGACGGTCACGTAAATCTGCCACAATTGCCGCTCGGATCCATTGTCATGTTAGCAGTTATCCGGAGCCATGGCTGCGGACGACGGTCACGTAAATCTGCCACAATTACCGCTCGGATCCATTGTCATGTTAGTAGTTATCCGGAGTCATGACTGTTCACGACGGTCACGTAAATATGCCACAACTGCCGCTTGGATCCATCGTCGCGTTTACTGCGACTATAAGTCATTCCGCTTTATTGCTAATAGTTTCGTGCTCTTACCAATTTATGGCGTTAACAACTTCATTTATAAAAATCTTTCTAAAATACTTGAGCTATATGTCGATTGAGCACATTTTTATTGTTATATATAATGTGGCAAAAATACAAAAAAATGTGCAGTAACCACGTTTTAACAATTTATGAGCATATTATAATTCAGGTAGGTCGGCGGTAGCTCTGGCCAGTCTCTGGTTTGATCCAGAGCGACGACATTTTTCATGCACAAACCTCAGTGATCACCTTTAGAAAGGCAATGCTACCTGTGCAACTCCACTAATTCTAATCAATTTTAGATGAAGACGGTTATCTTTCTTTCTGTTCAAAAGTCACACTGATTGCAAGATAAAATCTGAGACGCATTTTAAATTCGGCTTTCTAAAAGCTGATTTAAAGACTTTCAGTTGAACGCATTCAGCCAACAATCCCTCTCAGAGCTAGAAGAACTATATTATGCTAATTTGAACATAAAACTAAGCCTACGAACTCTTAAACAAAAACTTTTTTAATTCCTAATTATTTTTATTTTTTTTTTTCTCTTACATATGTGGTTCTACATTTAAATATAATAAAACTATAAAAAATTGTATAAAAATAAAGATTGGAAAGGAAGAAAGTATCAATACAGAAATACACATATCACACATCTGGCCCCTACTGTATAAGTGTCGTAAACTCCGTGGGCTTATTATACGTCAGTCTTATTTCGTATTCTTTCTCTCTCTACGGTTTATATAAGTTATTCATACAAAAAATTTCATTATTTTCTTGAGATACGGTCTCATAAATATGTATTATTATAGTAAACAAAGAAAAATATTGTATTTTAATGTTCTTTTATTTAAATACCGAACACACTATGGTTATTGTTACTCATTTATTCTCAATTTTCAATTGAATTCCTTCAGTTTTATTTGTTAGGCCTATTTTATTACTTATAGATCTTACATCTAAAAAACTATTTTATCTCAAAACTTCAAAGATGTCCGTTTAGACGATTTTGATACACCTACGTATCAAGTCTTAAAGTAAATATTACACAACCCCTTTATATCTGAACTTACCACGTTTTCGTTAAATTGACTATGTTACAATATCAGTAAAGTATTTTTCTCGTTTAAATGTGTGATTTACTTCTAACATGCACTTTATTAGGCTTCGAACTTTTATATATGGGCTGTGAAAGCAATTGTGCAAATGTGAGTATATGCAATGTGAAAGCTATTCACTTTGCAAAAGAAAGAAATAATATTACTGAACAAATATTTAACAATAATAATATTTGACACCAATGGTCCTACACTGTATAAGAGCAAAATTTCAAGAAGGATTTGGTTTACTTTGGCGAATACCTAAAACGCATACAATTATAATGTATTGTCTTTTAAATGGATGGATAATGATAATACAATGCTATACTATTTTAACTATACAGTTTTATTGTTGGTAGATCTAGATCAAAAAGTACGTTTTAATTGTTGAATTGTTTAGTACTAGGCCTATATAGAAACATACCTAATAACGTAAAAATAGCTGATTCATTAGACAAATATAGTGATTTGAAAAGTACATTTTTGACATGTTTCGCACATTTGCCTAGCGCTCCACTTGCCAATATATCCGTCCAGTATCGACGGACAACGAGTCTTTACTTTTTCGATCATTTCGCAGTAAAAACCCCAAATTATATTGTGGGCCTATATAGAATTTTACATTTATTTGTCAAATATGGATATTGTATAAAAAATTATACAAATACTTTTCCGTTTTGTTTGTTATATTATTTTTATGGTTACATCATATTTTCTTCTAAAACAAAAATAGAATAGTAACAGCTATTAAAATCATTAATGGTGTGTTAAGAATGCAAGACTAGATCATTATTATTTTTAATAGTTTGTGAAAAACAACTTATCTGTAAAGGATGGATATCAAGCAAATAAATGGTAAGAGGTAATTCTTTCACACCCTTAGGAAATCACTCGTTTCCGCAAATGAGTTCAGGATGGCCGCATAACTCTACTAAAATTACACCTTACTAAATTTATCACTACCTAAGCAAGATTTATATAATTATGGTTGAGCCCCCTGCATAATTAGCTAATGTTTTGGTCTTGATTTTAATTTTAAGTATTAAATATTTGAAATATTTCTTGAAATATGGAACTTGAAATAATTCTTATTATTTACTAATTAGAGCCTCATAGCATTGAAATAATCTAATTAAAACAGTGTATTATGCTTATGTACAGTCTGTTTTGAAGTACGGCATTTTGGCGTGGGGAGGGGGCTTTCAAAGTATAATCTTCCAACTTGAAACACTTCAAAAATCCATTATTAAATCCGCGTTGAATAAAAGCCGTCGATATCCTACAGAATTACTTATTGAAGAGTTCAAAGTTTTTAATGTTTTACAGTTATATGCACGAACATTAATTTTGTACATAGTAAAAAATCGGCATAGGCCCTAATCTCTTTCAACAAATTACGCACAATTACCCCACCAGATCGGCAACTAACTTGGGAATTGTTCCCCCAAGATTGACCAAAACAATCACCACTACCTCATCATTTTATATCGCTAACGTCCTCTTTTCACAGCTTCCGATGCATTTAAAAAATCCTCAGCTTTGTAATTTAGATTGTTTAAAAAATGAAATAAATAAATGGTTGGTACTTGTAGGGCGGGATGGAATTAGAATGTTCTTAAGTTCTCCATACCGATAATCGCCAAGGTTCTTCGCGAGAAAGAGAGAGAAAGAGAGAGAGAGAGAGAGAGAGAGAGAGAGAGAGAGAGAGAGAGAGAGAGAGAGAGAGAGAGAGAGAGAGAGAGAGAGAGAGAGAGAGAGAGAGAGAGAGAGAGAGAGAGAGAGTGAGCGAGTGAGGGGGTGTATGTGTGGGCCGTCCGTCCGTCCGTTGAGCGCAAAATAGATTACTTTAATTTCAATGTATGTGCATGTATCGCCGGTTCAAGACAATACCTTAATGTATTAAGATCAATATTTTTTCTTTCTTTTTATTGCTTTTTGTAATGTAATATTAGAATTTTATAAGTTTACAATTTTGTAACTAGGATAGACAGTTGGACTCTTCCCCCACCCACAGGCATTGCCCATGTGGGGGAATATTTTCAGTCTACCTATATTTTATGTACTATCCAACTTGTATTTTTTTTACTGAATAAAGTATTTCATTTCATTCATGGATATCAAGCAAATGAATAGTAAGAGGTAATTCTTTCACACCCTTAGGAAATCACTCGTTTCCGCAAATGAGTTCAGGATGGCCGCATAACTCTACTAAAATTACACCTTACTAAATTTATCACTACCTAAGCAAGATTTATATAATTATGGTTGAGCCCTCTGCATAATTAGCTAATGTTTTGGTCTTGATTTTAATTTTAAGTATTAAATATTTGAAATATTTCTTGAAATATGGATCTTGAAATAATTCTTATTATTTACTAGTTAGAGCCTCATAGCATTGAAATAATCCTCTTCTCATCTTTATTTATTACCTCTAAAGACTGTTTTCTATAAATTTACATTTTAACTAACATGATCATAAATGTTTCCTTTTCATTTTACGAACAGTTCACTCTTAACTAAATTCAGAATACTACTTGTTACGTGTTGGTTGTCAAGTAATTCGTTTAAGTTTGCATTTTAACTTCTTATGCACTGAGGAGTTATTTATCTAGAGTGAACCTGACTTCCATCTGTTTTTAGTATGATACAGTGTTAGTAATTTACTTACATTATATTACCAGATCATTATTTGTTTTGAAAATGTCTGTTATTTTAAGGTTTAGACTTATTTAAACTTAAACTTTCAACTTCTTAAATTTTCAACCCAATTAAACAACAAGTTTCTTCAGCTAAACAAATGGTTTTCTGTAAATGGTCTTAATTTAAACTCAGTTTGTTAATTTCCATTTAAACAATAGGAATCCTCCACAAAATGACACATCTTATATTTCATCTGACTTAAAAATAGTCCCCTCTGCTAAGTTTCTTGGCGTTGTAGTTGACTCCTGCTTCACATGGCATGAAAACATCAACCAGCTGCTTCCCAAGCTCAGCAAAACTTTGTACTCAATATTAACCTTGTACCAGGTAGTCAAATTTCACGCAGTCAAACAAGTCTATTATTCTTACTTCCATTCCCTTTTGTCATATGGAATAATTTTTGGGGGCAATTCCAGTGAATCATCTAAGACAATCTTAATGCAAAATAGAGTCTTAATGATCATGAATGGGTCTGTTTTCCAGGATTCATGCAGGAGACTTTTTCAGCAATCAAATATTCTTCCTCTTCCTTCTCTTAACATTTTTCACTGTGCAATGTTTGTATTTTCTAATTTGGAAATGTTTTATAGTAAAAATGATCATCACTCTCATTTCACCCGAAACGCATCTGCCCTACAATATCCAAGCCACAAAACAACATGTTTCGAAAAATCTCCTCTTTATAGTTGTAAAACTCTGTATAACCATTTGCCTGACAAAGTGAAAAACCTGACAAAATCTTTAAAAAAAAACACCTTTTCAATATCGTTTAGGTAACTGCTTCTACAGTGTATCAGAATTCCGAGCTACGGCATTGGGGCGGAATGTCCAAGTGTCCGAAAGGTTTCATTTGCTCTACACAATTGTTCATTTGTTTAAAATCCTGGGTAGATTATTTTTCAAAGTATAAATCTGTGAAAGAATTATTTTAATTTTATTTTAGTTATTTGTTTATGTTATGATAAGACATAAGATCAATTTTGTGAGAAATCTCAACCTTTGTAAATGTACTCTAAAATAGGTGTATACAGATGCTGAATGAATTAATAAATAAATAATTCAAAGCACCAAATATAAAATGGAGCTTATATTTGCCTTTCAATCAGCGATTTAAAAATAGTCTATAATATTGATAACCAACCATAATTTAGATAGGTAATATTAATAAATTTCAATCTATTGTAATTTTTTACCTTTACAATTTCTGAACAAGAGAAACAAGTCCCATGTTCGCCCATTACTTCTGCTGGGCCAGCTTCGAAGTGTTTACTCTCGCGGAAGAGTGTTTGTTTTGTTGTTTTCTTGGTATGTTCTTGGAGAGGGAAAGAAATGTATATTATCTCGAAATTATATTTTTCATTAGTTTGAGTTTTTTCCCAAACCTTTAAACCTAAACCTTTATTCAATATATGATATGCGTTATAACGTAGAATACATTTCAAATATAAGATGTCTTCAATATACTCTGGGTTTAAAATAAAATAAACATGTATTTATTTTTAAATGATACAAAACGGTTACTTTTCATGATATACATTTTATAAACAATAGACATTGCGTTTTGAAGTTTTTTTTTTTAATGGAGAACTCTTAATCCAATCATCTCCCTCTAGGGCTATAAACTTTAGCAATTGTATTTTTTATAATTGTTTATACATAATTGCACTTTATTTATATATTTATTTAATATATTATTCAACACTCTTTACATTAATTATGTTACAAGACTCCATAGCAAAACCTAAAATTTAAATATGTTAATTTGTCATAGCAAAGAACAAAACATTTAAAGCAAACATCAAAGAGCACCCCAAAATCCACACGACATTTCATGCTAATCGGAGTTTCATAACACAATTCATGCCTTTTCATGTCAACTTACCCTGTCATTCACGTATTTTTTTAGGTGATTAAAAATATTCAAGTCTTAAATACACAAATTTATATCTATACCAATTTCACATATCATATCATCAGAAAAACAGCGGTCTTAATGATCCATATTTCCTAGTAGTCAATATACGTCGAACGTTCAGGGCTCTGGCGCTTGCCAAACTTTTAGAGACCTCCTGGTCTCGAAGAAGAACGACAGGCGCCGGAACTGAAGGTCATTCAGGGAAACCTAAATGGGAGTGTTGCGGCAGACTCCCTGGTGGACCAAATCGTACGCGAGACGGGAACATCCCTCGTCTTCGTGAGCGAGCCTTACAGGACTAAAAGTCCATTATGGTTCCCTGACCGCACAGGATGGGCCGCTTTGTGGGTACCAGACCCGCGAGTGGTTCCCATCGAGGCTAGTGGGAATGGTGAAAATTTTGCCTGGATCACTAGCAAAGGGATCACTTTCGTGAGCTGTTATTTTTCTCCAAATGACAGGATTCCACGATTTCGCGAGAAGTTGGATGCCATGGAGGATGCGATCCGGGAAATCCCCGGTCCATGCCTCCTTGCTGGAGACTTCAATGCCAGAGCGAGAGAGTGGGGAATGCCTCACACAGACACCCGCGGAAGGTGTTTGTTGGAGATGGCATCCAGACTAGGGTTGCTGACAATGAACGAAGGGAATACGCCTACTTACCGTAGGCCTGGGTTTGGGGAGTCAATTCCCGACATAACCCTTGCCTCGGAAGGTTTGGCGTCCCGTGTTGTCGGCTGGAGGGTGATGGGCGATTACTCAGGTAGTGATCACGAATACATCACTTTCGAGCTGGCTGAAAGGAGGCAAGTGCCACTCAGCAACAGCCTGCGCCCACTCGGATGGAACCGCTCTAGGCTCGACGAAGAGAGACTGATACGGTTCCTGCAAAACGGGGTGGGAAACGACCCCCTGATGCCTGCCGATCAGCCAAGCAGGGCAGACGCAGAGGCAGTCGTGGAACACACGTCTCACCTCATACACCGTGCGTGTGACGCGTCGATGCCCCGCAAGAAAGCACGTACAGGGAAGCGCCCAGTGTATTGGTGGACAGAAGAGATCGCCGCACTGAGGCGGTCCTGCCTGAGACTCAGGCGGCGGGCCCAGCGAGCTCGGTGCAGACCCGAGGCAGCATTGAGATCAGAAGAGTACAAAGCGGCCAAAAGAGCTCTGGTCAAAGAGATCAGACAAAGCAAGGCGCGCTGCTGGAGCGCACTGTGTGAGGACGTTAACCGGGACCCCTGGGGACAGGGGTACAAACTGGTCACGAGAAAACTCGCACAGGGACTTGGGTACGTGCCGATCGAGGCCGAAAAGATGCGGAACATCGTGGATGGACTCTTTCCTGATCACCCGGTCAGAGCCGATGCACCCTTGCCGGTTGACGTTGATGAAGTCCCGTTGTTCACGCTGCAGGAACTGCAGAGAGCCGTCAGCTCCTTGAAAAACAACAAGGCCCCTGGCCCGGACGGAGTACCTTCAGAGGTGTTGAAGCTGGTGGTGAAAAACTGCCCTCAACTCTTCTTGAACATGTACAATGTCTGCTTGAAAGCGGGGGTGTTCGCATCCCGCTGGAAACAGGCCAAGCTCGTTCTCCTGAGCAAAACCATCATCGTATCGCCCTCTGTGCATGCTGGACACGGCAGGAAAACTAATGGAGAAACTGTTGAAACCGAGAATTGGAGAAGCTGTTCGAGCGGCAGGGGACCTCTCAGTCCGGCAACACGGATTCCGAGAGGGCCACTCTACAATCAGCGCCATTTCTGAGGTGGTTGATTCAGTGAAACGTGCGAATCAGGCGTGCCACGCGGCTCGACCCATCGTGCTGCTCGTCACGCTTGACGTGAAAAATGCCTTCAACTCAGCACGGTGGTGCGACATTCTGTTTGCACTTGAGCGGAAGTTCAGGTTACCTGGGTACCTCCTCGCCATGGTGAGGGACTACCTAAGGGACCGGCGCCTGTTGTATGAGACAGACCTGGGAGTCGTGACCAAAACCGTAACTTCTGGGGCAGCTCAGGGTTCGGTGCTGGGACCGGATCTCTGGAATGTTTCGTACGACAGCCTGCTCCGCACGGAGATGCCACACGGAACGTACCTCGTGGGATATGCCGACGACGTGGCGGCAGTCATCACCGAACGGGACATCCAACTGGCTCAGCTCAGACTGAACCAAGTCATGCGCCTGGTAGAGAGCTGGATGCGTGATCATGGCCTGCAGCTGGCGGTCTCCAAAACGGAGATCGTAATGCTGACTAGGAGGCGGATACCCACGATCATCCCGATGCGGGTGGGTACCGAGGTGATTGAAACGCAGAGAACAGCTAAGTATCTGGGGGTGGTGCTGGACAACAAGCTCACCTACTGGGACCACATTAGGATTGCATGTGACAGGGCAGCTGAAGTGACCTCAAGACTCGGAAGACTGATGGCAAACGTTGGTGGTCCGAGACAGGAGAAACGGAAGCTGCTGCTGTCAACAGCACAGGCGATCATGCTCTACGGGGCGGAGATCTGGGCAGATGCGACGAAGGTAAAGAAATACCAGACTCGCATGCTCGCGGTGCAGCGGCGTGGTGCTCTGAGGGTTGCGTCCGCGTACCGAACGGTCTCTGAAGCGGCCGTACTAGTCGTAGCAGGGGTTATCCCTATCGACCTGCTCGCCCAAGAAAGGAAGTTCATCTCGGCACAAGTGCCGGAGATGGAAAGGGCGGAGGCCGCTGAGCTGGCCCGCGGCCGTACAATGGCCACTTGGCAGCGACGATGGGACGAAGGGACAACCGGTAGGTGGTCATGGCGTCTCATAAGGAATCTGGAATCGTGGGTCTGCCGCGACCACGGAGAGGTGAACTTTTACCTCACCCAGTTCCTGACAGGTCATGGATACTTCCGTCTGTACCTCCACCGAATGGGTAAGGTCGACTCACCCAGGTGCAAGTACTGTGGACACAATGAAGACGACGTGCATCACACATTCTTCGTGTGCCGTCATTTCGAAGAAGAACGGTTCGCCCTTGCGGAAACCCTTGGTGGCGACTTGTCCCCGGACAACATCATAGGGTGGATGCTGCAGAGCGACGACAGCTGGAGAGCAGTGGCTGACTTTGTCCTGTCTGTACTGCGCCAGAAGCGGAGGGACGGATGTTTGGAGTGACCCACCAGAGGAGTGACAGCAAGATCTTTGCTGGAAAGTAGCTGAGTCATCCCAAAAAAGGGACAGAGGCCACCATTGTGATGTTGCAATGAGCAGACAGCTCGGGTCTATTGCAGTGGTGGTGAGAGAGGGGGTTTAGTGGGTATTCCCTGTCTTGGCAGGGTGAGTCCCACACTGTTCCAGTTGGTGGTCGGCCAACTTGGTTCGTGCGTAAAAGCATTCCCCCTCTATAAAAAAAAAAAAAAAAAAAAAAAAAAAATACGTCGAACTGAGCAATCTGAAAACATACTATTACAATAAAGTCTCTACAAGAAAATAATTGTTGCTGTTTTACATGATATTCATACGGTAAGAAAGCTTCACAATAGTATTGTATGTAATTGTACTGTATTTTTCCTTAATTTTTATTTGTCACTCCACAAAGAAATAAACAATCGCCCTAAGTATATAAAATACTTTTTGTCTTTATCCTATAAATCAGATTTTATTTTTTTAAGCTTTATCCTTCGTAATGATAAAAGCTTAGTAAATATAATTGTTGAAACATAAGTAAATACTCCCTGTATTAGGAGTATTGTTCAGCAGCACTTTAGAGATTTTAAACCAAAACATGGACAGGCTGCACTAGAGACAAACTTTATACCGAGTGAAATCAACCAAACTCGTCTGCTCCTCCCAGGAAATGACTCTCTTCCGATGGATCGAGAGCTAAGATAAATATAATTCTTTTGCAATTTGGCTTGGAATAAAAGTATTTTAAGTGTTTTGATTGAAATATTTGTTGAAATAAATCCTTTTATATGCAATGTATGAGTAACAATATTTTATTGTACCAAAAATAGAATTACGTTAATCTAATTTTTAAGTCTCTCCTAACAAAACAAGCGAATTTACTTTTATCTAAGCTATTTTTATTCCCTCTTGAATAAAATATTTAAAACGTCTCTTGCCTCTTGCGTCTCCATCACTGATGGAAAATGTCCTCAATAATTTACTTAACAACGTACTCACCATCACCAACAATGAACTTAAAACAAAGAATGGCCACAGATTTTCTATGCAATTGTAAGATATCTTACAACTGACGTAAGCGTCGTGTTATGGTCGTTTATTGCTATACTACTTACTTGAATTACTTGTTAGCATTACATGGGCTTTTAGCATTACTCAGCATTACTTTTTAGCATTAGTCTTTGTAATAAACCACGGATTACTATTTACATAAATCAAACTATCATTGTAACTTCCGCTACAAACAGTTTTCTCTCTATTGTCTTATAAGTGCTAATAATTTTAAACAATTTTATAAAGTAAACTTAACACACTTAAATAAGTTTTTTGTCTTAATTGATTCGTTTACTCATCCTTCCAATTTGTATTGAAGTGAATGCGTATTGTTTTATTACCAATGTTTTTTACTTTAACTTCTGTAATAATTATAGGTAGTATGAATAATATGTCATAATAGTATAGTAAGTCTTAATACAATAAAAAACATTAATGAAACAAAAAGACTTTTAGGAACATCTGTAGTATATTAAATCTCACGTTATGTACAAAAGTATTTAGTAAACAAAGCCTCGTTTAACCTAATGCGTTTTCCTTGTCAGCCTACATTACAGTGTTGTAGATGCTCTCCGTTGGTAGATTAATATTTTTGTGTATTGCACCCACTTGTGTTTCATGTTATACAAAGCTACATATTTTTATTGTATTTATAAAAAAAATTGAGTACAATAAGTATTTATTACCAAATATTTTACGATTTTGTAGCTTATAAAGAAATTAGTCTAGAAACGGAAACCAACGGAGATTTCATTGTATAATGATTAACAGATTATACGCCACTATACCAATTTACTCCTACGACTATTAAACATGTGAAAGTATTGTTAATACTAAGTAAGGACACTATTACAAAACTCTTTGCAGCTTTGTAAATGTATCACACGAAAGAAAATTATATATGTATTTCATTCAAATGCCCCCTTTCGTGTAGTTTAAAAGTCTTGTAAGTTTTAAGTTGTAATTGTTTCGTATGCTATAAATATTATGTGACTCGTAAATATTTTTTAAATGATACTGCAAGGAGCAAATGAAATATTTATGAGTGGAATCGTCTCGTGTGGGGAACACGTTCCGTGTATCGAGTGAGTTCATGTTTATCAAATCAGAGCAAGTTTTGCAGCAAGAATAGTAATATTGTCTATTTTGTCACACAACTCGAAGAAAAAATTTTATTGTTTATTGTTCGATCGTTTATAAAAGAATTGAGCAACATATAGTTTCTTAGATTATTATTGTTTTAAATATACTCATTAAATATTTTCTTATAACTTTTGTAGTTATCTAGCAAAAATATTGATTATTGTTATTATTATTAAGTTCAAGGGATTCTTTCCTTTAATATTAATATTAATTTATTAACAACTTTTAATTACATTTTTCAGAAGTTTGACACTAGCTATACCGTTGCACTTTTACCATTCCGTAGCAATAATTTATTAAAGAAAAAATGTTTTAAAATATATCCGTTGGATTAGTTAGAGTATTTATCAGTTTGAATTTTTAAGTATTGCTAATTCAATATACTTGCTTATTCTTTAATAGTTTTTTTTAAGAACGTACTTTAATATAAATAAAGTGAAGGTATTGGTCAAGACATGGAATGCTCTCTATGTGCCAGGTGTCCTTTTGCACCTATAATATCACTATAAATAAAAATATCACCCTATCATATCACCATAAAACTGGTAATGATAATGATTATGTCATAGGTTATAGGTACAAAAGAACACCTGGTACTCGGAGGGCGTTGCATGTCTTGACCCCTACCTTCTCTTTATTTATTTTTTTTTTTAGATTTCTTGCTTGAAACTTTAATGTACCTAAAATTTATTGATAATGAATACCGTGACCAAAAGTTAATCTACATCCAAACAACAAAATAAAAGTTGTAAGAAATATGCTGAATACATGTTATTGTCATTTTATAAGAATTATGAAACATACATAATATAAACTTTAAACGAAAAAAGTACATACAATATAGCTACTTTTTCATTCTACAAAAGACAAAGATGAACTCAGAATACAAATGCGAGGATAGTAACGAGGGCGTTCTTTGAGGTGCAAATATGAGATGGACCAGCGGATGTGGTGGTAAACTAGCCCTTTCGTGCCTTCTTTTGTAAGGCTTCACCTGTGAGAAACATCCCTCACGATTAATTATAAATTTAGAAACCTTAAATGACAGTTACATTTCTGTAAGACATGTGCCTAATAGATCATTGTTAAATTATTACATATATTACCAACTAACATATTTAATGGCAAATATCAAACTACCTATTTTGTTTTTATTTCTATTTTTATTTTGGGTGTGTCTACTCTATTTTTGGGTGTTGGAATTTTTTAACGGTTTGACGGGGAACGATCCAAACCCCAGTCCTGTTACTATGTAACATCGACCAGTTGTTTTTACCTAGCTAGCTAGCAGTGAAAACACAACGTAAACCTGTAATTCTTTAATTTCAAAACCCAATAATTTATTTTTCGTTCTTTATAAAAGTTGCATACACGTTTCATTTATGAATGTTGTGGTAGTTCCACGATAAAGAATGTATAAAAAACTTAATGAGTAAAATACACTAACAGTGATGGCAAGCAAAGAGTGCAAACCCACAAAATGAAACATTTTTACCAATATTAAAATTCAGTACCAAGAGGCTGACCATTTGCTGATTACACTTAAACGATCTTCATTGTACTTTAATATCAGTAACATTCGGTGCGATAAAATGGCAAGTTTAATGCTTGGTTCAATTCAAGACTAGCTTGTTCGTTCCGCTCACTCGACTACACGAAGAACTCCTCACTCGCCTCTCAGGCTGTTAAATGTAGGACGAGGGGGGCTCCCCTCTGGTATATATTTGTTCAATCACATGTCGAATGTTTAACATGTGTATTATAATTCTTTAGTTAGCTGCTGATTTACTCATTATTTATTTATTATTTTGTTTTTAAATTCAATCGCAGGTCTACATATTGCTTAGTTGTGTTATCCTTTAACTTTACTTTTATTTGACTGAACATTTACAATCATCACAAAAAATCGTTTTTATTGTAGTATTATTTTGTAATTAAGTAACTAGCAACAATACAAAACCCCATGTTCATAATGGAACACTTGATCTGTACTTTTACAATTGAGATAGCTGTTAAATTATTTTTTTCTTTTGAGTTCTATCTACATAATACTAATGTAAACATTTTTAGAATTTCTACTAAAGATTACAACGAAATAAGATTTTTTCCTGTCATAGACCTGTTAGTATAATGTAAACATTTTTAGAATTTCTACTAAAGATTACAACGAAATAAGATTTTTTCCTGTCATAGACCTGTTAGTATATTGTTTTTAACCTAGAACTAAGCTACTCACAAAGTTTAAAGAAAATCGAGCCGTTTTCAAGATCGGTCTTCATTCTTAAATACACATACACAATTTTAGCCTACTTTACTCATATTAGAGTATAGGATGTGGGTAAAATATAGTATTTGGGTTGTGAGCGAAAATAAACTAAAATGTTCTTAAATCGGGTTTAAATTGTTTTATAACGTGTTTTGAATTTATAAATAGCTCAGTGTATCTTTCTATTTATAAATATAAGAAAAATGGACAAAAGTAGATTTTTTGCGTTTATGTAATTAATTGGTATTACACGTTTTAATTTTCGTTTCAGATATCCAAGAGTTCTACGAACTGACCCTCCTAGACGATACCAAGTCGATACAGCAAAAGACTGCGGAGACCATCAGGATAGCCAATAAATGGGAGGCCAGTGACGGGCCAATCGCCTACACCAACAATGACGTGAGTCACATTACATACATCCGTTTTTCTTCTTGTTTCTCACTTCATTTTATTTGTTGACACATTTATAAACATTTTTCCATGAAAGAAAATAAATTATTAGACAAAATACAGAAATTCTACTTTGAGATTGGGGAATGTGTCTTACGTTACTTTGTTAGCAGACAAGATAAAATGTGAATATTTAAAAGAAACTCTTAAATGTAAACTATAAATACTAGAGACCTAATAAATAATGCAAATAAAAAAATTAAAATATATAAGAAAAATAATATATGAAATGGAAAATGTACAATATTTGTATTAGTAGACATAATTCTGAAGCCTTCCCAAAAGGATCTTTTTTAGTTCCATTTTGTTTATTATCTAAAAAAAATAAATAACAAGCAAAAATTTATAGCTAATTTGATACGCAGAATATTGAGATGTTACCTTAATGTTTCTACAGAATATTTTATATATCTTATAGTGACGATAAAATATAGGTTTTAATATTAAAACTAGCTAGTTTAAGTGAATACATTTATTATACAAGTTTATGACAAGTTCATGTTTGCAATACATGTGTAACCGTTCTAGTTTTATTTTGTTTTAATTAAATACATTTAAATTCAAGATAACTTTAACCTATCACTCAAATAAAACAATACGACTTTTGTTGTTGTTGTTAAAATTAAACACTTTGAAAATAATATGTAATGTATTGAAAACGGCTAACTGACATATTTTGCTAATTTATACAAATTGAGCAAAAACTTAGTTATAATCAACGTTTTTTGGAAACTATTTTAAGGTGACATAGAATAAACAACTGAAAAAAGGATTTATTTTCTTGAGTAAAACAAAAAAGTTGTTATTAAATAGGTAAATGATAAAAATTGTAAAATAAATAGTGATATAACTTGCCAATTCTACCGATTAGTTTATAGTAGAAATGTGCTTACAATTTCAGAAGAAGAATAAAAAGTTAAAATTCAATATAAGGCAAATTACAATGCAAGTCTTGAACAGCAGTTGCTCAAAGGTTAAATAATTTGCCGACTTTCAAAGCGGTAGATTAACTAACGCAGTATACTTTCTGTGATAGTCAGATTCTGTGATAAAGCAGCAGGGCTTGTAGCATTGGTATTGTACTTAGTATTTTTCTTTTGCTTTGAATTCATTTATTTACATCCTCACGTCTCCGTGAAATGAACTACCTTTCCATATCTTTTGAACTGGCTACATCCCGTTTTTCATAATTGAAACAACATTGTATCTCTATTACAATACAAGGGAAATCGTGTAATTTTGATCCTTACAACAAAATGTGAAATTTTGTAACTTATTAAATAAAAACTTCTCCGCCTTCCTGTGCATTGTAACTTACTTTGAAAAGTGTTGTTTGTAACCTGATGAACTTCTCTAAGCTTTCAATACATAAATCTCATGGCTCGCATGAAACTATTGAAATTATCTTCTTTATTTGAATTATTCGTCTTTATAAAAGTTTTCTCTGAGTCGTCATTTGTGCCTGGTAAATTTTAGGAAACAATTGAGAATTAATACTGAATACACTTATATTCGTAGTTCTTTCATAAACTAATATTTTTGCATTATACTTTATCTTTTTTTGGTGATGAAAACCACTTTATTCATCTTAGCCATGTTTAACAAATCGACCTTTCAAGCAATTTATATTTTCAAACGATTCCAACTTAAATTCCGCATATAAATATATACACAGGTAGACTACATTTCGTAACCTTTTGAATCACTCTACATTGTATCGAGGAGGGGTGGGTATTCTAGAGCGATCTATCGGAGTGATATGTAGGCTTCTGACACGTTTAGGGCCATTTGCCCCATCTGGTGGTTTGCATGTAAATGTGTTCATGTCACGACCGCAGGTACACGGGTCTTGGTATAATATAACTGTTATCTCCGGTTATCCCTCGCACATACATAATTATTATTACACTTCTTGGGTTGAAAGTACTGTAGACGAAATTTCACGGATAAAGTTCACCCGTAGAAACAAACTAAATGAACTATTGCCTACTTCATAATGGATTCAATGCTGTTTGTTACATATTTTAATGAACATATGTGAACTTCATACTCCTCTTTTGCCCGATTTTGTCAACTTTAAACACTTACTTTTTTGTTTTATACTTCCAACCATTTTTTTTTTAATTTTCATTAAACATGTAAAAATTATGCAACTTACTTTCTGCATAACTAAGCAAAAACATTAACTAGCCCAAGATAAGATAGAGCAGATGTTATTAAGGCACACATAGTTAACTGTATAAAGACGAATATTTCTCGATGCAGTATTCTAAGTTGAAAATTTATTTGTTTTGAATATATGTATTAAGGTAATACTAAATTAGTTAGTTTAAAAAATCAAATCATTTGAATAAGAAAAAAATTACGTTTTTATAAGTTTATAAAATCTTATTTTTAATTTCCTTAAAAAAAAGAAAACTGGAAGAGAATGAAATAGTGGTATAAATCCAGTCTGTATCCCGGCAGGCAGTGACAGTGAGGAGGAAGAGATGTTTGTCACGGTTCCCCACGGGACCGGGGCCCATCTAACTGTTTGTTATTGCAAATATTTTATTCAAACAAAACATACAGGGTCATCACTTATTATGTATTTTAATTTCATCAAAACATCAGTAAACTTGACAAGGGACTATTTAAGTTACTTTAAATTAGAAACCAATTGCTTTAAAAGGTTCAATAACTTTTAACATATAAAAACGTTTTTAAATAAATTCTCAGTTATTCACAAAAGTAGAACTAGCTTTATTCTTTCAACTCTACTTTTAGGAAGCTTATAGCATTTGTTTAGTTATGCCTATACTTTAACAGTTTTAAATTGTTTAAATCTACAAAATTATTATCCATACGTCTATCTTTACCTCTTGAATTAAATTGAAATATATCAGACATTTCCTTTACTTATGCTTTGGTAATAGATTATTATAATTTGTTATTGATTTTAAACGATATTGACGCATAATATTGGTTCATCTGTAGTATGAGAACTGTCAGGTAGTTGGTTTATAACATGAAAAATTAACTCTTATCTTTGTAGTACATCAGAAACCTAAACCTAAACTGTCTCTATACAGAAAAACCCATACGGCTCCATACTAAAAGCATATCTTATTTCCATAAAAGATGATTTTATTTGAAGGAAAAAAGTGAACATATAACCTATTCTGCTAATATGTATGTTTTTGTTTAAGAGGAGATGAGGTTCTTTATTTATTTCATAAATGTTTCTGAAAGCTCTTTCTCATTTAAAGTAAATAGTCCTTTAAAACTTAAAACCCTAAAATAAGATCCTTTTCAAAATCAGACTTTAAAGTTCATTTCATGACTTGAACTTTTAAAAAGGCATAAAATAAACTCATGGTTTTAAGTATTCTTTTTTTATTCGCGGTTTTTATGTTTATTTGATAAGATTGTATCTTTCGTATGTACTTTATATTCCTACAGTGTGCTCACTACAATATAATATATATATATATATATATATATATATATATATATATATATATATATATATATATATATATATATATATAATATATTGGATAGTGTATGCCTTAAACAGATGAGCATTGGTCTAGTTAACCTTCCTAAATTTAAAATTCAATACACCAATACATGATTTAATTTTTTATTAGGAGTTTCAAATGCAATGCTTTCATCGTCAGGTCCGTTAAAATTATAAGAATAATTTATGGTTGATTGCATTATTAAATAATTTAAGTTATATTTTCTTTCATTAACTGCTTCATATTTGATCCAAACCGTTGATGGCGCTAACTGAGTACTGGCTAAAGAGTTTTAAACTATCAATTACAAATATCAATTTGGTATAAAAATTCAAGAAATATACAAGAAATCTATAAAAAATACAATAAAAAACTAAAAAAAAAAAAACAACTTTGTAACCTGTTGCTTTTTTGCAAGCCGAGAGATTGCTAGATGAATAATAAAATATAATCCAACCACAAAAACATTTTCTACCGGTATAAATATTGAAAAAATAATTTTTTCAGCCTCTTGAAATATTTTGTAATTTAATTTTAGATACAAGGCAAATGTCCCCCAACTATTCTAATAAGTTAGACAATACAAAAAAAACGTCGATTTAAATATAGTTAGCAAAACTTCATTGACGTCGTTTCATTAAACACATTAAATAAAATTCATCTTTATTATTCAATATTTTGTGGTTATTTAGGCAAACATATTTTTATACAAGACTCCGAAATTTATAACTATTTTACAAAAATTGTAGAGCTTGCACTCATACCAGTTTGGCATTTCAAGTTTGTTCCCATTGGAGTATTCTCAGCTCCTTGAGACGGCTTGGTTAAGGGTGTATTCAAGGGCTCTTCTCAGATACTAGAAGGGAAACCGTTTGAGCGTTACAGTGAATCTTAATTTATGGAACAATTTAGTAACAAAGTTTTCTTAAAGTACCACTGCGATCCTCTAATTAGTTAATAAACGGTTTAATAACATCGCCTTATTTTACTTCCATTCTATAATTTTATTATAAAACTAAATGTTATCTTCGATTTGCATTTCTCCGCTTACGTATTAGAGATTATGTTTAAATAATATTAACACACTTGTTGGAATGATTTGGGCGTTTGTAATTAATCCAACCATCTAGATTTAAAACTACAAAGATCGGCATAAAAATATAATTTCAACAGTAAGTCAAGTTCGGTGAAGTTGATAAAACGGCGGATCATTTTATCTGGTCCGCGGAGAGGAGCTGTCACGACCCCTCACCAGCTTCGTCCCTCGGGAGAGTCACAACGTTGAAGTAAATACTAACTGTAAATTAAACGATCACCCAAGAAAGCGCAACTTTCTAAAATATTCATAATGCACTTTAATGTTGTTAGGCAAAGAATAATCACTGTGGTATAATAAATAAATCTTTTCTGATGAAATGGTTTGTTGGACCAAATCAAATATTACATGGGTTAAAAATACATAAAAATATATTTTAATAAATGTATATTATACATTATATTATTTAGATATTTAACGAGGTAAATTTCAATATGTGTTGATTTAGTTTTTGGATCATGCTCAAGTTTTGTAGTCTCTAAATTATAATAAAAATTATAACAAAAATTTATAAAGAAGGCACATCTTACAGTAAGTTGACTGAAATAATATGTGAAATTGTTTCTATCAATTTTCAACATGATCCAAGCATTTTGACTTGATTATTTGTTAAACCCACATCAGCATATTACTGCATACATACTTGAACTAAATAGGAACCATCCAACTTTAAACTTTGAAACTAGTAGAGCTCTCCGTCCATGCGCAAATTGCATTGAAAGTCTAAAAGTGTTCATAACTAGTTTTGACACTTAACAATTCAGAAACAACACTCTAAAAGCTCTCGCTCAAACTTCTAGATTGAACTTATCTTTGACACTTTAAACTACTATTTACTTGGCATATCGTTCAATCGATTGGATAAACTATATTTTGTTTATATTGGTGATATGTGAAACAAACAAAAATTCAATTTACTACAAACAGTTATAACACAAATGAAAGCATTCGATGTCATTTTGTTTTGTACAAACCAAATCAACAAAAAAATTCGGCTTATGGTAGACTAATAAATATCTTTTATAGGTTCAATTACTGGTTCGGTAAATAATTCAACTGTATATAAGTTTTGCATTCCGGTCCACAAAGTGTCGGTTGTCTTCTTAATTGTCCGAAGTTTAACAACGATCCTGTATTAGAAAGACGTACTTCTTGTTGAATTTGATCAAACTGAGTTTAAAATAGTAATTGGGTTTTCTTTCATAACTGTTCTGCGAATTAGTTTTGAATCGGATGAAGACATTATTACAGTACAAATGTCGTTTGAAAATGCATTGTCAGTTGCTTAAAATGTTTACTTACAATTGTGTTGAAGTGTTATTTAATCAAATCCTTTCGTATTACTAAAAAAATACACCCAGTCGTTAATCGTTAGCAATAAACATAAAATATAGTGTAAAATTCTCTTGGCTATGGAAGGAACTAAATTCGTAATTAAACAATAATACAACAAATAACTTGTTTGATACCTAATTTAGAGCTTTGATCGGAACCAAAACGATAAAGTCGTTTTTATGCATTATTACGACAACGGAGTTCCACGATTTACTGAGATTTAGTATCCCTGTCCGAACCCACCTCAGTAGCGTGCTAGATCCCTTCACGGCGTATCAAATTACGGACACATTTCATATTAATAATTAAAAACAAGTGTTTGTAATAATTCCATAGACCAAATATTTTTCCACATTTTACCATATACTATATTGTCCGATAGTTTATTTTATCTACATGCTACACTTCATTTTACAACATAAAAATAAATATCCAATGCTCCCATTAGTTCCGAAATTCAAGCTTAAAATACTTTCATTACATCAATTTGCTATAGGCATTTAATTCAATTCCTGATAATTGAAATAGATTTTTGTTATGTATTACGAATATTTTTTAATCCACGCTCTATGAATTTATATAATGAGATATGTGTACTTATTTAAGCCTAATAATGCATCTATTACGATAATGGATCGTCCCAATAATGGTTGCCGCCTCGCCCGGATGAGCACCCTTGACACAATAATAGTTTGAAGGCGTAGTGCCGCGTCGCAGAGTCTGAGCACATGCTTTTGTATGGCCCTTCATGCGTCCTACATCCATTTTTAGCTTAACTAACTGGTTTGTTGAATAACTTTATAATATAAAAGGTAACTATTAGCCGAGGAACTCTGTTGCAAGAAATCGAGGTGTTTTTAATATATTATAGTTGAAAAACTGTTGAAGATTATTGCTGATAACTTTAAATCATATTAAAATAAATTTGCGTCTATAAACCCGTTATTTTGTTATCTTAACTCGTAATTATAGAATGTAATTGCCAACACATAAATTAAATAATTTTTTCTATAGTAGGGCCTATACAAAATAATGAAAGGTCTAATACCTCAAAGGTAATTATGTAGGCCAATGACGTTCTTCCCAAGACTTCCTTTAGGGACGTCCCAAGTGAAGGTCGTCGGAGAAACTGCTTTGGGCAAAAACATAAGATACATCATTTTAAAGGACTTTGCATTCTGAACAATTTGCCACGAACCCGACCTCAAAAGGTTGAGTTGATCGGGAGTTATTGCATTTTGTGTTTTCAGCGATATGATTTTAATCCAAAGTTTAATCGCCTACCATTTTTGACTCTATCATACTTTCGATTCCGGGTTTGCGGCATTGTTCTCTATTCTTAGTGGCCTTTAATGTCATGTACATATTGATCTGTGATTACATTTAAGATTTTATTCTGAATCCTTGTGGACCGTCCCCCTTCGGAGGTTCAAGGACAATAAGAGTTTAAGTTTTAAGAGTTTTATATAATGAGATATGTGTACTCATTATATATGCTCGTGTATTATACGTGTATGCTCGTATATTAATCGTGGAGTATAAGAGTTTTAAGGAAGTAGATTTTGCCACTAAAACCGATTTTCAAAGTTTTGGCTTTATTACTTTAATACTTTTAAGGATATTATATTTTTCCAGACTTTTTTCCACCCTGTATAAATATTCGTTTAAATAAAATTAAATATATGTTTGTCGTGAAACTATAATGTATAGTATCTACAACATGTAAAAATAAAAAATCAAACAAAATAAAATATACTTAAAATTATATACAAAGTCAAAAAAGATCAATCTACAGCATAAATAAAAATAATCTTCAATAAGAAATCATCGAACACAGTAGTTCAGTAGTTTTCTTTCTTTGTATGGCATGCACTGTTTTAAGTTAATTTTAATTTTTACTGCATCTGAAACGTGTTTTAGGTTCAGTGGATTTGAAGCTGTATGTAAACTTACAGAAAGTTCTCTCAGAATATTACTATTCTTTGTGAATATAGAATTGAGAATTGCATTGTTTTTATACTGAAAATATAAAATTTATCACACTATGTGTAAAACCATTGCGACATCCACCCTTAAAAAGTAAACAAATAAAAACATAAAACTAAACTTTTTGTTTGGACATACAAAAATATGAACCGAAAACATTCCGTTTGAGTGGTTTGTACTTGACATTAATCTAGAAATGCCACTATCAGAACCTCTACCGATTTTTCAAAAATACAGTCTTTGCTACGGGTGGTTTCTTTTCATCAAATATACCTAATTGATGTCAGTAATGACACATATCTGCCATAACACTAATAATAACAACGGTAATTTAATATTCATTCTATAAAAAGTGTAAGAAAATAAAGTTATTTAATTTATTTAAGAAGATATTTTCTGTTGCGATTAACACCTAATGAAACCCGTGACTCATAAATTACAAAATTAAATTTAATATTACCTCTCCTGGCATTGATCGTAAAAAACCTTAAACACAGTGGATCCTTGACACTAGATTATTGATGCGGTTATGGTATACCTGGAATGTATTGAATTGATGGATGAATGAAGACCAAGAACAACATTGTTTTTATACAGCATCATAAAACTATATTAATTTGGAAACAGATCTAAAAGCACAATCACGCAATTGTAATTCCAAAATACTATCATTAGCTGAAACAAAACATTTTCGTTGTGTTGTTTCTATAGCACATTAATCAAAGCTGTCACAATCAGAAACTGGAGCAATTTGTCAAAAGTTTCTATTTACCATTTGGTTTTATTTAGAAAGATAAAACGGTAAGAAAATCAATTAATATCCTTGGATCGTAGGTTCTCCTTTACGTTTGGGAGATTGCATATTCCTCGTACCCTACATAACAAATTACGTTAATATAACTGAGGTAACATTTTGTTATTATTAATTTGAGGCATTTGGTCTTGTAGATTTTTTATTTTCACTATAAATGCCAGACAGTACATGGAAAATGCTAAACATTTCCATTACTAATCAGAAACTTTATTTTATAAACCCTAGGTAAAAATTTGACCATTTTCAAATAATACAAATATTTTATTATTATTAATTAGAATCGGACATATACAAACCAGTGCCACTAAAGTGTACAAACCCTGTCTGCTGAGAATTTACGTTTGATAATAAAAACATAGTATCAAATTATATTATAAAAATAATTACCATCTTTTTTATTTTCCTCCGTAAACAAAGTTTTACATAACTTAATGGATTAGCTATTGCACAACCTAATCTTTACAATGCATGTTTTTTATTAGCTGAGAAACCTTAAGTTCTTATTGTAAGAAAAACGTAAAACTTGGTTTCTGACTAAGACCAGACAGTTTTAAATTGCCATCAAAAATGAAGGATTAAACAGAAAAAAATCATACAGCCATAAATCATCTTTAAAAACCCCTGCCAACATTATTCTTTTAATTTTTTTTTTTTTTTTTAAATAATCAAATAAAATAAACTCATGTTGTGCATTAAGTATTTCATTGTTCATTTGAATAGTACCAAAAATATTTTTACTAGTGGTTTTAAAGGCTAATAACTTGTCAAAACATTACCAAATCTGTGCTGTTCAATCCTTATTATTTTTCTTCTTTTCCAGGACAAGATGTACCGACTGCCTGAGGGAGCGTTCCTGGAACTGCTCAGACCAGGGACAGAAGTTGCGCTCACATGTGGAGAGGTACTGGACTTTCTTATATGTTGCATGACATGTGAAGTGTTGGCGTCAGTAGGGATAAGTCTTCCACTTTCGTACATTCACAGTCAATAACGATATGTTATATTACAATATTGTAAATTATTAGAGAATGGAACGTCCGTTTACATGAAATGTCAGATAGTGTTACAATCGATAAAAAGCCTTTTATAATCTCTTAGTTTTAGTGAATCAAATTGTTCCATTCAAACACTCATATTTAAAAAAATAAAAGCATAGTTTTTAAAACTTGAACTCTAAAACACCACATGAAAATACAACGAAATATTTACCAAGAATAGGAGCAAGCGTATTTCATTTATAAGTTTTATTTTAATTAGTGTCACGATTTTTAGAAACACTTAAAGTGTAATTCAGTGATGAAGAAGACTGTAATAACCTAAAAAGAGTATTCGGTTCTTCCAAAGTTCGAATCCAAATGCAATACGCTAGAAACCAACAAACTCTCACAGAAGTATAACAACATACCTAAAGTTGTTATACCTTCGGAACTTTTGAATAACTTTAAGTTTTCACCTGAGACTTTTGGATGCAACTTGTTAATATATAATAGCCTTCCCTCCCTTGTTTAATTTACTTGAAAGCTGAGTTCCAGAGTGTGCTTCGAGGCGGTTGGCTGTCTTTGGGTGGAACCTTTATTTATAGAGACTCGGTAGAGCGTTATTGAAAATCATTTCCACCAAACATATCATTAATTGCAATTTAAAGCTACAATTATTTACTGTAGCGTTTTAGTATGAGTCTTGAAAAAAACTCACTCAACTAAAATTTTAAATTAAGAATTTGGAAATGTGTTTTTTAAAACGTGGATTCTTGTATATTTATCTTATAGTTTCATACGAAAAAAAACTCATACGCAGGTACGTAATTATTTTAAGTAAATTATAAATTTTGTCCTAATGGTTTGTAAATTGAATAAGTCAGTGAAATGATTCATATTCTGTTTGCGATAGTTCACGAAACTAAACTACTTATTCCTTAACTAAACATTAACACAATGTTAATTTTATAGATTTTTATATGTTTAAGGGTATGTCAAAGATAAGTCTTAAAAACAATCAACAAATCTAATAAACAAACAAATGAATAATAATACAATTATATTATATAAACAACTGGTCGAATTTAATGTCAACGTAGAGAGTATTTTTGTGCAATAACGATTGCGAAAGCTGTATTAGGAAAAGAATTTTAACAATCAGCTTACAATTAATGGTGTAAATACCTTATTAGTTATAACCCTATTGTTGTGACAGCCACTAGTTTCGACTCACTTTGGAGTCCATCGGGCTTCATATGAAGGTCGTCAAAATTATAAAGATTTTAATAAATAAATATGGACACATATTACACACAACAAACGACATCGCACAACGGAAATGAACAAAGACACACGAAAAAACGGTTAAAAATTGTATAATCATTTTGCCGACATTCATAAGAAGAGAATTTACATCTTTGTTGAAGGACGATTGAGCTCTTCGACGTGATGTGAGTCTACTACTTACTGTCGCAACAATAGAATTATAATTAATTCAGGTATTTACACAATTAATTGTATTCATTGGTAATCAGGAAGCTAACATTCCATCATGGATCAGCTTACATTAAATAATGAAATTTGTATTTGATAAAAACTTCGTGGAGTCTTGCAAGAGTAAATTAAATATAAAAACTACTGTTTCTCTACTTTGTCTGTTAGCTGTAAAGTGATGTGTAGTAGGTATATTTTAAAATGTAGAATGTATTTTTTTAACTGTAATTTTGTAATTCGATTCAAATATTGAGCTACCTCACACATTTAATTTGCGTAAAAGAACAGTACTCCGAAAGGTAAAGGTTCCATAAAGTTTGATTGCGCTGGTTGTTTGCCTCAAGACGTTTCCTTACCTTGATTATCGTGATGGGTCCGACAAAACCCGGCGTTCATCACAATTAAAAGACTTGTTAGCTACAAACACCTTTCATGTCTTCACAGTATACTTTTCTTTTACTCATTTAGAAAATTAGAAAAATAATTCTTAAGTTTATACTTATCGTTTTGAGAACATTTGAGCAAAAAGACACCTGGAATACAATCTGCGTTTTAAGTAAAAAAAAATTATTTTTCAATTCTGATTTTTAAGTTAAATTTGCACGTTGAGTTGTTAAGTACTTATTTTATTACTATAAACGTATACCAAATAAACTTTTCAATTCAATGATATTATATGCAATGTATACATTTATTTATTGCCCTGTTCCCAATGACTCCTACAATGAAGTAAATAATTCATTAGTCCATTAAATTATTCCCACTATTTTTTATGCATATACACCCTCAAAAAAGACTGTTGGGGTGCTATGAGCACATTAATACTAAAACGTACATTTCGATTGTTATCAGTTTTTAATCACCTCGTTTATCTATTTACCAAAACACCGGCACAACCCTGGGAACACACCGCATCGCACCGCGAGCGAGCCACTTTGCCTACCCAAACACATTTGCCTTGATTTGCATACAAAGCGAAGAAAATCCTAAACGCTTATTTCAAACCATTCATCCGTACGGAACAAGTTTTAAAAGCAATACAGTTTTATCGCATGGAAAACTTTGTAACGTATGACGTTTAAAGGATGTAAATAATATTTTTCCCATAAAATCGAATGACTTAAAGGTTTAAGGTAAAAGATTCAGTCTTAAAGATTTTAGGTCTTCATCAGAATCTACTTGTAGCTTGAAATGATTTAACATGATTAAAATTGATAAAAACTGTATACTTTAGGTATGTTAGATTACCTAAATTTTAAACGTCTAAAATATTTTAAAACGTTCTAACACCTTTTTACAAAGAGCCCTTTTTCACCTTATCTATTAGTTTTTAAACTTAAAGATGAATTTTTTTGATGGTATATTTTTGTTCAATTTTATAGTAAATGTTTTGTTATAAAATTTCATATTGTAATGCACGTTTTAAATTAAATTTTAACTTCAATATTGTTCGTTTTATGTTTGTGAACATTTCTTTGATTGTCGTTTGAAAAAGAGTTACACGATTTTTTATTTTAAATTGAAATACTCTTTGTAACAATTTGGTTATTGGATCCAAAATATTAAACATATTTTGGGGATTTCCTTTGGGGATTCTCGTAACCCTTCCAATTTTCCAGGCTAGCGAGAAGGATGAAGATGGGAGTGCCTTCGCATGTTTAGACTGATACTATTGTCTTCGTTTTTCCTTATACCTCATCCACTTTCAAATTGAAAAAGATATATTTCATGTGGAAATCTGCAGAATCTTCTTAGAACACTATCTTTACAGTTAGATGATTGAACGTGGAACCACTCTAAACTTTTAAATGGCAACAGAGCACCATACCAAAGCTTCAACATAATTACTTGTAAGAGTAACTAATGTATCTATGAAGTTACAATCGGTATGTTTGTAACAAAGATAAAGAAGAATATTAAATATTTAGATACCATCAACTGTTATAAATCAAAATATGGATTAGTGGCTATTCCTGAGGGTGTTTAAAAAAATCTTAATGTTCTGGTTGGTAGTTAAACTAAATACATTTTAATATATGAGAATGTAAATGCTGAGTTGGATATTATTCATAGAATAGCGAATTATCTAGGCTACGTTGAGTGGAAGGGCATATCAGCAATCAGTACCTATTGTGTCACGGAGAGTCCTTGAGACGAGGACCCTTATCTCGGTGTTACCTTTGGAATGTCACTGAAATAATGTTAATGTTTAATAGAATATATCCGCATTTTGAAATATTCAAATATATTAAAATTAACATCTTACATAAATTATATATCTTGTAAAAAGTTTTACTCGTAGAGGAAATGTGTTTTTTCTCCAAGTACCGTAGGTTTTCTTTAAGTCTGGTATTTAACTTCCTCATTCGTTTAATCTACGTAAAAGAAACGTTCTCTAAGGAGGAAAGGTTCCATAAACTTTGATTGCTCTGGTTGTTTGCCTAGAGGCGTTTCTTTACGTCGATTATTGTATAGGTTCAATCAACTTTCACCATTTTATTTTAGGTTTGTTTCAGGTAATCCAACTTTCCACATATTACAAAACATAGTTATAACTGTGTTGAGGTGAAGATGTTCATTCTATAATCTCTCCGATGTTACTCGTATAATTTTCTCAGTAAAACAATAATGAAGTAAACCAAAATTGCCTCACAGTATAGATAAACCCTTTTTTGCAATAAAAAATTATATATACTTTTTGCCTCCAGCTTGGTTAGTAAAAGCATTAAGTTGCAACTATATATGAATTTTAGCCCTAATTTCATTTTCTTTACTTTTCTTCCTTACAAAGAATAATTATTTCCAGCATGTTGAGAAATTTACTAAACATTTCGCAAAAATTTACTAAACATTGATCTAAGGATATTACACAAAGTACATTATACTTATAAGTCAATAATATTTTAGATTTGAAGCGCAATCTCATAGTCACTGTTACTGTATGACCAATTCGAAAAACTTATAAGCAACTTGTTCAACATTTTTAATTTCTTGCAATACCAGCTTGATCATTACATTTTTTCATAAAAAGTTTTACGGCCAATAGAGTATGACAAACAATAGCCAACTGGTGACTTTTTTATCACCTGAACACCATATTAACAAAAAATATAAACCCCAACCACATTCAACGTAATTAATGAACGTCTGAAGTTTATGACCATCGAATTTACAACCATTTATGTTATGTGTAGTTTTATCAAACATTTAATGTAATTTTAAAACAATAGCTAACTAAAAAATACAATAAAAATGCTTCATTGATGAAAGTGAAGTATGTAGTGAAACTAATTACTGAGACCATAAATCATTTTTTTAAATTTATTATGAATAACTATAAATTCAAAACCTTGAGCGTCTTATTCCTATAAGACGCTCAAGGTTTTGAATTTATAGCGATATAAATAAGCTATTTTATATATTATTTATGTTAATAATAAATGCTACACCATAACTGTATAGTATGGCCCTAGGCTGGAGGAAACACTAATATGTAGGGCGAATGACCTATATACAAGGAGTTTTTATTGAGTCAACTTGAAATATTAAGAGAATTTTAGTTGATGAAAAGAAAGTAGAAAGATAGTATTAACGAACATAAAGCAATAACAAAATATATTTTGTGTAGCTTGAACTTCCAGTGATAGAAAAATTTATTAGGTACATAATTTTGACTGTTGCTAGGTTCAATTTGAATTCAACTATAAAATTCACTATTGACACTTACTGAGAGTTCAATTGTTACCGTTGATGCAGTGTATGGTTGTTCCATCATGCCATTGTTCCATTGTCCATATCTTTTGTCTTATTGGCACTATTCATTGTCACTTGTTGTAAATTAAGTTACTTTTAAGTTATGATGTGTGGAAAATACTGAGGATCGTTAAGGACTGAGCTGTTACCATTGAAAAATATGATTTGAAAACATAATTGTAAAATATTGGATACGAGTTTAATGAAAAAATTTAAAAGGTCAAAACAGAATAACCTACATTCATGTACGTTATAATTGAATGAAAAATGGGAAGAAATTTGTTTATTTGATTGAGAGAGAACAATGTATGAATAAAATAAATAATAAAGAAACATTTGTTTAAAAAAAATTAAAAATGATGATTAAAATAATATGAGAAAAGAAGGAATGGTAGCCTAGGTGGGGAAAATCAAAATCTGTAAAAAAGGACAGTCATGATCAGTACCCAACATACCTTTCATCTATTAAACTAAAATAAATTATTAAGATAATTTGATTTAACATAATTGCTATGGCTATAAATCTAGAAGAAGATATATCTGTCCCTGGTGAAATATCCGGTCCTTCATTGCTGAGGTGGTATGTTCGCCCCACTGTACGTGTTTCTAAAGCCACCCTTATAGTGGGAGCTGATTGCCTGCGATCCCTTTCACACTCTGACTCCTAAAGTAGCCGTAATCACTGCAATTTGTCTGAGGTAATCTTTTGTATTCTTTTTTGGAACACCTTTTCTTACCCAAAACACTTCTCATTTTAAAATTATCACTGTGGATGTGGTTTCTCTTCGTATCGCTAATTAAATGTAATTCCCTGTTTATTTTGTGGTATTTATATTTTGTTTTTTCAGTATTTGTATGTTGGTTAGATTTACAGGGTGGGGATATGTAAATATCACTCAGATGGGCGAATACAACCAATCTTAAACATCCTTTTTATGTAACAAATTAATTATAAAAACTATACTATGTTGAACATAATTCCTAATTATTAACGGCGAATGCATTTTTAAAACTATTCTATAAAAGTAGCCTATATAAAACTATCAACAAATTAGCACAAAGTGGTTATTGTTAATTATTAAACTATGTTATAATTATTAGTTTTGGTGTTTGAAATACGTCCCAGTATAAAAACGTATACTGTAAAACAAACAAGTTCTTAACATTTGAACATGAAAACATTGATGAATCTCTTTTTAAGTATAACTGAAATAATAATTATAAAAATTTTCAATTGAAAAATAAATCAATGATCCGAAAATTGTATCTGTTTTTTTAACAAAGCTTTTAAGACGTTTAGACTTTTGGCTGGAGAAATAGATAATAATGTTCATGATTATTTTCTTATTAAGGTTCGACGTATTTTTTATATTTGTATGTTTATTTTATATAGCGATCCACATTATTATATTAGGCCGGTAAATCATTTTTGCGGTAAGCTTAAATAATTTTTGCTACCTACAGAGGATGCCAATCCAGCCAATTGTTAGTAAAATATAATTTTAATCGGCTATAGAAGGTATTTTGACTTTGTACTTGGACCATTAATTTCAAATGTTAAACTAACAATGGTAATATTGTTAATTTTTCTTATTTCTCTTTTTTTCAATTTGAATTTTCCTTTTTTTGTTTTTTTTTTCTGCTCCACGAAAATTTTCAAACGTTTGACTTTATATTAGGTACTCGCTGAGTTATGCATTTAACATTTTGAAATTCGACACGTTTTATTTAGATTTCAATTGAATTTTTTTATGAAGGCAGCGTTATGCAAGTTACGTTTTATGGGGTTTTTGGCATCATTCCAAATTTTCTTAATCCGCCATTTTTTCAAGAGGCCATTCAAAACAACTTTTAAAAATTAACTATTTAGTATTTTCAATGACACTTTGGCTTTTTCACTGGTTACAAAGAAAATTCAAAATGTTTTCCATATTATTAATATGGAGAACTCAATAAAACCTCATATATCTTTTTTATATAATTTTCAATAAAACTGGTTATAGACCTACATTACATTATTAGGAATTAATATTTGGTCAAAAGCCCTTAAGATATTAAACCTATATAGGCCTACTAAATTCAAGGGTAGTTTAATTAAAATAAAAGTTTGATGGGAGGGAGAGATTGAGAGAGGTGTCCGAACATAATCAGCTGATCATCTGATTTCCAACGTTAGTCACATAAATGATATGTTTATATTTTATATTAAAAAATACCTCCTTCGCAGCAGACCTGCGTACTCAGCGAATTTCCAAACGAAATTCTTGAGATATTTTATTTTTCCCACAAACACCATAGGAATGGGTATGTAGGTTTGCTGCCATGGGATGTTGTTAGAAAATGTTAGTTTTGTTAGGAAATGTAATAGTGTCGTAAGGTAAATGTCAAACTGTATCAATATTCGGCACTTTTTAATTTTCCCCATATACCCCATGGGGGTTAGTTTCTTGCAAAATTGTTAAAGTATGGAGCCAAGCGTTTAGTATGTAGGTTTGCCGCCTTATGGGTGTTGTAAGCTAATATCAGTTAAATCCTACCTAGTGAATGCGCATACCAAATATTATCAAGTTATGGTGTTCTTTTAATTTTCCCCATAAGCCCCATGGGGGTTAGTATGTAGGTTTGCCGCCTTATGGGTGTTGTAAGCAAATATCAGTTGAACCCTACCAAGTGAATGTACATACCAAGTTTTATCAAGTTATCCCAATAAATAAGCGAGATACAGAATTTTGTTAATTTCCCATAAGATTAACATGGAAAACCTATTTTTGGCTTTTCTCCGTAACCTGTTAAGCCAAGTTAAAAATCCAAAATACTGAATTGTTTGTTTTTTAAGCTCTTTTGAATGGTTTGAGTATAAATTGTTGAATTTTTAAAATTAATCTCCAACATTCTAAAAAAAAATATTTTTTGGCCCCTTTAAAAACCCATAAATCCCCGTTCCCATAACACGTTCATACTGGTTAGCGAACTCATTAAAATAGACCTACAGTAGTCTTATACCTTCATACCACATTTCATCAAAATCGAAAGTCCCCTTCAAAAGTTATCAGTACAACGGACAGATATATAATAAATATATACATATGTATGAAAATGAACGAACGGTATTTTTTTCTTCTGGGGACCTCAAAATTAAAAAAATAACATGGTGCCGGTCTAAGGTCTTACCATGGCTACTACCGTAATAGCGTATTCCCCATTGGGAAATTCGCTAATACAGTAGATCATTAAATAGCGATTAAAATTGTTCACTGGTCCTTAAAACAAATTAAATTGTTTAAATTCCCATTAAACAAATTAATTTGAATTTAAACGTCGATAACTAATCCAATACTGTATGTAGGCACTCAACATAATGTAGTGAAATTGTTTATTTTCTTGTATGGAGTACAAAATAATTATATTTTAAACACGGGTAAGATGTATTACTTATTTAGATCACCATAAGTTATATTTAGTTGATTAAACTAATATCAATTTGCTGAGTATGCAGGTCAGCTGTGACAGGGATATTTTAAGTATCTTGATTCAATGTGCCACCATTTTGTTTAAACAGACGGTAGAGAGCTTAAATTTTCACAAGCTAATTTTCTAACTACTTTATGATTTGTGTAAAATTTCAACATTCATTTTGTATCCCTACATTTTGAACACCATTTATTTTGTAAATGATTTTAACAGTTGTAGTAAATGAAAAACCGTTTCAAATTACGATTGCTAATCGGTTAATAAAAAATGTGCACAAGTAACAAAATCATTGATCTATACATATTTAATACGCGACATTGTTTTTTGTACAAGGTTTTTTGTTTTTTTCCTACAGTTTTTAACCGATTTAAATGATTTTCGTGTCTTTGGTAAAGTTCGACGTGATGTTTTTTTCTAAAGTATATTAGTTTATATTAATACAATAGGAAGGCCCTATATGCAGTTAAAGTTCGTAGTTTCCCTATTTAATTAACATTGGAAATTAAATTTATTTATTTTCAAGTTTTAACACCTGCAAAGAATAAACACATAATACCAATGGAAAAACCACGGAACATACCCTGGTTAACAAACCGCAATAAATATGTTTACGAAAAAGTGGAGAAAAATTATGTTTCACAAATCATAGAATGATGGAAGTGGTCTCAAATTAGAGGTCTTAGCCCCAGAAACTTGGAAAAACAGAGGTGTGTAAAAATGGTACAGGGGAATTAGAAATGACGTAAAACGCTCTCTTTAAGTGCATTGGAGTTTAGAAACGTCTGCTTTGTCATGTGTGCTCGGTGCCTGGATATCTCATTGCCTCTAAGCTTGGTTATAGTAATAAGTTATTTTTACTTAAACATTGTGATAGAATTTTTTTTATTTTTTTTTATTGTGTTTTTACAAATATAATTTATTGTTTCGGGATCCGGAGACGAGTGGTTGAGCCAAATAGGCTCACTGAAATGTTTTTATAAAATTACATTGTATCACTGATCATTCTACAACGAAGAGCTATGATTCAACTCTAAATATTTTAATATACTTTGTAATGATAGCTTATTAGGGACTTCCTCTCCAAGACACTAAGGATGAATCCATTATCATACGAAAGACCTCGATTGAGAGCAATGAGTTCACTAGTTTCATCAAATATAAACTTTAACAGACAAGGACGCAGTGACTTTGGTATTAAATCATGATTATTATTGTGTGTGTGTGTGTGTGTGTGTGTGTGTGTGTGTGTGCGTGTATATATATATACACACACACACACACACATATATATATATATATATATATATATATATATATACAAATTGAAATACTAGCATGTGATTGACCTTATACAAAAATAAATAGTAATATTTTTTACTAGACACGAACTTTATACCAATGCGGAATATTCCCGGAATAAAATACGGACTGGTCGGTTCGACAGAAAGAGATAGATGTATAGCGAGTTATTACAAAGGCGTCAGCGTTGCTGAGCTGTTCTTTTGCTGTGGGCGTTTGTCGGACATAGGCTTCCAATATTTTTGTGTAGTAAAAAATACCTTTATTATTGTTTGTTTTCTGAATGTAAACTACCTTTAACATCATTTTGTTGATGTTTACACACCGTTTTGTGAGTTTTCTATGATTCAACCCTTTTTCAAAGATGATTGTTTTTGTCCCCCAGTTTCCCCTGGCAACAAACAAACTGTTACTCTTGGACTTCAATAAAACCTTATATAATCAGCGTATAAATATTCTACTGTATTTGCAGTGAAATAGCTTATAAATATAATCGGTGCACATTCAATGTATTTTTAATTTGTATTGAGGGAACATAAATATCAGTAAACTTAAGGCTTTTATATGTTTATCAAACATGCAAATGGTCATTTCCTGTCTCACCAAATTGTGATATCCTTAGTTCCTATTGGATAAGTTTCTCATAATTACGTTTGTATAAAAAAACAGACAATTTCTTTAACGCCATTTACTGTTCATGCAAATGATCTGCTATTTCTGGTAAAAGGAAAATAATTTTAATCATGATTGCAAAACCATACATTTAAATCGTGTTTTATATATAAATGGCTTGAGTGTAACTAAGAAGTTAAGTAATGTAAACTGCCATTAGACCTAGATTTTAACACATGTTGTGCTTTCTAAAACACGGTCGAATATGAAAACAAACATGAAACATTTCTTAAGCCTAAGGCATTTTTTATATTATTTTTTTAAGCAACAGTACTCTTGAAAGAGTATTATATTTAAATATTGGGATAATTAACTTGTTCCAAATGTTTACTTTACAAAGAAATGTTTTTCTTGCTCTAAAGGACATGTTTGGTGGGGTGTTTTATTATTTAACCTCATTTATTGGGCACTAAAAAATATATGCATAAAAACTAAATATTTGAGAACATTTAAGGTTTTGTTAAAATGACCATATAGTTTAAGGCGATATGAGCTATTATTTATCTATAGGCTACATAAATTTATCGTATTATCGATTTATATAGCCCTTAAATAACAATTAATTGAAATCGTAATATAATGTTTTACCAAATGCATAGACAGATTGACAACCTAAATATTAATAATACCTTTTAAAATTAATAAATATTTTGCTTCTCGTGCTTTCACATTTTAAACACGCATTTTAGTGTTTTTACGTTGTTATAACGTACTTTACTACTAAACAATAACTTTATCTTTCTGTTGAAAACGTACCTTAATTGTATTGTAAAAGTACATTAATTTACCTTTGGCATTTTTCTGTACCTATAATATACGATGAAATTTTCCAAGAAAAAGTTTTAGTTCACCACGTGTCAGGGTGGAAGATTGTTCAACTAATTTTGAGATGAATGAATCTATGTAATGAATTTCGATAACACTATGTCGAGATAAGCCTTTCGTGAACCCCCCCCCCCCCCAACCAGTTTATTACAACTATAGGGAGTGTCTATTAGTCTCCAGCTACACCGTTGTAACGTGGGGTCTGTCCCAGGTGGGGTCTATGCTGCCGCTCACCCAGGCCCTGTTGACGCTTCAGGACCAAAAACCTGTGAGCCCAGAGGAGCTGCACCTTGCACTGTCCAACGTCCAGGTAGACCAACGAATGACGAGTGCTTAACTAATCTTCAACACACATATTTTGTAGATATCTAACCAGCACTTGAATGTCTTATGCTTCAGGAGTTTTTTCTCTTGTATCAAAAATGTTTACGTAGTTACGTCAATAATGACTTTCACATTCAATTATATCAGTTCACTCTAATCAAGATATATTTTTAACAAATCACAGGGATTTTCTCACAATGTGTTTTTGAAAATTTTACGGCATACCTATAGAACTTTAGGCCTTTGACGTTTAACAATTTAGACAACAGTAAATGTCGAATTATCTACAATTGCAAAATTTGTTTAAATGCCGAATTAATTATTTTTATTTTAAATAAAGTTACTTGTTAACGAAGCAGCATAATATTAATTATCATAATAACTAATACGACAAAAAAAGATGCATTGAAATATTTTTCGAATCTCTTGATTATTTATTTTTATCTTCAATTTCAATTAATGAAATTCCTTTTGTGTTGAATGGAATGACTTAATATCGATTCAGCATTTTCAAAATCTTTAATTGTCAAAATGGTTTCGAAATTTTTGACGTCCAATTTTTTATTTGTAAAATTTTAACAACCAACACCATTTATATATTGTTTGTACTGGTCTAAATTTTCTATAATTTAATGGGTTTTAATATATTACACCGGGTGTCCACAAAAGAAGTAAACAACTATGTACGTCAATTAAACATAAACTGCGTGTCGATATCGTTGCGGTTGGTAACAATAGTTCGGAAAACACTTGAAGTTTTTTTTTCACAAAGCTGACTATTGTCAAGAATACCGACAATGTGGCAAAAGTCGCTGTTTAGTGATTTGGATAAAAATGGTTAATACGCTTACTAAAAAGTCTTTCTGTGTGTTGAGATTTGAAAGGACTCTATCTGCTACAACTTTTCAACGTCATTTTTTGGACAAAATATCATAAACCCCTCCAAATAGAAAATCAATATACGATTGGCATCGAAAAATCAAAATGAGTGGTTGCTTAACAAAAGGGAAGAACTTCGAAAGACCAGCAACGTCTGATGCTCAAGTTTGGTCAGAGTTAGACTAAAGAATTGATCTTTCTAGAGCAAGCTGTGGCTCACATATTAAGCACTTCTAATATACAGGAAAAATTGAGGTTTTTACCTTTCTAATGGTGTATATTACTCATTATAAATTATTAAAACTTCACTGTTTTGTTTAAACAAAGTTGTTTACTTCTTTTGTGGACACCCGGTATATTGCGTATCGAAAAAACAATATTGCGTATATTGTGTTTTTAGTTAAAATCCTAAACGTCAAAACAAAATTTTAATATTTAATCAATCCATCTAAAAGGTAATTACCATAAACATTTTGCAATTTCTTTGATAACCTAAAAACTGAAAGCTTGTTTAAACTTCTTGCACTACGATACAACTATTAAATTTATATTTGATACGTTTTGATTTTTTTTAATTTATTCAGTTAACTAAATTGATGATTATTTGTATGTTTTCTTTTCTTTTTAAGTTTGTCAGTTTACAATTTTGAACATAGATGCATGAAAACGAAATTATCGTCTCAAATACAAATCCCAATAATATTTTAGTCCTATTCTTAACAATATAAATTCTGTGATTAGTAGTATACATAATTTACATAAATATATCTAATTAAGCTCCGTAGAATCAAATTTAAACACCAAAATTACGTTGTCCCCCACTCTAATAAAGTTGATTTACAAATGCATGTTACGTGAGGTTTTTTCTGTTAACTAATCTAGATAATTTACTAGAGTGTAAATTGTGCTAACGTATCTTTTATACCGTATGTTGAGTGATATTTATAAATTTTATCTTGCTTTCCAAAATCATCCCTCAAAATATAAATACTCGAAGATGTAAATTGTTTCATTACATTTTTGTATCAATAAGGTAATAATAAAACGTTAAGTTGATCTTTACAGTAAGAGTGAATAGAATTGAATGTAAACACATTACTAATGGTTTCATTTTTTTAATAACTTAAAAATTTTAATAATTACAACATTTTAGTGCAGTATCGTGTGCTGCGACCTATAGGCATGAGTATGAACTTCGTGTAATAGCGTAGCGAGTACGGTTTGCCGACAATCCGCTAGGTAGCAGCACTGGTATCTTTCACCCACTTGTATTGATTTAACTAGCGACAAACTGGGAAAGTCGCACCGATATCGCCAAATATGACTAGTCCTCACTATTCTACTATCTTTTGACTTGCAACTAAGGTTCAGTCCCTTCGATGTTCAAAATTTGTCAATTACTAGAATATAGAATATAAGAACTAATCAAGTGTCCATGGAGAAAAACTACTCAAGTCATATGAGTTAGTATGAATAGAATTCTCTTGACTTCTAGAATATGGGAAAATGCAGAATACGATCCGTAAAATTAAAACTTAACTTTCTTAGAACTTATAAAGAAAGACATGTGATGTCGATTTGTGTACCTCAAGTAATATATCCACTGTTGATTTACTTGTTGTAAACAAACCAGACAATTACAATCCTACGATCAAGGACGGGTTGATAATTAATAAAATCATGGTCGCAGTAACCAGTAAAATAAATATTTAAGAGCTGTTGCTTAAACCAATTTTGTTTTCTACGTAAAAAGATAATTTATTATCCATTTTAATACTGCATTCGAACCTTACAATCTATACATTTATTTGTTTACATGAATACACTGTTAAAAATGGAAATGTATATGGAGTCAAAAATCTAGGAGTTACTACTGTGGAGTCAAATAATTTACTCAATTCCGAGTTGAACTGTTGATTTTTCCATTCTGGAGTAAACTTATGTTGGAGTCAATAAATTTGGAGTTAGTAGTACAAGGATTAACACCATATTGGAGTCCGACATATATTTTGACGCATTATTTAACTCCGCTTGTAATTAATTTGACTCCTAACAAAGTTAGCGCATGCGCATTCCGTCAGGCTGACGCATTTCGACGTTACGTTGGTTCAGTTTCGGGTTGTTGGTGACACTGGCACTGGCGAAGTTGATGGAGCTTCCAGCAATAGCAACAACAGTTTTTATAAGTTATATAAGTTTTTCATCTTCTGTGTGTTGTTTGCAATGGACAATATTGAAACCGAAACGTACGATAATCCAGTCGATCTCATACTAACAAGTTGGGGCCTTCAAGCGCTCATACCGGTATTCAAAGGTAAGTCCACAATTCACTCTGACGGGCAATAATCACATATTAGGCTATGTTGTAGAGTCTTGTGATTGTGTTTTTCATATTTTGACATGAACTTAAATAATTTGGTAAGTGATTTTGTGTATTGCGGGGTTTTGGGGAAAATTAAATAGGGCCGAATATTTATACAATTTTATATTTACCTTATTTAACCATAACATTTCCTAACAACTAACACTTTCTAACAAGGTCTGCTACGACGGGGGTTTTTACTTATTTTTTGCAAGTGTGGAGTTAACCCCTGCTACGCGCCCGATGTAGGGTTAGAAAAGCATACAGTAAACATTTTTACTGAATAATGAAGTAGGCTACAGTATTTGGTCCTCATTCGTATTTTTAATTTCAGATCACAAGTGAAGAGGGAGAATCTTTGCACATAAGATCTGGGTCTAAAAGTGACCTTCCGTGTATGGACACTCCTCTACTCAGCATAAATAAGAAATCCAGTATTGCCAATAATCCAATTTGAAAGGCATCAAGTTTATAATATCACCAAGTGGTTTGTAACTCTTCGATATTTTAATATTTAAATACTGAATTTTGTATTTAAGTTAGATCATACTTTATCGTTTTGAATTTCATGTACCCCAAGTTACGTTTAATGCTATTAAAAAAGTGTTTTCTATTATCTAGCTATTTTCATTTCCCCTCTATGCACTTTAGATACAGAAATTTTAATTACATTAAATTTGTGAGTTTTTACATGGAAAACTAAAGGAAATATAAATGCAACCCATTACTCGATCGCCAACATGATTTTAGTAACTAATTATTGTTTAAAATAAAATTGTTTTTTTATCATTCTGCACGAAATTAGCCTGTTTCTTCTTCTCTCAATAGTATTAAAAACATTTATTTTTTTGTCCTAGGACTGAAAAATCAGCTGAAATATTTTTAAAGTTGTATGACCGAAAAGTCTGTTGTTTGCTAACTGTGTTATTATTCATTTATTCATTTTAAGATGCAGAATTTTGTAAATAACAGAAATGTAAACGCTGCATATTACTTATTTTGTAAACATAACCTCGAAAATCCAACTTTATAGTTAATATTTTTAACGATTAAAAGTGTAATTCTGCATTATGATATGCCTAAAAAAACTTCAATAACTTGCTTCATCACTTGGACCAAACTGTCTTTTTGATACTTAATCGTTTTTCCTTTATAATTACGCATTGTTTTTTACTATTGTTTTTGCTTTTAAGTCAAAACATTATTTCAATCAAAAAGCATATTTTTGTAGCTGGTCTTCATTCAATTTGTAATTAAAGTTAAAGTACAGTAATCCAATATATTTATTTTTTGGTTAAAGATTAACCTACAATTGAATTTATTTATTGGATTATTAGTATTTCTCTTAAATTAGTATACCCCAATGAGGATTACATTTGGTTTGTAGTAACAAACGTTACTCAATTGGGAGTGAGACTGGAGGGTTAAAACTTACTCCTCTGGAGTAAAAAATGTAACTCCGGTGGGTGTTAAACTTAATCTCATAGAGTAAAAAGTGCCACTCCAGTCTGAGTTAATCTGACTCCCTTTGAGTAGTAAATACCACTCCAATCTGATTTAAAGTTACTCCGTTGGAGTAATAATTTTTAATCCAATTAGAGTCAAGTTCACTCAGTAATAGGGTAAATTTTACTCCCATTCAGTGTGTTATTAACTCCTTTAAGAGTTGATGATAATCCTATGAGAGTGACTTACTTGAATCCAACTAAGGAGTATATATTCACTCAAAATCAATGGAGTTATTTCTACTCCAAATGGATTGGACCTATTGGGACTCCCATTTGGAGTTAATTTTGACTCCATTTCTTACTAGATTTTTAACAGTGTACTTTTTATACCTTAATAATCTAACTAATTAAGTTTTTTGGTAAATTTCCCTAACTTATTGTTAAACCATGTTAACGAACATCACAAAATAATCACTATCTCTAATCATCATAACTATTTTGACTAGCTGACAGCCTTTAAAAAAATTAGACTTGGTTTTTAGTATGACAATACTTGAATTTATAACAAGTAAATTCATTGGTCGCAGAGTACTCAGACACTTAACCAAACTTTCCATCGTTTAGCAATGTTATTTAGTTATTAGTGCATACAGAAAACCGTTAAATATACACATCATAAAGCCTATAAAATGATCACCCCAAATTTTTTAAATGTTTATTAAATATTTTAAAATAAATACATTAATAATACCCCCGTCGCAGGAGACCTGCGTTTTAAGCGAATTTCCAGAAAAATGTTGTATTTTTATTTTAACCATAAATATCATATAAGGGTTTTGCATGTATGTTTGCTGCATTTGGGGATTTATATGCAACTGAAGGTTAATTACTACATTGTAGAGCTACATACCAAATTGTATCGAGATCCAGTAATAATTTTTATTTTCCCATAAAAACCCCTTGGGGAATATGTAGGTTTGGCATCATATGGGTTTTGTAAGCGAATATAAATTAATTCCATTAGAAAGTATTCATTTCTTCTTCAGCGGTTGAGTATTATTTTACTTCTATACAACTGCATCCTTTTCCATGATTTTTTTGCTATTATCGTCTTCTGACAATAATAATTAATTAACATTATAAGGTAACAATATAGGGACTACTAGCAAACTGTTGACACAAAAATTATCGCAATCCGTTTCGTAGTTTTCTTTCTAGACAGTCAAAGTAATATTTTATTAATTAGGATAAATTTGATATCTTGGGGATTATACTTCTTAACATTCAAAATATAAATAATGTTCTTCTTATTAAACAATTAATTTTTATATGTTTTATGGAATTTTAATAATAATACATTTCTACTCATTTCAATGAAAATAAAGTTAGGTGCGTTATTAAAACTTAATACCCATGTACAGTAAACATGCTGAAACAAAGTCAGTTATAAAATAAGTCAGTCTGTCACACTGCCATTTGACGTAATAAAATTAAAATTCATAAAAGAAAAATTCCTTGTAAAAGTAATCATACGCTTAAATATAGACATAAAAACAGTGAATTTTAAAAATTAGAATAACATATTCATTAATTAATTCAAATTGACCTTAAACATTAAACCTACTTAAAAATTTCATCCTTGGATTCCAGCTCACTTTAATTCTGAGGACCACCTACTGTGGTTAATGTGAAAATATTAACTTTTATTATTATTAAACTATTTGAAGGATTACATGTATAAAATCCATTTAATGTTAAAGACCGATAAGATGTAATGTCTTAAAATGAAATTTAAAAATTTTAATTCACAACATTATTAAATTTCTACAATTTGATTTATTCAAATATTATTAATATTCAATTAAACTATAAAATATTACAGAAAGGAAATACAGCAATTACCACTTAAGTGTCCTACATAACGAAAGTATATTGCATTTTGATTGCCTACATGTATAATCTATTTTGTGAGTCATGAAGCTCTATATCAAATTACAACAATGAACCATTTTATAATTAAAATTCATAAGTGAAATAGTGATGGCTGTAAACGTGCCTAAAAACACTGCCTAACTAGGGAATCTCCAGCAATTTAACTGTACTATGATATTTACATTAGTTCGTTTCTGAGCCAAATGTATTTATCAGTAGTTTTAAAATACCTTGTATGAGGTCTATTTACAATTAACGCTAAAGCCAAAACAGTCCCTAGATGCTCAGTTAATTAAAGGCGGTATTGGCAGCCTACTGCAGTAGCGATGACATCTTCGATAGGCACTCAACGGCCGCCAATTTTATCCTCCTGACCGGTTTAATTCGGTACGTCCGCATAAATTATCTCCCAAAAATAATACAGCTATTTTAACCCTTTAAAAACTGTTCTTAGGTCATACAATTATTTATTGTGTTCTTCCCTTCAATATACACCATAAATTTTTCAGAAATTGATGAATTTTTGTTTTTATGAATTTTCTATACATTTCTTCTTTTCAGATAGAGTCAACCTTTTGATATTTTGAAGTATTTGAAAATAAGATGTACTATTTTAAGGTGATTAGCCGTTGTTAAGATGATTACGGTACACTAGGTAATACATTGCGGATGCCGCACCTCAATTACTTTATGCTAAGCAAATATAATTATTATTCATTATAGATTCGTTGACAGTAACTAACTGAGGGTTTGAAATATCAAAGGAAGTAACATACAACAAAACAGTGAAAGGTCCAAAATATTTATACAAGTTACAAACATATCCAACACGAGTTGTGGTTTGAAACACTTCTAAAAGCACGTTTGCCTAATGCAAACAATGTACATTATCTACGTAGACAGATTAAATGGATCTTCTCTTACTTGTAAAACCCATACTTCGATGAAGTTTATTACATTTTCCGTTAGCAAATACCTTCTAGTTCAAGTCGACAGACAAGTGGCGAGCCTACACAGCCATTAGCGGTTCGATTAAAAACAGATGTTGGACTAAAGCCAAGCGGAAGCTTCTAAATCAGATTGACTAACATTCAGTGAAAGTAGAACCAATTAAATATAACTTTAAGAAAATGAAGCCACATTTGTTCAGTGCAAGTAAACGTTTTAAAAATATATTTTGGAAATAATCTAATATTTGTAATTATTAATGTTTATCATTAATATCGATACTACGTAATATATATTACGTAAAATAAGAAATTGATTACTAACAGGTCAAGATGTTTTACGTGTCAGAACGAAGTCGGTTTCAGATCAGCATGAAATTCAGCTTTGAAAGACATGTCAAAACATCAAGATGTCTCGCACGGTTAATCGTGGTAGCTATAAAGAAAGTTCTAGTAGAAAAATTTTGATGATTTAACAAAAATATGCAAGCAAATTAAATTGTTTTTTGGAAATGGATATTGTTTGAACTTTAAAATATTTACATGTAACCTAAAATGTTTTAATCCCATTAAAGAAGAGGAGGCACGACAGTAGTGGGAAAAAGCCACTCCTGGCACAGATCAGCTGCCCGCCGAGCAGCTGCCGGGGCAGCTGGTGCCAGCTGCCATGTCATATAGCTTCCGGTGGGGGCAGAGGGTATATATCAGATGCTGTAGTGATATGTTATGCCATATAGGTTGGGGTGGAGATGGCGATAGTGTTGGTGTTAGGGTGAAGTAAATTTGCGCATAAATTAAAAGTTAGTTCAAAATTGAAATTCGTCGGTGTTAACGAAACTCTAACAGTTGAACAAAAACTAAGAGTTAGTTCAAAATTGAAATTCAAACTTATAACTGGGATGTGGAAAATATGTCAAGGTCATCCAGAGTAAGTTTTTAAAAATTCTATCCAACTATCACCAGAAATAGTTTTAAGTTGAAGTAGTTGGTGATAGCGGGATAATTGATTCGTGCCATGGGAGAGGTGTTTATCGTTTGAAAGTTGGCGATCGAATGAGAAGCGCCGCCTAGGGAGAGGGCTTATAAAATGGCAACCTTCCCCCACCACCCCTTCCCCCACTCCTTTAGACCAATAACCGGTCGCCGACTCTATGTGGCGAAACTGAACCAGACATGGCGGCCGCCATGGATAATTCTAACCTCAAACCTTAGCTCAGCTGAACAGAATAGAGAAGGATGAAGTAGGAATTGTGGTTAGAGCACTTATATAAGGAATAGTGGGGGTAAAATAAAAAAAAACTTGTTGAACACAGTCGATAGGTGTAACAAGTTCAAAATTGTTGAAGTGTAACATATAACGCAAAATGTCATGAATAATACTATCATCAACATTAACCCGCGAGGTTGTTGAAGAGTATAATGGGTTAAAACTGTACCGCTTTCTTACTTTACTTAAATTAGTTTTAGACTTTGAAAGTGAAAGTTTAGAATTATTTTGTAATATGTGTTGTGTTCGCAACAGTTTCAATTTTAAACTTTGCGCAACCATTACAGGAGGTGTGTTATATGTTGAAGTCAAAAGAAGACTGAGAAATAAAATATGTTATAAAGAGATAAATGAAACAGAATGTCATGTACTAACAAAATAGAGTTATAGGTTAGAATTAACTAAACATTATGTAGTAATGAAACACTATGTGGTAAGGTTAGAAGTAAATGAACGTAAATAATGTAGTAGCTATAAGGATGCAATCAACATGAAAGCCAGTAAGTTAATGGTCACGGCGCAAATGAGCAGTCTAGTTTTATAGCCCAGCAGCGGCCCACTTCCCCGGGCAGATGCCCGAGCCAACTACCTGGTTTTTATAGCTTTAGCAATTACTCCGGGCAGCTGCCGCTGATGACCGACTTTCACCTGAGTAGTAAGAGTAGTAGGGGGTTTCGGGGCAATGACCGGAAAGGTCAATGACCCCCCCCTCCCCCCTCCCCCCCTCCCCCCCGAAAAAATGGAGCCCCCCCCTTCCCCCACTCCTTCCCCTACTCCTCTGGGTCAATGGCCGGTCACCACCTTTCCCTACTCCTTCTAGGCCAATGACCGGTCACCACCGGTTGCTGACTCTATGTGGTGAAACCAGACTAAACATGGCAGCTGCCATGGATAATTCTAACCTCAAACCTGCTGCGCATGCAACGAGTTCTCCGGATCGGAATCAGTCTATGCTATGCGCATGCACCTAGTCCTGTATTACTCACTTTAGCGCTACTGCACATGGATAATTCTAACCTCAAACCTTGGTTTTGTGTTGTTGCGCATGCGCCGCTCCCCACTCCTTTGCCTTCCTTTTACACTGCTGCGAACTGGACTGGATTGAACACTGTACTGGAGTGAAACAACTTCCCCCACTACTCGAGAATCCGAGGAGCAATACGAGCCTGATCTTAGCGTCAGTCGTCAACAAACTTTCATAGCGAAAGGTTGTTGGCGACTCAGCAAGAGGTTTCAAATATATAGTAGGCCTATATATATTTGAACTTCTTCTACTATGTTGCGTTTTTTAATGCAATGTGGTATGTGTGTGTGTGTTTAGTTTTAAGTTGTATTTAATTTAAGAAATAATTTGCGCATTGCGATGTTAGTTATAAGTTGGGTTTAGCATTAAGGTGTATTAATTTTAAGAGGTGTTTAGCATTAAGGTGTATTAATTTTAAGAGGTGTTTAGCATTAAGGTGTATTAATTTTAAGAATAATGATGGTATTTGGTTGTGTTGAATTATTTGGTTTTTAATAATGATGTGTTGTTAGTTTTAAGTGTTGGTACTACTAATTAATGTTGTTTTGCCTTACAGCTAGATGTTAGGGGGTAGATTAATTGTAAATTCAGAAGTTCCATTGAACTTCACTTAGAAGGGGTGGGACATCCGCAAATTGTAGGTAAGCGGACTAGGTTTTTGCATTTTGTTTAGGAATATAATGGGTGGGATTAGCTTGGGTGGGTGTTAGAGTTGCGTTTCTGCATTAGCTGTTCCAGTTTCCCTTGGAATTCACGGTTACGGTAGACCCGGACCGGACCGTTACGGTAGACCCGGACGGTCCAAACAAAATTGCGTCGATGTCCCTTGCAGAACGTAACTAGTGGGTTGGGAGTGGGAACCGTTAGGCAAACAGGGTGGTGGGAACAGTATTACTGTTCCCATCACCTTGGATCATTATAAATCTTGAATGACCTTGACCCACTTTCGGAAGGGTCAATGACCCCCCCTCCCCCCCTCCCCCCTCCTTTCCCCCACTCCTACCCCCACTCCTTCCCCCACTACTCCGGGTGAATGACCGGTCATGACCTGAAAAATTAAAATGGCTATAACTTGATAACGGATTGACGGATTTGGACAAGCGATACATCATTGAAAAGGTCTATGTAAGACAAACATTTTAGTAAAAGAAGAATGTGGTTATCTTATTTTAGTCAAAAGTTATGCGAATTATTCAAAATAAATACCTTCTCTTTCCCCTTTTCTCCCACCTCCCAGGTCAATAATCAGTCTCGGCCAGCTGCTACCCCTCTCATTTGCATATTGTTATAAAAGACGCACCGACTGCGGCTAACATTTCATTCTGATTCCAGACGTTACGCTGCAAACTTGGAGCCTTAACCATGTCATCTCTGCCAACTACAACTTCTACTTCAACTTCTACTTCAACTTCTACTTCTACTTCAACTTCTACTACGGCTGTTACTGCACCTAAGAAAACTCTTCGTCTGAAAAATCCTCCTGACTGGTACAAGAAGCAACTTGGATCCCAACCTTCAACTTCTGGCACTATTCTTCCGCCTACCAAGACTTCTAAACTTCGAAGCATTTTTTCACCGCCTTCGCCTTCTACTTCGCTTTCAAACGACTCTACACCGCCATCAACCATCATGCCGCCTCCACAGAAGCCAGCTCCCCGTCCTAATACCCCTTCATTTGAAACTTTGCTTCATCATCTTAGTACACCTGTCATTCCACTGTCACCATTGCCTCCTACCCCACCACTTACTATGCTTGAAGACCACACCTATTATAAAACTAAATCCACTAAGCCTACTCCCAAACCTGCTCCTAAGCCTGCTCCTTCAGAGCAATTTCAATTATTACAAGAAGAGCGTCGTAGGGCATTTAGCCGTCCCACTACTTGCCCTGAAGTGCTTACCAGGGGAATTAAGAAAGGATCAGCTTGTGGGAGGAAATGTGTTAAAAACGAAAGTTTTTGCCGTGTACATGTCGTGAAACATCTTTCTGGACCACAACTGACAGAAACCCCCACCGTTGAAGACGATCCTGAAATAATATCCGTCAGAGGAGAGAGGCTTAAGAAAGGTTTGAAATATTTTTTTGTAAGTGTTGGTGACCACCAACACATTTTGGCAAAATGTAACGGCTTAAAATATAAAATTAGAGTTTGTGAGAATTTGTGTAAAGAGAAGAGATTTAACAATTTAGATTCTCAAGACTTTCTCCTCAGGGATAAAAAGGATCGTATTACAAGGTGGGGGCGTAAACAGTAAATTCACTTAGTTTTTTCCAAATTGTTGCTTAAAAAATAATGGGGGAGAAACACAATGCGTTATAGCGTTGTGTTTCTCCCCCATTATTTTTTAACACTCTAAGTCTCGTGACCTACTAACCTACTTCCATCCAAGTAGTAAGAAAAGTACTTCCCCCCACTCCTTTGGGTCGATGACTGGTCACGGTCAGCTCCTACCCCTCATTTGCATACTATTATAAAAGCGGAGCGAGCGTTGGTCACCCCTTCATTTTTCTTCTACACGCCGCTCTTGTCGTTTCGTCTCTGCTGTTTACAATATTTCTTGCTTCAAAATGCCTCCTCATCTGAATAAAAATTTCAATTTTTCCGAAATTTCTGATGTTTTTGAACAATCTGAAGACACTTTAAGTAACGACAGTGAAAGTGAAGATGATGAGAACGATGATGATTATACTGTTGAACTTAGTGAAGAACGTAAAGTCATAGCAATTGATCCACAATTTCCATTTGATACAATAGAAAAGTTTATGGCTGAAGCTAATAAATGGTTGGACTCAGGATGTTATGTACGAATTGACTCTTTTATATTATATGGTGATAGTCATTCTTTCCTTGTCACACCAAATGACAGAGACCGCATGTGGCAGTGGGCACAATCTATGATGGAGTGCTACAAACAAGGTGTAGATACTGGCGGCTATTTTCTTGCACAACTAGTGTAATAACAAAATTACCCTTCCCCCACCCTACACCCTATCCCTTTCAAATCCTATAAAGAAGGGGGAAAGGAGTGGGGATTATAAAATGGTGGGGGAATGTGTATAAATGCAGATTGTTTGAAGAGACTTTTATTATTGTGGCTTTAGCAGAAACAACATGGAGTTTAAATCTTCAGCAAAAATAAGGAACAACATAATAAAGAGAGAAATTCGCAAGAAAGAAAAGATCGAACTTATAAAATTACAACTTATAATACCTTCTATTGAAATTGGATGTAGCAAAATAAAGACTTTGGTGAAAACTAACGAATATTTGTTACAATTGCTAAAAACAATCGAAGAATTGAAAAGCAAGAATGGACATTCTACATAGTAATATTTGAACATTTTAATATAAATAAGTAAACAAAAAAAATAGATGTAAAATAGAGAGCGAGGAATAGATCACTTTGTGGTAATGGACTAACATGCCACTTAGTGCTCTATTCCTCATTCTCGCGTTAAATTGGATTACCTTGACCTATTTGTTAGACTGTTAGAATTTGGTTAACACTGTTGAATTTCAGTTTTGAACTAACGTTTATTTTTGTTGAACTGTTAGTTTTTTTAACACTGTCGAATTTTAGTTTTGAACTAACTTTTAATTTATGCGAATTTTTATTTCAACTCTAGTTAATTTATGTGCAAATTTAGTTGAACCAAGTGCCTGTGCTCTAGCCATTTCCACCCTAACATTTGTTCTTTCAACATTTGTCCCATAACATCTGTCCTAACAGATGTTTGGAGGGCAGGTGTTTGGTTTTAAAAGTAACTAAAATTAGTTGGGTGGGGGAAAGTTAATTAAAGCTTGAATATAAAGAAGTATATACTAAAACTCCAATGGGAATAAAGAACACGAATAAACAATTAGTTTGTAGAAGGTTAATATTTTTATTCAAAACGTTTGATTTCCTTGGATAGTGAAGAAGATGAAATAGTGGTGGGGAAACCGTTATAAAAGGAGGAACGCAAGAGCCCATTTCATTTCTTGGCGAAATTTCGAAGAGTAAACATCTCAACATGTATCGTTGCGATAAATGTTCGGAATCGTTTCACGATGAAATTCTATTAGACTGTCATAAAGAACTAATTCACAACAACCCAGAAGAAAAACAAGAACAACAAGAACAAGAACAAGAACAAGAACAAGAACAACAAGAACAACAAGAAGAACAAGATGAACAAGATGAAATAACAGCAACATCTTCAACTACTTTACCGAATCTACAAGTATTTGCATTTCCCGGTAAAGTAGTAATGCATCATAAGATTCAAAATGAAAACTTAAAGCTAGAAGAATTTATTAGAGAAGCAAAACCAATCGTAAGTAAAACTTTAAAAGAAGAATTGAAAAGATTAAACTTTCTTAAATTTGGTTTACTACTAGAAGCTATGTTTATAAATGTACAAGAAGAATTATCACCAAGAGGATTCATAACAAAAAACCAAACTATCATGGAAAGTTCAGACATTGATTCAATAGTTGAGAACTGTATAGAAGAAATATTAACCAAAATTCAGGAACACGAAGGAAGAGGATCTGGATGGAGTCTTACAAGTATTGAAGGATTAGATATAAGGGTTCACAAACATGGATATGGACTAATGGGATCTAGTTACATTCCTCTGCCAAAAAGAATTGAAGATACAAAATCTTGTATTAATGTCAAGAATGAAGATAACGAATGTTTTCGCTATGCGATGACATCAAAATTTGTATTACGAAATGCACATAGACCCAACCAAGAATATGAAAATGAAAGACACAGGTACAATTTCCAAGGAATAACATACCCTGTTTCTGTAAAAGATATATCAAGATTTGAGAAGAAAAATCCTGGCACGTCTATTAATGTTTTTGCATTAGATAGTTCAAACAAAGTGTATCCTTTACGTGTGGCAAAAGAAGAGCTACCAGATCATACGGATCTACTATTACTAACAAGAGGTGATGTGTCTCACTATGTGTACATAAAAAAATTCGACTCTCTTGTTAACAAGCAACTTTCTAAAGATCGACACAGAAAGTTAATTTGCAAGAGATGTTTTAATTTTAAAAGAGATGGAGTACATGGAAGAGAATGGCTACAAGAGCACAAAAGGTTATGTAACAATAATTATGAAGCAAAGATTAATTTACCTTCGGAAAGCAAAGCATTTGTTACATTTCAAAAGGTTCATCATCAATACCGTATCCCTCTAGTTGTGTATGCAGACTTTGAATCAACACTTATTCCTGTTGAAGATGAAAATTGTGAAGCTCGAAAAAGTGTCAAGTATCAAATGCACAAACCAAACAGTTTTTGTTTAATGGTCAAATCAACATTATCAGAAGAACATTTAAACAGATATGGATTAACTTTAGAACCTTTAGTATATCGTGGTGAAAATGCGGAAAAAATATTTCTTGATCACTTATATTCAATAGCTGGAAATATGCAAAGATTATATACAAATATTGTACCAATGAAACCGATGGACGAAGAAGAAGAAATTCAACATGAAAATGCAACTCGCTGTTTCTTGTGCAAAAATGATTTTACTATTGAGAATTATAAAGTTAAAGATCATGACCACCTCACAGGTTATTATAGGGGTGCTGCTTGTAATAAATGCAACTTGAGCTATCGTTTACCACTATTTATTCCTGTGGTTCTGCATAACCTCAGCGGGTATGATGCTCATTTTATAATACCTGAATTAGGAAGAGACAATGGTTCAATAGATGTGTTGGCTGAAACTTCAGAAAAATTCATAAGTTTTTCCAAAACAGTTGGAAATGTCAAACTAAGATTCTTGGATTCCTACCGATTTATGCCGTCGAGTTTGTCCAAACTTTCTGAAAATTTAAGGAAACAAGATTTTGTCGAAACAAAGAAGATTGTAAATAGCGACAAACTGGATCTGGTACTTCGGAAAGGTGTTTTCCCATATGATTACATAGACAGTTTAGAAAAATTTAATGAAACATCACTTCCAGCAAAAGAAGAATTCAAAAGTAAACTTTACGACATGGATATATCTCAAGAGGACTATGATCATGCATGTAGAGTATGGAACGAATTAGGATTTAGAACATTGGGAGAATATTCAGATTTTTATGTTAAATTAGATGTAACTTTACTATGTGATATAATGGAAGAATTTAGAAATACATGTTTTGCAGCATATGGATTGGACCCTCTTCATTCATACACTTCACCTGGACTAGCATGGCAAGCCATGTTGAAAGAAACAAATTGTAAATTACAACTTCTTACTGATATAGATATGGTTTTAATGTTAGAATCAGGAGTTCGAGGGGGATTGACGCAAAGTGTAACCAGACATGTTAAGGCGAATAACAAGTATCTGCCCGATTATGATGCATCAAAACCAACAACATTCCTGGGTTATTTCGATGCAAATAACTTATACGGATGGGCAATGTCAAATCCCCTTCCATATGATAATTTCAAATGGATAGATCCAGAATCGATTGGAAACATAATGGATATACCGAAGCATGGTGAAACTGGTTACATTTTTGATGTCGATTTTGAATATCCTGAACATCTTCACGATCATCATTATGATTTACCACTTCTTCCAAAGACTGAAATCTCCCCTACTGGAAGATGGCCAAAATTATTGATGACTTTAACCGACAAGTCTCGGTATGTCGGACACTACTGGATGATACAACAGGCTTTAGACTTAGGATTGAGAATTACAAAAATTAATCGAGTACTACAATTTTCTCAATCTTGTTGGTTAAAACCGTACATCGACAACAACACAAGAAGAAGAGCTGCCGCTACATCAATTTTTCAAAAAGATTTTTTTAAACTAATGAACAATGCAATATTTGGCAAGACTTTGGAAAACAAAAGGAAACATAAGGATATCAAATTGGTAACTGATCCAGTAAAATTACAGAAATTGGTGCAACAACCAAACTTTGGTTCATCTGTAATTATTAATGAAAATCTAGTCGTTATTTCCATGAACAAGAAATCAGTTGAAATGGATCGTCCTTTGTATCTTGGAATGTCAATCTTGGATATTTCAAAAACACATATGTACGAGTTTCATTATAAGAAGATGGTTAACTATTATGGAAGAGAGAACATTGGTATTGCATATATGGATACGGATGCACTAATTTACTGGATTAAAACAAATGACATGTATGAAGATCTACGCACCTTTATATATAAAGATGATTTCGACTTTTCCGATTATCCTAAGGATCATCCAAATTACGACTATGACAGAAACAAGAAAGTATTAGGAAAATTTAAAGATGAAACAAATGGTGTGCCGATGATGGAAATTGTAGCATTAATGTCCAAACTGTATTCGTTTCAACTGTACATAAATGAGAGGAACGAACATCAAGTCACGAAGAAGGCCAAAGGAATAAAAACTTCTTTTCTGAAGAAGAACGTACAGTTTGAACATTATAAAAGATGTTTGTTTGAAAATGTTGAAACAACTGCAACGTTCAACACTATTAGAAGTTATAATCATCAACTTTTTAGTGTCAAACAAACAAAGTGGGCATTAAGCTACAAAGATGACAAGCGCCATATTTTAGAAGATAAAATTAATACTTTACCATTCGGCCACTACTCCCTGAACCCTATCGACCAGTAAACCTATTCTTCGTCCTCTCCTTCTTCCTTTTTTCCTTTCCGTAAAGAAGAGGGGACATGGCAAGCCCAATGCCATGTTCCCTCTTTTTTACACTAATATGAAATGGCCTTGACCTATATTCAAACTATATATGAGATTAAACTATTCTATGCATCAGTATTTTTACAAGCGGTGTACAAGCAACATCTGAAGATGGAAAGTGTGAAGGACAAGATTGTAAATGAACTACATAAACCAGCAAGAAGAAGATTTCCAAGAAGAAGTACAATCATTAAAGGAATGAATGATCTTTATCAAGCTGATCTCATTGAAATGATACCGCACAGTAAATTAAACAAAGGATTTAAATATATTTTAACAATTATAGACTGTTTTACTAAAATAGCTGACGCTTTACCATTGAAGGATAAGACTGGTAAAAGTGTTACAAAAGCTATGGAAACCACAATACAAAGAAATAAATTTAAAATTAAACATCTACAGACCGATGATGGAAAAGAATATTTTAATAAAGACTTTAGAGCTTTGATGAAGAAATATCAAATAAATCATTATTCTACAAATTCTGAAGTTAAAGCTTCAATAATTGAAAGATTCAATAGAACATTGAAAGGTGCGATGTATAAACAATTTTCAAAACGAGGATCATACGTGTGGTATGACATATTACCACAACTTATAAAACAGTATAACAACAAATATCATCGTACCATTGGAATGAAACCTATCCAGGTAAACAGTGCTAATGCGAAAATTGTATTACAACGCATTAAAAATAATACAACACCGAAATTGGAAAAATTGCAACCAAAGAAGTTCAAGGTCAACGATAAAGTTCGTATAAGCAAATACAAAGGTGTATTTAGTAAAAGATATCTACCAAATTGGACTAATGAAGTATTTACAATTTATAAAGTGCAACCAACTATACCTGAAACCTATTTATTAAAGAATAACAAGGGTGAATTACTTCAAGTTGGATTCTACGGACACGAATTGTTGAAATCAACAGTTGGTGATGTATATCTTGTCGAGAAGATTTTACAAAGGAAAAAGGATATGGTTAAAGTCCGGTGGTTAGGGTTTGATAAAAGTCCAGACTCTTGGATTCCTTCAAAAGACTTAGTATAGTTGTTTAATAGCTCATTGTGTGTTTAACCTTTATACAAGATGGAGATTGTACAACAAAAAGACCGATTTAATATCAATAACATTGATGAATTGACAGTTGACAATGATAAGTTAAATCATGGAAAACATGGTGAATTACTACCAAATACGATAAGATGTCTAATAACTGGTCCTTCAAATTGTGGAAAAACTAATGTTGTTTTTAACCTTATAACTAATCCTAAAGGATTGCATTTTAATAATATATACATTTTTTCAAAATCATTGCAACAACCAAAATATCAATTATTGGATAAAGTACTTGGGGGTCGTCCATAAATTACGTCATCTTAAAATAGGGGGGGAGGGTCCAGATTGAAAATGACGGTAAGGTGATGTGCAAGGGGGGGGTCGGCTTTGATATGACGTCATTTTAAATATGATGTTTTATATAGACTTTTAACAGTAAAACAACGATAAATTCTAACACAACTCAACTATTATAAAATAATTATCTATAAAATACATTGGACTATTTTAAGGCGTTGTTTTATAGTTTATTTTTCAATTGAGAAAGTCGTTTTGGCTTTATTTCTGAAGGTTAATTCAGATTTTATTGGTAAATTTTTTTAGTTTATCATGTCGCGTGTAAAAATCATTATTTTTACTTAAACGGAGGTTTGCTAAAAATGACGTCATTTTTCCGAGAGGGGGGGGGTCAGACAAATTATGATGGTAGGATGATTTTAGGGAGGGGGGGGTCCAAAAATGGCCAAAAAGCGATGACGTAATTTATGGATGGCCCCTTGCAAGTGTACCTGAAGTGAATTTTTACAAGTTTAATGCCAGTGAAACAATTATGGAACCAAATGAAGCAAAACCATTTTCTATTTTTATATTTGACGATGTTTCTTGTGAAAATCATGACACAATAAGGAATTATTTTGCTATGGGAAGACATCATAATATTGATAGCATTTACATTGGTCAAACATACAGTAAAATTCCAAAACAACTTATAAGAGACAATGCAAATATGTTGATCATCTTCAAGCAAGATGAAACAAATTTAAACCATATATATAATGATCATGTAAATGCGGATATGTCATTTGAAAAATTTAAAGAGATGTGTGGCAAAGCATGGAATGAGAAATATAGCTTTCTCGTTATTATGAAGGAAGAAGATATTAAAAATGGTAGATATCGTATAGGGTTGGATAAATTTGTATTTATGCGTTGAACTACCGATGCTACATCTAGTTACACGTTGAACTTCACAGTGTAAACATGGTGAATCAATAAAAACTATTGAAAGAAATAAAATCACTCAGTGATTCTATTAGGATGAAGAATCGTGCATTGAGGATGGGTTTAAGTGAAAGAGAAGAATTTCTAGAGACTACATTTAAACCTATTACGGAACCTTTAAAACAGATATCAGAAACTATTGGTAAACCTCGTTATGAAGGAGATGTTTTACTACCAGTTTCTAAACAAGAAGTACAAGCATTAAAAAAGAAGAAGATGATGATTCATATACAAGTGCTAGTGAGCAAGAAGAAACAAAAGAAGAAGAAGAACCAATTGTTGAAAAGGAAGAAGAACAGCCAATACCTGAAGCTGAACAATCTATTCCAAATTTAACTCAATTGAGTAGCGATATATTACAACATGGACCTCTTGGAAGAAAATATATAATGAAAATGCTACATGACATGAAATCAAACCCGAATTTGAGTAGATCACACGTATACGGAGCAAGAATTGATGGGAATGAATTGAAGATTGGCGATTCAAAGCTTGAAATAACACAAGACGATTACATCATTATTGGTGAGCATAGATATAAAGGAACAAAAGGATTATATGAATTAATTTTTAAAAACATACCACTAAGATATTCATCCAAAGATTTAAGTGTTTTTAAGGAGATTCTACAAAATACTAACGCTCATAAAAGAAACTACTTAAAGGATGGAATGATTAATCGTTCACGTGCAACAAAATATAACATCGTTATAAAAAAGTTGTTTCCTCCACGAAAATTGCCAACATTACGTACTGCACCAGCGGTAAGACAACCACTGAAAAGAAAATCTTTATCACTTATGGATTTATCACTTCTTGAACAACATGGTAAAAAGAGTAAAGGAGATACTTCAACATCTGGTAAAGGATTGATGAAAAATCTATACAATTCAAATGTGATTTACTACAATGACATCAATAAATTGGTTGATAGAATGAGACTATTGCATGAAGCCATGGAAGCTGGTCATACAGGTTTAAATAATGAATGGGTAGCTCTGATTGATGAACTCAGGAATCGCGGCATAATTGTATAATTGTCCGCGGATATATAAGAGTTGCAGGTGTATAATGTGTCAGTTCTAACATGAGCGTTGACAAGTTCGGACGCTACTCCGCGTTAGGAGTGCAAGTTGGAGAAAACAGAAAAAGAAGTGGATTACCGCAAACACCCGAAGGTGACTATAACATAAATAATAAACGTTTAAAGTTTGTTAAAGCTCCAGAAGAAGATGGAGATGCAACAAATTTAAAGACAGTAAAGGAGGAAACATCTACAAGTTTAAAACTCGACAACAAACAACTGTATGATGCAAAATCTCACAGGGTTATTAATGTTGCAAAACCAGTCAACAATGGAGATGTTGTTAATAAAGGCTATTTGCTATCTGCGATGGATTACGCTTTACTGTTGCAAAAGACTAAAAGTGGAAAAATGTACAATGCTTTAGATTATAAAATAACTAATGTGGCAGATCCAACCGATGATACAGATACAATCAATAAGCGTTATTTGCACTCTGTAATACCGGAAAAGAAAAAGGATGGATTTTCCTTTTATAAATATACTATAAACGATATTGGATATCCTAAAGAAGAAAGTGATGGTGTTAATATAAAATATATTAAAGATAGTTGTATTTTATATAATGGTGCTGTTATTGATTGTCATGGAAAAGTGTTGTCCAATCTGAAAGATGGTTCAACTCCATCGGATGCTGCTACCGTGAGACAAATGAATGAAAGCTTGAAGAAAGGAACATCTGCTTTTGTTAAACAAAATCAGGTGGTGTCAAAGAAAGGTGATGAGTTTATGCAAGGAAGTGAAAAGTTTACCTTACTACAACTACAAAATGACAAATGGGATGGAAAAAATAAAAGATTGTCAAATATAAGTTTAGGCACGGAAGAACATGATGCTGTTATTTTAACACAAGTACCACAACTATCAGCTACTGGTATTAATTTTATATGTAAAGGTAAACGATTAACCCAAGTTAAATCTGGTAAAGATGATCAGGATTGTGTTGTTGTAAAACAAACTATAGTTTTAGATAAAATAAGTAACGTATATGATGGAAAAAATAAAAGAATATCTAACATATCAGCAGGAATAGCTCCGAATGATGTTGCTACTATTAATCAAGTTATAGCAACCTCTAAAAACGATCCATCTGTGTATACATGTAATGGTAAACGTATCACAAATCTTGATAATCCTACACATGACAAAGATGCTACTAATATAGAGTATGTAATGAATCTTGTAGGTAATGTAGTTATTGATATGCATAATCATTTAATTAAAACATCGATGAAACACAATAAAATCGAAGATTCTCAGAGAAACCAATGGATTAAAGATGAAATCATTGATAGATACTAGTAAAACTTATGAATATTTAAGTATGGAATATACAAAAAAGGATTCATTATCATAAGTATTTCATAGAGTAAACACGTTGGTTACATAAAACAGCATAATGAAGACCGTATCGCTCAGTCGTCGTCAAGACAGCGGCAAGAGAGGACGTGGTTTAACATCAGCTGCATTATCCCTGCTCAGACGGATTCCAATTGGTGCTGTTGTGAATCGAGCGATAGACGCTTTACCATACGAATTACATCTGCCCGGAGGTTATCAATATTGTGGACCTGGAACTAAGTTGGCAAAACGTTTAGCAAGAGGAGATCCTGGAATTAATAAATTAGATCAAGCTTGCAAAGAACACGATATAGCATATTCAAAGTATAAAGATTCAACAAATAGATCAATAGCAGATAAAATTCTAGCGGAAAAAGCTTGGCGAAGAGTAAAATCAAGTGACGCAAGTATTGCAGAAAAAGCATCGGCTTGGGCAGTAACTACAGCCATGAAGACGAAAGCAAAGTTAGGTGGTGGAAAACGTCGCAGAGGAAGACCTGCAAAGAGAGGCACTCCCAAAAGAGGTGGAAACATTAAAAAAGGACGTCGTAGAACTCATAAAGCAAGTGTAAAGAAGACTTCTGTTTGGCAAATGGTAAAAAACGGAGCAGGTTTATACCTAAGACCATACCGTGTGTACTAAATAAGAAGAATCAATTGATAATTCCAAATAAAGCCTTAACAAATCATCAGTTAAATGATTATGTAAAATGTTTGAAAATACCATTCTCTAGAGGAGTTTTTATGAAAGATGCATTACCAACTAAAATATGGAAAAATGAAACTGGAATAGTAAATTTGGATTCCACCTATGGTCCAGGCACTCATTGGGTATGCTATAAAAAGCTCGGACAAACCGTTTACTACTTTGACAGTTTTGGCAATCTACCACCGCCAAAAGAACTTCAACATTATTTTCGAAACTCCAAAAACATTTTTTACAATTACAAAAGAGAACAACCTAACAATACTGAAATATGTGGGCATTTATGTTTGGAGTTTCTAGCGAAAAGTGTCAGTCAGCTTTAAGATGTCATCGTATACAGTGTCATTGAGTGGAAATTCATGCACATTGAAAAGTACGCTGTTCCCAGCATTGCGTCTATCCAAGGAACGATTATGGGAAGCGGCATTACTTGATTTGACTACCTACAACTCAATTCCCAATGTTACGGAAGGGAAGAACAATTTACTACATTATTATGAAACTAAGGATGCTGCAGGAAAATACTCAGAATTAAAAATAATTACATTTCCTACTGGAGCTTATGAAATTGATGATATAAACCAATTATTACAGAAACAACTCGGAGAAGACAATATCACCGTTAAAGGAAACAATAATACTTTAAAAGCAGAAATAACTTCAAAATATTATATTGATGTCAGCTTGGAATAGTCGATTGGCAGTTTACTTGGATTTACAGATACAAAAAAGAAAATCTTAACTCCTGGAACTACTCATTCAGGTGATTCAACTGTAACAATATTGAAAGTAAATAGTATCGATGTCACGTGCAACATTATACACGGATCGTATAGAGATGGAGTTAATCAACATATTTTACATACATTTTATCCAACAGTGGCTCCCGGTTTTAAAATTGTTGAGAAGCCACAAAACTTGATATACCTACCGTTAAACACCAGTTTCATTTCAGACATCGTACTGAACATATTGGATCAAGACGGTCATAGTGTTGACTTTAGAGGAGAAACAATTACTATACGGATACACATCAGAGCAGCAACATAAAAGTCAACATGGGATTATCATTTAAACCGCAACGGAAGAGTCGGGAGCTCAGTAGCTCCTCGACATTGGAAGAGTTAACATCGGACAACATTCGTTTTCTACAGAAGATTGGATTGAAACTTAACAGCGATGGATATCCTGGATATATCTCAAGGACCAACGTTCGACGAAACACTATGGGAGAAGGAATATCACACGCACAACCCTTACACTTCATCAAAATTAAACAATAACGATGAAATAAGGATCCCCATTCAACAACAAGATATTTACACTTTACCGTGTGAAAGTTACTTGTACATCGAAGGACGGGTATTAAAATTGGATGGAAAAACTGCTTCAACAGTTCCTTTTATAAATAACCCGATGGCATATCTTTTTGATGAAATAAGATATGAAATATCAGGGGTGACGGTTGATTCAACAAAAAAGGTTGGTTTAACAACGACATTGAAAGGATTAACATCATTAACACCGCATGAGAAGAATTCAATAGTCACCGCCGGATGGGTTGCCCCCGATAAAGACACTATAACACCAGCTTCCAACGGTCACTTTGATTTTCATGTACCTTTACGATTGCTTTTGGGATCCGCTGAAGATTACAAACGGGTAATAATAAATATCAAACAAGAATTAGTATTACTCAGATCTTCAACTAAAAGGGGCTTGATACTTGCAGACCCTGCAACTACGGAAGATAAACTGGAATGGCAACTACAGTTGGATAAAGTTGTTTGGAGAGTACCTCATGTAAGATTGGCTGATGAACATAGAATCCTATTATTGAGAAAGTTGAAATCTGACCGTGATATTGTGATGCCATTCCGAAGTTGGGAATTTCATGAATACCCTACACTACCTCAGACAGAACGACAAACATGGACCGTCAAGACATCAACTTACTTGGAACGAGCAAGGTACATAATACTCGGTTTTCAAACTAAGCGAAAAGATGTTATCACTGCAAATGCTGGTCAATTTGATCACTGTAAAATAAAGAATTGTAAAGTTTTCCTAAACTCTCAATTTTTTCCTATGACAATTTGAATGTCATGTTCAGCAAAAAACGTTTTTCTATTTTATACGATATGTATGCAAGATTTCAATCGTCATATTATGGAAAAACTAATACACCACTATTATCACCTGACCAGTATTATTCCAAGGCTCCAATAATTGTAATCGATTGTTCAAAACAAAATGAATCGGTAAAATCATCAAGTGTGGATATAAAAATTGAAATGGAATTTAAAGAACCAGTAGCGGATGGAACTTCGGCATACTGTCTAATTCTACATGATAAAATAGTTACTTACACACCGCTGACCGGAATTGTAAAGAATGTACTTTAAGAAGAATTGTACAACGACTGCAAATTTTTGAGGTTAGAATTATCTGCTTCAATTTTTGAGGTTAGAATTTCATTTGTGAAAGACAAGTTGAAAACAAACAATTATGTAATTGTATAAATTTCAAGGATTTTACGAAAAATATAAAAGCGAGAAAATAATTAGTGGAAACTTCATTCTATCTTCAACCGTCGTATGGGAAACATCATTCGCAAGATGAATTCTACTAACGGAGAAGAAAATACACCTCTAATGGATGATAATAGTTCAGATATAGAAAAACAAGTTGAACGAGAAATGGATGAGTTCCTAAAGTTTAACAAACATAAGAAGAGAGAAGAAGAAGAAGCTGAAAAAGAAGTAAAAAGGAAGAAGGTTGAAGTTAACATTACAACCAATATTTTAACAGAAGTATTTCTTCGGATTATCTACCCAATTTCTTCATGCATGACAAAAAGTATATCAGTTGGAATTTTAAAATCAATGGATTATTCTGCAATTGTTATTTTAAATCATGGAAACAAAATGGTTACTTTCAGTGAAACTACTTGGGAATCTCTCATGAAACATTTACATATTTGGAGTGCTATTTAAGTAACAACACCTTTGGAAGAAGAACAAGATTAAGTTTATTGGAATCAAATATTGAAGTTGATATAGTAAAACATCGTGGAGGACAAATTGTTCGCTTCAGAGATTTAACTACCCACAATGTTAAATTATATTTTACTAAAAGAATTTTACACTTTAAGTTGTACTACCGGTCCCGTCACCAGATATTTGAAACAACTAATATTTTCAAGTGCAATAATTAAAGACTATCTAATCGATACATTGGACAAACAACCTTTTGTTCCAATTTTATACGGTCCCGTGGATACTTCAATCTTTAATAGAATACCTCAAGAAGTTGAAATGCAATTAAACAACTATCACACCAATTTTAATATCGATGAAGTGGCACAAGAAGTGAAAGAAAAAGAACAATCCTGTCTGTTATAAACGTCGGCTTATTCAATTTTTTAAGTCAGTTGTTAATAAGACTTCATCATGAATAAACGCGTTTCGTTTTCTAATGCACCACACATAATGGAAGTTAAAAGAGGTATAATTGAATTTCAAGCTTTCCGAGGAAATGATGGTAATTTTATTATTAAAGAATTAGTAATCTTGGACATGAACACATCAGTAGTTTATCATTATTTGTTCAAACCTCCAGTACCATTTAATAGACTAACAACTAAAGCGAAAGTTACAAACAAATGGTTGAACAAACATTTTCACAACTTAAGATGGGATGAAGGTTTCATTAATTATAACATGATGCCGCACATTATGAATCATTATTGCAAAGAGTTTAAAATTATCTACACAAGAGGATTGGAAAAAGCAAATTGGATACAATCATTTACAAGCAACGAAGTGATTAATGCAATAATTGATAAAGATTTCCAATGCTACTTCAACGAACTTTGTATTTCATCAAAAAGTTTTAAACATCGAAGGTCGCAGTGCGCTTTAAAGAATGCCTACCGCTTGAATAGTTTCCTTCAAAAAAGTGGTGGGGGTAGTGTCGATTATAAAAGTGAGAGCGCTACCATGACGCAGCATGAGTATTACTCGATCCTCCGAAGAGACAACATCTCCAACGGACATTCTTATTTACAAGAAAATTAACAATAACATCAAGATGGCATCGCAGAACTTACTTCAAAATTTGGTCGATCAGTTCAACGCTCATTCTAAATCATCAATTCTACCTACGAAGAAATGTTCTGAACTAAAAGAAGAAAAACATTACATCATTCATACGATCAAGAAAATGGAAACTTCAGTAGGTGATGCTATTAATTGCACATTGAGCGAGGCACCGTATACAGTTGGTGACGAACCGAAGTTTCAAATCTTCCTACCTACACGTTTTGTACAACTTCTTCAAAATGAAGATCTTCGTGTAGTTCAACCCGGCCCACTCTATTTGGTATCACATGGACCAAGTGGAAACAACTCTACTGAACTTACAATTCATGTAACACCTACTACTGATTAATTTGTACATAAAATTGTAAATATTTCTTTGTAATTGTTTCTCAATAAATATGATATAAACCTAAAAAAAAAAAATAAAAAAGCAACATATTGTAATGTGTTTGTACATTACAATATGTTGCTTTTTTTAAAAATTCCATGGGATGACCTTGACCCAATTTTGTGTGATAATAAAAGTGAAAATCAACTTGTGAAATTCATCAGTCTACGACTACCTTTCGTACCGTACACATCTCACTCTCTATCACTAAATACAAAACTTCAACATGTCCCTAAAGGTTAAGTGTGCATCTTATGATACCAACACCATAACTACTTTTGAACAACTTGAAGATTTAACTAACGAAATGCGAGTTTTACTTACCGGTGGTTATCACTTGACTGTTGATTTTAGTGCTACTAATACAAGGATGTTCACTAAAACAAAATATTGCGATGATGAAATATTTTTTTCTACACAACCTACAACTTCTTCATCGCCAGCTGGTCAACATAACGTCAAGTTCCAGAAGTATTACCAATGTTGAATAACTTTTAATAAATAAAATTACAACTAAGGAATCACGTGATCAATGTCAAGTTCATAAAAAGGATGTAACAGTTTGATAAATAATCATTCGCTTCTCAGCTCTCGCCACGACAAGATCTATTCTAGAAAATGTTATACAGAATGATGATTGAACTTGATGGGAAAATCTATGGAAAAGATTATAACACTGTTGAACAAATGACTCAAGATTTAGATGTATTAACTAAAGAAGGATATCAAGCTAAATTAATTTTAAAATTTCCTGAAGTACATCCACTATCAACAGAAGAACTTATTGCTATGGCTAAGGCAGAGAGAGAAAAAAAGTCTGAAGAAAACAAACAGAAACAAACTTCCTAAATTTCAATAATCCTTACACTTGTAAGGTATAATTTTTTAAAACTCCATTTGGATGACCTTGAAATTACCCCTACCACTTTTCAGAGTACATAAAACTCGCTATTCATCACTATACAATCTTATTCTTTCACTAGACTCCGCAGCATCAACATGGAAGAGCAAAAATACAAGTACAAACCTCGTTACTGTTGTGAACAACAGTGTACAGATTTAGGACCAATGATGTTGGATGGGTTAGCTTGTACTAAATGTGAATTCTTCGGATCTTGTTATTGCAAATGTAAAACAAAACAACTACCGCCACCGGAATTGCGAACTTTCAAATTTTACAAATCAAGATATTTTCATACATGTTGTCCTCAAAGATGTTTCAAATTTCACCCTCTAGATCTTGCTCATTGTCAACGCACCAAGTCTCATCAAGATGATTTTTGTACACATATGATAAAAAGATGTAAATACAGATCAGATTGGTATTCCGATCCTGTAGAACCATCAAATGTATAATTTCAGTTTTACACTCTTTTTTAAAACTTCAATTGGATGACCTTGAGATTTCCCCCACCACTAGTTCTATTTTTTATATAATATTAAATCATTCCACTTCCAACACTCTAACTAACAACATGGAAAACAAATTTATCAAGTTTGAACATATAATAACTGACAGGGAGGAGATGGAAGAATTGTTTCAAAACTTACTTTCTATCATTGACGAATATCCTATAAGATGGTTTAGAATTGTAGTTCAATATTTAAATCCTGGTGAATTGTTTTCTTCATCAAGTGAAGAAGATGAAACAACTACTTCGGTTCAAATAATTGAATTAAAAGACAAAGAAGAAGAACTAAACATTTTATTCAATCATAAGCTCAAGGTTCCCCATATAAAAGCCCCCTCCCTAGACAGCCCCCCTCCCTAGACGCCTGCTCAAGGTCACCATTATATAAGCCCCCTCCCTATGCGCCGATCCTCATTCCATCACCGACTCTCCAACAATGAACAACTCTCCATTGGCCCGAATGAATTCTAGTTTTGAAATAAACTCTAAAGAAGAGTTACAAGACATTTTTAATATTTTACAAGAACTTGTAGATAATTTTACAACCATCAAAATGAATTTGGAAATAACATACGATTGTCCTATTTGTGATAAGGTTGAAAGTTTAGACGAAGACAGTTTACTAAATCTAACTCCTGCACCATCTGACACTACTGATGGTAATAATGAAGAGCAACGTCTTTCCCCCACCACTTCTTTGTAATTCATCCTTTCCCCCCACCACTTCTTTATTTAACTAACATTTCTCCCTTTTACTTCTCATTCCGTCTTCGACTTCTGAACTATCAACATCACTTGTTTTAAAATTTCAAACACTAACACAATCATGATGGATATGATGGATGAAGTTCCCTTCGTAACTAGAATGGAAGAGGATAAATTGAAATTAGAAATTAAACGATTGGAAATGGAACAGGAAAACCAACTCGAAATGTTACATTTGTTCAAGCTTTTCAAATACATCATCTGGGGACTCTGCATTTACCTTCTCATCGTCGTTGGTGTTTGCATTTATAACTCTGTAATTCATCACAAAAGTTCAACTTGTTTAAACTCTGCTGTTGCACATTAATTCTATGTTCACTAATAAAATTAAAAAGTTACTTCAACCTATCCTACTATCACCAACTAGTTCAACTTAGAACTATTTCTGGTGGTAGTTGGGTAGGCTTTTTTGAAACTTACTCTGGATGACCTTGACATACTTTCCAGATCCCATTTATAAATTTGAATTTCAGTTTTAAACTAACTTTTAATTTTGTTCAACTATTCAGAGTTTTGTTAACACCGTCAAATTTCAGTTTTCAACTAACTTTTAATTTATGTGCACTTTCAGTTCAACCCTAGTTACTTTATTCGCAAATTCAGTTCAACCGACCACCAACGCTATCGCCATCTCCACCCCAATATTTCAACATCTCTGCCCCCAACACTTGCCCGAACATCTGCCCGTAGGGGCAGCTGCCCGGACATCTGTTCGGTTTTAAAAATATAAAAGAAAGGTAAAGGAGTGGGGGTGGCGCATGCTCACCAATGCAAAACTAAGGTTTGAGGTTAGAATTATCCATGGCGGCCGCCATGTCTGGTTCAGTTTCGCCACATAGAGTCGGCGACCGGTTATTGGTCTAAAGGAGTGGGGGAAGGGGTGGTGGGGGAAGGTTGCCATTTTATAAGCCCTCTCCCTAGGCGGCGCTTCTCATTCGATCGCCAACTTTCAAACGATAAACACCTCTCCCATGGCACGAATCAATTATCCCGCTATCACCAACTACTTCAACTTAAAACTATTTCTGGTGATAGTTGGATAGAATTTTTAAAAACTTACTCTGGATGACCTTGACATATTTTCCACATCCCAGTTATAAGTTTGAATTTCAATTTTGAACTAACTCTTAATTTTTGTTCAACTGTTAGAGTTTCGTTAACACCGACGAATTTCAATTTTGAACTAACTTTTAATTTATGCGCAAATTTACTTCACCCTAACACCAACACTATCGCCATCTCCACCCCAACCTATATGGCATAACATATCACTACAGCATCTGATATATACCCTCTGCCCCCACCGGAAGCTATATGACATGGCAGCTGGCACCAGCTGCCCCGGCAGCTGCTCGGCGGGCAGCTGATCTGTGCCAGGAGTGGCTTTTTCCCACTACTCACGACTTTCAAATTCTTCAAAATTTTCTCTGAAGGCTCAATCGAGCAACAACTTGGACCACTTTAGATGACTAGTGAAGACACCGAAGTTTAATTTTTCATCTTTTTTGCAATTTATAGTAGTTTGATAATATTTACCGATTTTGAGATATTTGAGTTAAAAATTAAAAATGGCCGCCATTTTGAAAATACTCATTGGACAAAAATAATTTTTTTTCCTGAAAATGGAAATTGGTATCTTAAGGGTTCATGCCAAATATGAGTTTAATACAACAAACCGTCACGTAAATAAAAATTATTATGTGCAAAAAACAAAATGGCTGCTAGCGGCCTAACGAAGCATTTTAGGACATATGTTTATATGATATTTGTTGTTGTGTTAAAAGGATAGGAAAATCATACAAGTCCCCAAGCTCATTCAAGCTCTCCACACTTTCAAAGCCTAGGTTCAATAACATATTAAATTTAGTATATATATATTTAAATAGTTGTTCCAAAAGTGAATTATTTCGGGACAAGAGTAATTTTGCGTGTAAGGGGAATGACAAACGCATAAAACTGATGAATCCATTAGGAATCTCAGGACACGAGTGATGAACTATAGTTTTCATCACTATGTAAAAATCGCACTAAACCTTGAAACACTTGAAACTCACTTTTAACGTAAGAAACTTACTTTGTACCATTTAAGAAAAACCAACAGTATATTTTTATAATGGTGTTAGAGTCAGTTGTTATTCTCAATCTATATATAATATACGAAAGTCGTGTTAGTTACACAATTTATATCTCGAAATGGTGGGAATGTAGCTTAGAACAAGGAATAACATATAGGATACTTTTTATCCATATTCCTCCATAGGGCTCCACCCACACGTCTTGAAAGTTACCATGTTATTATTCCGGAAGCAACATTTTTGTATTGGAATATATGAGTACACTAGCTGTTGCCCGTCACGGCTTCGCACGTGAATGAATTTATTTTTTAGGGAATAAAATCTTTTTAAAGAGCAGAAAAATCTACTTCCTTAAGAATGACATTGAAACAATGATGTAGTGTGAGTGGAGCTCTGAAGAAATTTTGAAAAACCTTTGTTTCTCAAAATTTCTGTACCCTGTAGGCAATACAGTCATTTTGAAGTCATATGCCAAATTTCAAACTCGTTGGCCATGGATTAATTTTGAAGTCCTGTGGGGTGGAGCGCTAAAGAACTTCAAAACTAAATTTACAAAACCATTTTGTATTGAGCACCTGTTAGCAAAACGCAACATCCACGTTAAATTTATGCCCCCTAACATCTATGGTAATTTTGAGGTTCTTTGGAGTGGAGCCCTAAAGGAAATTTGCAAATTTATTTCTTAGTGATTACCTAAGAGCAAAGAGAGACATCCATGTCAAATTTCAACCCCATTGGCCCTAGAGTAATTTTGAAGACCTGTGGGGCGGAGTCCTAAAGAATAATAATAAAAAAAACTATATTTGAAAAACCATTTCTTAGTAAGTAACTATGAGCAAAGAGGAACGTCCGATTCAAATTTAAACCCCGGAAGCCCAAATAGTAAGTAACTATGAGCAAAGAGGAACGTCCGATTCAAATTTAAACCCCGGAAGCCCAAAAGTAATTTTGAAGTTCTGTGGGGCGCAGCCCTAAAGAACTTCGAAAACTATATTTGCAAAACTGTTTCTTAGTGAGCACCCATGAGCAAAGAGAAACGTCCGTGTCAAATATCGACCCTGGAGGCTCTAAAGTAATTTGAAGTTCTGTGGGGTGGAGCCCAAAAGAATTCCAAAAAACTATATTTGCAAAAACAGTTTCTTAGTAAGTAACTATGAGCAAAGAGGAACGTCCGAATCAAATTTAAACCGCGGAAGCCCAAAAGTAATTTTGAAGCCCTGTGGGGCGAAGCCCTAAAGAATTTTGAAAACTATATTTGCAAAACCGTTCCTTAGGCCGCACCCATGAGCAAAAAGAAATGGCCATGTCACATTTCAACCCCGGAGGCCCTAAAGTAATTCTGAAGTCCAGTGGGGCGAAGTCTTAAAGTGATTCAAAATCTATATTTGCAAAACAGTTTCATAATATCTATGAGCAAAGAAATGAGAATCGTCCATGTCAAATTTCAACACGTAGGGTATACAGTAATTGTGAGCTTCTGTAGGGCGGAGCCCTAAAGGGGATGTATAAAGCACTTTTTTATTGATTACCTAAGAGAAAAGAGATCACTCCAAATTTCAACCCCGCAGGTTTCTTAATTTGTATTTAAATTTGGCCATACAGATAACGTTATATTGAAATTTCTAAGGCCTGTGGGGCGGAGCCCTGAAGGAATTTGGCCAAATCAATTTTTAGTGACCACCTAAAAGGCAAGACGAACCTGTGTTTAAAGTTTCTAGTAAATGTGTTTGGTAGTTCCTGATAAATCCGTTTGGTAGTTCCTGAGATTTCGTGATGAGTCAGTGAGTGGGATTTCGCTTATATATATATATATATAGATTAAGGAATATTACTTTTGTAAACAGCTGTTCTCATTGAAATTATTTGGGGAAGATTTATAGTAAAAAAACTAAAGGATATCATAGAATTGCGTCGAGTGAACAAGCTACACCTAACAGGGAGTGAGCGCAGCGAACATGCTGAATTTGGCGGCAAGTGAGCGCAGCGAACGAGTTAAACCTGACGGCAAGTGAGCGAAGCGAACGAGCTAAATTTCATGGAGAGTTAGCGCAGTGAACGAGCTCACCTGAAGGGCTAACAATTTCTCAAGTAGGCATTGCAAAGCATGCCAGGAAAGCTAGTTTTTTATAAGGTCCATTCCAATGTTAGGAATAACGAGAACGTGAATTAGGGCCTGGAAAAACTAATGTAACTAAACAGAAAAGAAAATGACTAAGCTAGAAAAAGGAATGTTAAAAGAAATGTTGGTACTCAACTGTTTTCGAAAATAGCACATTACAGTACGGAGTGATGAAAAATATTTTTTCAGGCAACTGACTGTTTTAAAACATGAATTGAGGTTTTAAAGTCATGTCATACTCATATGCATGGAGAACATATACAGTACCAATTAAGATTACAAGCTCTTTCAAGAAATAAATATAGACTATTTTAAAAAAAATGATGATGTAAGGTCTTATGGCTTTAACAAATTAATTATTAATCGTACAAAATTTACTAGTTTTGTAAAATATTTTGAGAATAATACGATTGAATTTTTACAATTAAAGAGCAAAAAACGTTAGCAATGACGAAAACAGATATTTTGCATTGATATATAGCAGGATCAAATTTGAGTGCTAGTAATTATAAGTAGTTTACACATTTTATACGTATCAAACGCAGCTTTTTGATCTTTACTTTTTTAAATCAACATTAAGCCCCATAAAAATTAAATTTTTGATTCAGATATTAAATGTGCTTTGATGTGTTGGATAGCCTTACAAACCTGCTTTTAGTGACAAATTAAGTACGCCTAAATTGTTTCTTTTCTTCATATTAGAATTGAGCATTAATTCACGATGTGGTAGACTACTGGTATAGACATAAAAACAAATATTACACTAAACCGTCTGATATATATTAAAAAAGCAGATTTATAAAAAAAAACATATTTTTGGCAACCTATTGTTTATAATAAGACAAATGATCAGTTGCGATAAATTCTTCCAGTTATCATTGTGCGCTTGTCACAACGAGAATTGACTGGAAGTGATTGATTACATCATATTCGCTGAAAATACATTTAGACAGAATTTCGCTCAATTCTCGTACCAGCAAGCATTATCCTTTACCAAAAATAATATAAAATTATATTACGTTTTAGGTCTATACACATTTTGCCAAAACTTTTAATTTTTATAGAAAAAGTAATGTGTTATTTTGTTAAATTTTCCTTTAGGCCCTAGTTCCAAACTTTTGGCTAAAAAACTTTAGTATTGAAACTATCGTTAAATAATAGAAAAGAAATATTTTGTAATGATGTCATCCCTAACCTAAAATAAACTATAAAATAAAGTTTGTGCTGCCCATACTTTATCACCAGATTGATATTTTTTTATTGTTTAGTACCACGATAAAGTAGCACATATCGCATCTACTCACATTTTGTTAACCCTTGGCCTTGTATCACGGTTCCGTGACAGCTGTTGTGGTCCCAATTATATTACATTAACTACGGTAGTTTTTCATAGTAAATAAACAAATTTATTCTGTCTTAAATCACTTTCATTTCTTTTGTTTCTTTCAATGTTACCAGATCAGCGATATTGTAGTTGACCAAACGCATTACTGTATATAGGGATATCATATTATCGTATCATTAAGATACAAATAAAATTGGTTACAGCTGACCTTTACCATGGTGACAGTGCCGCCACCGTGCCGCGCCTCAGTTGTGACCGTGTCTGCTGTCCTAACCTAGGTAAAGCACAGTAGTGATAACAGCAGACAGGCAGCAGCAGCCATGCCTGGACGGTTGCCACGGTGACAGTGCCACCACCGTGCCGCGCCTCAGTTGTGACCGTGTCTGCTGTCCTAACCTAGGTAAAGCACAGTAGTGGTAACAGCAGACAGGCAGCAGCAGCCATGCCTGGACGGTTGCCATGGTGACAGTACCGCCATCGTGCCGCGCCTCAGTTGTGACCGGTGTCTGCTGTCCTAACCTAGGTAAAGCACAGTAGTGGTAACAGCAGACAGGCAGCAGCAGCCATGCCCGGACGGTTGCCTAGGTGACAGTGCCGCCATCGTGCCGCGCCTCAGTTGTGACCCGTGTCTGCTGTCCTAACCTAGGTAAAGCACAGTAGTGGTAACAGCAGACAGGCAGCAGCAGCCATGCCTGGACGGTTGCCATGGTGACAGTACCGCCATCGTGCCGCGCCTCAGTTGTGACCGTGTCTGCTGTCCTAACCTAGGTAAAGCACAGTAGTGATAACAGCAGGCAGGCAGCAGCAGCCATGCCTGGACGGTTGCCATGGTGACAGTGCCGCCATCGTGCCGCGCCTCAGTTGTAACCGTGTCTGCTGTCCTAACCTAGGTAAAGCACAGTAGTGGTAACAGCAGACAGGCAGTAGCAGCCATGCCCGGACGGTTGCCATGGTGACAGTGCGGCATCGGTGCCGCGCCTCAGTTGTGACCGTGTCTGCTGTCCTAACCTAGGTAAAGCACAGTAGTGGTAACAGCAGACAGGCAGCAGCAGCCTGGACGGTTGCCATGGTGACAGTACCGCCATCGTGCCGCGCCTCAGTTGTGACCGTGTCTGCTGTCCTAACCTAGGTAAAGAACAGTAGTGATAACAGCAGGCAGGCAGCAGCAGCCATGCTTGGACGGTTGCCATGGTGACAGTGCCGCCATCGTGCCGCGCCTCAGTTGTGACCGTGTCTGCTGTCCTAACCTAGGTAAAGCACAGTAGTGATAACAGCAGGCAGGCAGCATCAGCCATGCCTGGACGGTTGCCATGGTGACAGTGCCGCCACCGTGCCGCGCCTCAGTTGTGACCGTGTCTGCTGTCCTAACCTAGGTAAAGCACAGTAGTGGTACAGCAGACAGGCAGCAGCAGCCATGCCTGGACGGTTGCCATGGTGACAGTACCGCCATCGTGCCGCGCCTCAGTTGTGGACCGTGTCTGCTGTCCTAACCTAGGTAAAGCACAGTAGTGATAACAGCAGGCAGGCAGACAGCAGCCATGCCTGGACGGTTGCCATGGTGACAGTGCCGCCACGTGCCTGCGCGCCTCAGTTGTGACCGTGTCTGCTGTCCTAACCTAGGTAAAGCACAGTAGTGGTAACAGCAGACAGGCAGCAGCAGCCTGACGGTTGCCATGGTGACAGTACCGCCATCGTGCCGCGCCTCGTTGTGACCGTGTCTGCTGTCCTAACCTAGGTAAAGCACAGTAGTGATAACAGCAGGCAGGCAGCAGCAGCCATGCCTGGACGGTTGCCATGGTGACAGTGCCGCCATCGTGCCGCGCCTCAGTTGTGACCGTGTCTGCTGTCCCAACCTAGGTACAGCACAGTAGTGATAACAGCAGACAGGCAACAGCAGCCATGCCCGGACGGTTGCCATGGTGACAGTGCCGCCATCGTGCCGCGCCTCAGTTGTGACCGTGTCTGCTGTCCCAACCTAGGTACAGCACAGTAGTGATAACAGCAGACACTGCAGCAGCAGCCATGCCCGGACGGTTGCCATGGTGACAGTGCCGCCACGTGCCGCGCCTCAGTTGTGACCGTGTCTGCTGTCCCAACCTAGGTACAGCACAGTAGTGATAACCAGCAGACACTGCAGCAGCAGCCATGCCCGGACGGTTGCCATGGTGACAGTGCCGCCACCGTGCCGCGCCTCAGTTGTGACCGTGTCTTCTCTCTCACACTGTGCTAGTTTGAAGTCGCTTGTGTGTTACCGGTTTTCGTGACCATGTGACCGTTGTTTTAATATTTCCATTTGTTATATTTATGCCTAAAAATTATATAACAGTTAGTTGTATGCTTAAATTTTTAAATAAACAGTTGTAAAAATACTGTCTTTTGGGAAAGAAAAAAATATTTATAATTTGTTTTAAATTATAAAATTTACTTTTTGCAAATTTAAAGTTTGATCATTTTTTGTGTTGATTATAGAGTTTTTATTTATAGTTTGTTGAATCTATTAACAAATTATATCAAGATTTCCCTATACATAAGGTTGCAAGGTTACGCAACCACATCGCGTTTTGATAGATTTTCTGATCTGTATATTTGTCACGTGGGTTTAGTTACCTGTTTGCTCCACGCATGTGTGCAAATCAACAATCAACCATTTCTCAAGTTTTACGTAAGATATTTCAAAATTAATGAATATTGCAAATTTAAAATCTAGAAATATGTTAAATAAAACTGATTAAATTCAAAGATTATAAATGTTTTTCGTGTCCTATACAAAAATTAAAATAAATCCGTCCCTTTATTACAAATAAAAAAAACTTAATTTAAATAACTTTTTATAATAAAATACCTGGATTAACCATTCAGTTATTAATAAATTTTTAATTGTTTTGCGGGGCTTTCATTGAATTTGTCTTGGTTTGATATTAATTTTTTATTTATGGTTTTAACATAGTATCGGGCTGTTCATTAGATAACGTTAGGATATTAACGAGCTCAGCACACATCGGGATTTGAGATTGTGAATGTTTTACATCGATAAACCTAACTACCTTTTAAATTTATAAAACCATACTATCTATTTCCGGTTTGTTAAGTAGAAACAGTTTTTTTTTATGGTAAAATTATCTATTGAAATTATTTAAGCTCGAAGAGGCAATCTTTTTGAGTCTCCTTAGATTAATATAGCATGTATTATAATAATGTAAGATATTAGTTAGTACGAAAAAAACATTTTCAGGATTTACTGCTATGAACTTTATCTGTGGTCCTAGGCTTAAATAGTATTAATAACTGTATTGCCATTGATTCATCCTTCTTAGCCTCTATCTTATACTCTCACTTTTATTGACCTATGAAGAATTAAAATAAAGTACAATTTCAATATGAACCGTTTACAAACGTTACTATAGGAATAAATAATATGTAAACAATCGGATCACAGAGATATTTTTGTTGACAATAATTGATTTAAAACAGTTTCGGTAGTTACTATAATATCGTTTTATTAACATAAAGCCCTTAAAATCATGTCATTGCCTAACTATATTGACCAGTAAGGTTTCTTGGAAGTTCCTTAAGTAGTGTCATTTCCCGAGAGTCTAACCAGTAAATTAGCAAAATCCCTCGGGAAGCAGTGAAAGTTACTCAGCTTCTTCTTAGTATATCGTCTCCAACTTTTCCAATTACTGTTGTAGTTGACTGGATATTGGATGGACGATAGTATGATGACCACTCTATAAAATGGTCTATTTATAATATAATAATCTAAATAATGATAATAATAATAATACGCCGGCTAAGTAATTAAGTAGCAAAGTGATATTATTAAAATAAAAATAATATGTACTGAATTTTGAATTCGGTTTTCGTATTTTTTCGTTTCGCATTGTTGTAACATTTTTTCACGTTAAATAAAAATTAAAATTTTTTATATACAGTTTAAAAGAATAAAAAATGTAAGCTATTTACTAATCAATAACTTTTATTATGACATACAAAACTACTTTTGACCAACAAATAAACTTTACTGTGGGAAACAAGCACTTTTGCTCTTGTGATATGCGAGAACGTACCTTTGTAACGGTTATCATACTGTCTTTCACGAATTTATTGATGTACTATTTCACTTGTAATAGTTATATCAGTTTAATGTCGTTTTTTAACAATAGCTTAAATATTAATCATTACATGTTTAGTGACATGGATCGTGGCCAGTTTTATCCATTATGTAGAGATTGACCGTCTCTCGCCATAATTAAATCGTTACGTTGTTATTGACTAGCTGTCAGTAACTACACAGGGATTTAGGAATACCGTTAAATAATTCAAACTACCCTAAATTCACTAATTAATTGATTCAATTGTGTATCTACTTAAATTTGAATTCTTTCCTCTTAGGGAATTAACAATGCAATTTTAGCATATTTTGCATAAGTTAACCTTTTTAGCAAGCTTCTTTTTTATGATTATTGTGTATTTTTGTGCCATAACGCTGTAGCAACTAAATAATAGCTGTTATTTTATTAAACTTCACCAATCCACTCTTTCTTTAAGACGATTAAGTTATAAGGTTTTACAAGCCAGGAAAATGTTCGTACAGTTTTATTAAATATGAGTTGTTCATTAGTTTCAAACGGGCGTTATGTCTGTATGGCAAAAAAACTTTCTCTTTTACATAAATATATATATTTTCATACATAAAAACCGGCAAACCCAAATAGTTCTTAGCTCAAAGGGAGAAACACAGTAACAAAGAAAGCAGACTCACATAAAATACTTGAATCCCTACATCGATCCCGCTGCAGCATCAATGAAATCAGAGCCTTTATTGTTTTTAGGACACTGTAACAGTCCGTGGCAAGTGTCAGTGGCTTGTACTGTAACATGCAAAAGTCCTTTACATCGATCCAGCTGCAACATCTGTAAAATGTTCTTCAGACGAGATAGCAGCCAAAGACAACTTGCTGTATCTTGTAACATGTAAGACCCTTTACATTGATCCAGCTGAAACATCGGTAAAATCAGAGCCTTTATTGTTCTTCAGACGAGGTAGCAGCCAAAGACAACTTGCTGTATCTTGTAACATGTAAGGCCCTTTACATCGATCCAGCTGCAACATTGGTAAAATCAGAGCCTTTATTGTTCTTCAGACGAGGTAGCAGCCAAAGACAACTTGCTGTATCTTGTAACATGTAAGGCCCTTTACATAGATCCAGCTGCATAACGTAAAATCAGAGCCTTTATTGTTCTTCAGACGAGGTAACATTGAATGGCAAGTTGCAGTGGCTCATAACATGTAAGGGCACTTTGCATCGATCCCGCCTCGGCGACGGCCAGCTCAGCGACCTTATTGTTCGTTGAACAACAGCCTTTAACCAATCATTAAGTCCCTCACCCTGATGTGTTCAACAGGAACTTTCTCAATAACAATCTCCTGGTGTGTCGGCGTTTGTTGACTTTCTGAAGCCGTTGAAAGCGCTTTAACAACCACATAATGATCTGGTTGTGAACTCAAACTGAATTTTCTTAAGGAATCATTAATTAGGTGCATTAATCATAAAAATAATATAAGTTTTTTTTTTTAAAAAACCATTTGATTAACTTAAAAAATATTTTTTATTCCTTTAAAATAATTAGTCTTATTATCTCTTTTGAAAATTACTTTTAGTAGCTTTCACAGTTTGAGCTTAAATATGTAAAGTAGTAAATTATACATACATTTATTAAATTATTGACTAAGTCAAATTCAATAGCATTGTTGTTGCAAAATTCGTAGTTTTTTATGGTGAGTTTATGTTATTATTTGGCCAATTATTGCAGACATTTTCCAACACTGATTAGTAAAACAAATTAACAACATTTCGGGATCTGTAATCTGATCCATTCTTCAGAGGGAAGAAGTAAATAAAACAAAACAAAATTCGTAAAAACACACCAGGGGGACATGGAGAAGCCCATAGCCAAAACTAAAAACAGATTTTAAAATAAATAAAAATAGCAACAAAAAAAACAGAAGAATTTTACCAAGCATAGATGAAAAAAGTCCGTAATAGTTTATTATATAATAACAGAAGTCAACAAAAGCTACCAACCAATATATTACGACTAAATTTATTCAACGCTCCTGATCTAAATGTCAAATTTGATCATAGTAGGCTTCATAGAACCGTTATTCAGAGGTAAATTAGTTTCATGCGAGGACAGAACGCCGCTTCTACAATGCTGCTCTGTGGGTTTGCTGGATCGCTGGTGTCCGCAGTGCATGTGCTGTGGTGTTATAAAGGCTGTTCAGCTGTTTGTGACTAATCGATAAAAACCTATATTAAAATGCTTAAAATGCTAATAGTTTTTAATTTAATAATTTATGATATTGAGGTAACAATTAATCATAAAATCAATAAAGAACTGAGTAACCATTGTTTCTTAGTAAATCTAATCTTTTAGATTATGACATTTTAATAAAAAAAAAAAAAAAAACTTTATATATAGATATAAACCGCTACATATACTAATAAAATACTGGCTAAATATTTCTTTAAAAAATTATATTGTAGTTAGAAAAAACGCTATCGTTGAATGACTACAATGGCAATTTCGTTTTAACTTCACCGTCTCATTTATTGTAATGATAAATGCTCTCCTTAGGTTGACACTGTAATTGAAGATGTGCAGTGTAGGCCTACCATGTGGATAGCTTGTAACAGTCTACACAAAATTAAATATTCGCACACAAATGCTGCATAATATTGAAATAAAAAGTTACAAGTTATAGTGGATTATGTACGTAGATAGAAAATAATTAATCATCTATGAATTCAATACTTGAAAATACGTTAACTCAAGTTCTTTCATATATTTCATAAACCTTATAGTATGTTTTGAAGTACCACATTCCACGGAACGTTTCACCAAGCGCCCAAAATTATTGAAATGTTTTCTGGTATTTCTTATCTGGTGATAATTGAACCGGACATTCAATGCATTATAACTGTGTATTTGTAATTAAAACCTTGTAATTAAAACCCTGCAGTTTTTAAAAGGTTTTACACCAAATTTCCCTTTTAATCTGCGTAAACAAATAAGCAACCCAACAAACTGTTTAGTGATCATAGATCGTGTAAAAAATATGACAAAAAACTCCAAAATAAACTTCTAACTCATTTAAAAACATTTTTATTTTTGCAATTGTGTGACCATTGCTTATTTCAAAGGCTACATTCGCTTCCTTTATGGCAATGTGTTATGGAATTTTGATAATAAATTTCTGTACATTTAACCATATAAAAATATTTCTGAAATCTTTACGACCGAAACATTGGAATTGTTTATCAGTCTTTTTTAACGTTTAAATTCTGCAAAACAATTAATTGTCTCTTATATGTATAATTTTTCTGCAATAATAGCAATGACAAAGTTGGTCTGTTTCCCCATACAGAAAATATATCTTGGCTACGCTATTTGTGACAGTTTTCAACACGAGACAAAGCAGCGTTTACAACAATAAAAAAATCTTTTCAACAACATATTAACTATTCATGGGATGATTAAATTAATGTTACATATTGTTTAATTACAACTTTTATTTTATACTTTGGAGAAAAAATCATTTGAATAAATGCAGTAAATTAAAGACAGTATTCTTCAGCACCGGATTGCCTGTTATTCAAATTTAAACTTAACTAAATTAATGACAAGTAATTACGAGACATATCACCCGTGACATTATCGCCGACACTCATTATATCACTCATCGACATGTGGTGTTGTGGTGGTGTGTGGTGGGGAGGGGGAGGGAGCACCATCAAGGTGCAGCTTGGGTATTGTTTACTCTGGTCGGGTATATTTAGATCTGTCAGAACGTCCATTGACCAACACCACCACATCGCGAGCGCCAGGTTCAGTGTTCAGTGTTCAGTGTTTCGCGAGCCGAGCCGAGGGTTCCACGCATGTTCAACACGTGTTCAACATTCACTACTTGCGCGGCGGTTGTTCATTGTAGGCGGTGAGACATCGCCTCTCGCGGTGCCGAAGGCGACGGCTGGTTTGTGACAAGTGCACTGCAAATTGCATTAGCCGTGATGGAAAATGTTTAAGTGCTCTTTGGTAAAATTGCTAAACTTAGTTCTACCTCAGTGTTTATAAACATTTCTGCTGAAATTTTGTACGTAAATAGATAATCGTGCTGTAATTTCAGGCTTTTGTTTTTTGGTGTATTTATTTGACTAACTAATATGTGACTTCGAAGAGGTACAATCTGAAAAAAAATGTTTTTGTTCAATTTATTTACGTGGCGTTAAGTGGTATTAAAGACTAAATGCAATATAGTTATCTGTATAATTATTTTTGTACCATGTTTGTTGTTAAAGAAAACCTTATAAACGGTTAGATATCAATAGGTAAGCATGATACTTTTCCTAATTTTTCTCAGCTTATGTGCATCGTGATAGAAATCCGATCATACCGTTAGAATGGTAGTACCCTTTAGATGAGCAGAAAGCAATTATAATTGAAAAAAACACACACTGCTGGGTTTTACTAATGACACGTTCGCGGCCAAGCGTTTTTTAAGACCTGTCCTCCCATCCTGGAATTAAAATCTTACGTAGTATGAAATTATGCTACTGGAACACTTCTGATTACTTGTACGTTACTTCCGGTATTAAACAACCACTTCGGCTTCCGTGGATAGAATTGTAGCCACCAGCACAGCGGTAGTGACTTTACACTTAAGAGCGCTAAGCGCTATATATGAGAGGTTTTATTTTGTAAACATTATTTTTAATATATCTAGATATTTATTTTTAAAAAAAAATACAAATACAAAAAAGTAATTAATGCGTCCCTCTCTCCGCCACCAAAGTCATAATCTAAATCGTCAGGGTCTGAAATTTTTTGAAACCGGTGACTAACTTAACAAACTTCTAAAACAAAATACACGCTAAACACACTAAAACACAAAAAATGTTAGGTTATGGTTTCGCCCGCGAACAGACTTGCAACAGAGTCATGGTTCCAAGATCAGCCACAGCGTTCAAGTAGCAGCACTGTCCAGTAGAGCCCAAGTGGACAGGAAATAGTGTATATCTTATGTAGGGGTCTAGTGCTGTGTCGAGTTTCAAAGTGATATCTCTAATCCTAACCTACAAATGACAAAATTTATAAGGCAGTAAGTAGCTCATGGCTACAAATGTTGCCACCCAGGACTACGATTGAAACTAGAATGGCGACAATTGTAACCACGTAGCCGTGTCCGTGTTATTAGATAATATCTACAATATTTAAATATAAATAACACATTCAGTAAGTCAATAAAACTTACCAACTAATATAGTATAGTAAAACATAGTATAGTAAATGCCCTCAGGGCCACGTCGTACAAATAAATCCATCTAGCAAAAGGAACGGAAAATTTAGTTATTATTTAAACACAATTTATTTGAATCAATTGGACAAAAATACATATGTTATATGACAAGTGCTGGGGATAAAATTTACACTGCTATTAAGTAAAATAAACTCACCAAGGTGGCACTCCAACGCTCTTAATATGGTTTTATTTTTGGTTAGCATTTAAAATTGTGATGTTTTTTAATTAATCCGGTGCATATTTTCACTAATAAGGACTTAATGACCAATGACTGAATCGACAGATTCGAACCTAACTATTGTTACACGTATAAATCAAAATTTTATTTTAGTGTTCTAACCTTTGAAACATGATTTTCATAAAAGGTCAAAATCAATTTTATTAGTAAAATATATTAGAAATGTTATCAGCTCTGGAAATATGAATTATCAGTTTATGACTTTATTTTTAAAAGTTTTTAATTTCTCTTACTATTTCCTTGGATAAACAACCCATTAACGAATAGTGTAGATTGAATGTAGATTTATAAGACGAATCTCAAACACTTACTAGCTTGTTGGTTATCACAGGCACATTCATGAGCGGCCACATCTGGCTTGCTGATACCAATAATGCAATTACCTATCGTACCGTATATTGTTGCCCGGGATCAACACACACACTCTCTTAATCTACGACTACAACAGAAGGGGGTTTTCATTAAAAAAAAATAACTAAAAACGGTTATTCAATGACCAAAAAATCTCGATTTTGAATTTGTAAAGATTTTACGTAAAACACGATGTTATTAGCTAATGGAAACTGTTGTTTGCAGCAAAATCAATCAACAGATAATTTTTTCAAATAATTTCACTTAATATTAAGTTATTCATTCACGAGTTTTAATTTAAAAGGGGATTACCTACTGAAAATAGGAAAAAAATTATAAATTTATTTTTCCTTTTTTTATTATTAATTAAGATGTCCTCTTCTAGAAAAACTGTACATGTAATACCGTATCAACTTTTATGTACTGTATAATAGCATATAAGCAGGGTATTGCCTATCTAACGCCTAAACCCTTTGTGTATTTCAACGCGCGTTTCCGAAAGTTAGGTTTTTTCCCCTTTTTCAAACACAAAAATTGATACATCTCAAAAACTACTTGAGTTGCAGACTTGAAATTCTTGTCATGTATTAATTATTAGTATATCTAAAAAGTTAGGTAGAATTATACTTAGGCTATATCATTTTTATAACTTTAACAACAATATTTTTGTTTAAAATATATAATAAATTCATTTTAAATTTATTTTTGTTCCTAAATTTTTTTATGATTAGATACAGTTATAATTTTACCTAAATTTTTAGAAGACTATGTACCTGACAAAACTTTACCTTATCTGTTAATATTAAGCGACTTGATCTTGAGATGTATCGATTTTATAAAAATGCCTGAATATTTCCATAAAATCACATAAAAATTTGAAAAAAAAAAATATTTTTTCATTTAAGATCTTAAAAATGGTCGTTTCCCAACCATGGGAAAATCAATCAGAATTGATATATACCATATTAGTAGAAATAGCATTTTCAGTAGGGAATCCACAATTGTCTTTCTGTAAAAAGCGATTAAATCTACACATGCTAATTTAAATATTGAACACAATCAGCTAAAACAGCAATTTTATTGCGACTACATTTCAAGCTCGGTTGAGACAATGTAAAGAATGTGTGGTGGCAGTGGCAGAGATAAATTTACAAAACACATGACCGCCGCACACGCCGCCGCCGCCATCTTGATTCTTTTGTTTTCATCTCACGGATCACTGGTGTTGACGGGAATTTAATATTTACTCCCTTAAACGTTGATGTGAGGTTACCCAAAGAACTTGTGGTTTTTTGCTTCATTACCAAAAAATAAATCAAATGAAAAGACGATCATGATTTAAATAATTTATTTTCAAATTATTATTATATTAATACACTTTTGTGATTATTTGTTTTCATTGATTTTTATTTTTACGACCAGGGGATGAGGGTGGGAATACATTTTAAATAACTGAAAAAGTTATATCATTGTCCCTATATTGGTGATTTTCGTATATTGGTGATTTTTTTAACAAAATTCGTCATCACAATATTTAACGCAATTGATAAAGTATATATTTACCTTTGGTAATATGACTTTAACTAGGAACAAAGCCCGTTGTGGTTAAATACAACGGTCTCTAGAAAAATGGTACCTATAGGCTATTTTCGGTGAAATAAAAAAAATGTTTGTTTTCATTATTGAAATTTTATTTGAGAAAAATAATTGGTTCGTATTTCAGCGTACTTAGATTGTGTTGAATGGCATAGAAAAGATAAACTTCTAAACAAACAGTTTCAGTCGCGATCTATATTATAAATGGTAAAATTATTCATTTTCAGAACAATTAAAAATTTATACTTGTAATTATTTAATTTAGTTCAGTTTTATAGTAATTTAGTTTGATTTAATTTAGTTTAGTTTTTCAAATAACAATTAATTTATGATTGTAAAAATCACATACTGCTTAAAACCACACACTGCTTTATCACATAACTTTATTTAAAAGCCATCAAAACGTAAGGAACTCACAACCACAAATCCCAAATGTAAACATCAAAATGTAAACAAAGAAAAGTCAAGGACACAACAATGCATCAATCAGCTGTTAAATTAATAACATGTGTTTCATGGACACAGTTTAAAGGAAGAAAATGTTTATCTTTTTAACTTTTTCACCATAACTGCTGAGAAAAACATGAAACTTTCACATTTTTTAGTAAATAAACACAGACGAAGCTTTCGGACAACACCTAAAAGATTATTAAAATCGGTCCAGTACTCTAGATTTAGCTGTGTTTAATAAAAATATCTCTACCATAGTATTTTTTCAACGTAAACAAATTGGTAGTAGCTTTGGTTTTTTGTAAATAACCTTTTAACGATGAGGAAATGGACCAAAGTGAATGATAGTTTTCTGAAAGAGAATTAAATTTCCTACAAATTACTAATAAGCATTTCTTAAATAACCGCAGTAAAAGTAGCCAAAAATTGCCTTCAAAAGAAAAAAAAACTTAAAAACCCGTTTTAATGTATATTTTATGGAAAACATGTTTCCTTATTTTTTCACCATAAATACTAAAAAACATCAAACTTTCATATTTTATTGGCAAATCTACAGGATGAAAGCTTTCCAACGACATCTTAAAAATTAAAATCGGTCCAGTGAAACTCCAGATTCGATTGCCCCAAGATTTCAAAACTGAATTTTTAACGCAAATAAATTGGTAGTAGCTTTGGTTTTTTGTAAATAACTTACAAACGGTGGGGAAATCGACCAAAGTGGATGGTGATTTTCTGAAAGAGAATTAAATTTCCTACAAATTACTATTAAGCATTTCTTGGACAACCACAATAAATGCAGCCAAAAATTGCTTTCAAATAAGAAATTCGTAAAACCCCGTTCTCAAATTATTTTTTATGAAAAACATGTTTCGTTATTTTTTCTCCATAAATACTAAAAAACATCAAACTTTCATATTTTTTGGCAAATATACAGGATAAAAGCTTTCCAACGACATCTTAAAAATTAAAATCGGTCCTGTGAAACTCCAGATTCGATTTCCCAAAGATTTTCAAAACTGAATTTTCAACGCAAATAAATTGGTAGTAGCTTTGTTTTTTTGTAAATAACTTATCAACGGTGAGGAAATCGACCAAAGTGGATGATAATTTTTTGAAAGAGAATTAAATTTCCTACAAATTTCTAAAAAACATTTCTTGAATAACCACAATCAAAGCAGCCAAAAATTGCCTTAAAATAAAAAAAAATTAAAATCGGTAAAGTGGAATTCTAGATTTGATTGCCCCAAGATTTTCAACGCAAATTAATTTGGTAGTAGCTTTGTTTTTTGTAAATAACTTATAAACGGTGAGGAAATCGACGAAAGTGGATGGTAATTTTCTGAAAGAGAATTAAATTTCCTACAAATTACTAATATGCATTTCTTGAATAACCGCAATCAAAGCAGCCAAAAATTGCCTTCAAATTAAAAAAATTAAAAACCCGTTTTCAATGTATTTCTTTATTTTTTCACCATAAATACTAAAAAACATCAAACTTTCATATTTTTTGGCAAATATACAGGATAAAAGCTTTCCAACGACATCTTAAAAATTAAAATCGGTCCGGTGAAACTCAAGATTCGATTTCCCAAAGATTTTCAAAACTGAATTTTCAACGCAAATAAATTGGTAGAAGCTTTGGTTTTTTGTAAATAACTTTTGAACGGTGAGGAAATCGACCAAAGTGGATGGTGATTTTCTGAAAGAGAATTAAATTTCCTACAAATTACTATTAAGCATTTCTTGGACAACCACAATAAATGCAGCCAAAAATTGCTTTCAAATAAGAAATTCGTAAAACCCCGTTCTCAATGTATTTTTTATGAAAAACATGTTTCGTTATTTTTTCTCCATAAATACTAAAAAACATCAAACTTTCATATTTTTGGCAAATATACAGGATAAAAGCTTTCCAACGACATCTTAAAAATTAAAATCGGTCCAGTGAAACTCCAGATTCGATTTCCCAAAGATTTTCAAAACTGAATATTCAACGCAAATAAATTGGTAGTAGCTTTGTTTTTTTGTAAATAACTTATCAACGGTGAGGAAATCGACCAAAGTGGATGGTAATTTTCTGAAAGAGAATTAAATTTCCTACAAATTACTATCAAACATTTTTTGAACAACCACAATAAATGCAGCCAAAAATTGCTTTCAAATAAGAAATTCGTAGAACCCCGTTCTCAATGTATTTTTTATGAAAAACATGTTTCTTTATTTTTTCACCATAAATACTAAAAAACACCAAACTTTCATATTTTTTGGCAAATATACAGGATAAAAGCTTTCCAACGACATCTTAAAAATTAAAATCGGTCCAGTGAAACTCCAGATTCGATTTCCCAAAGATTTTCAAAACTGAATTTTCAACGCAAATAAATTGGTAGTAGCTTTGGTTTTTTGTAAATAACTTATCAACGGTGAGGAAATTGACCAAAGTGGATGGTGATTTTCTGAAAGAGAATTAAATTTCCTACAAATTACTATTAAGCATTTCTTGAACAACCACAAAAATGCAGCCTAAAATTGCTTTAAAATAAGAAATTCGTAAAACCCCATTCTTAATGTATTTTTTATGAAAAACATGTTTTTTATTTTTTTCACTATAAAAACTAAAAAATATCAATCTTTCATATTTTTTGGCAAATATACAGGATAAAAGCTTTCCAACGACATCTTAAAATTAAAATCGGTTTAGTGAAACTCCAGATTCGATTTCCCAAAGATTTCACTTAATTCAGTATTTTGGAAACGCAAACAAAACTGGTAGTAGCTTTGGTTTTTTGTAAATAACTTTTGAACGGTGAGGAAATCGACCAAAGTGGATGGTGATTTTCTGAAAGAGAATTAAATTTCCTTCAAATTACTCATAGGCATTTCTTTAATAACCACAATAAAGGCAGCCAAAAATTGCCTTCAAATAAAAAAATCGTAAAAACCTGTTTCCAATGTATTTCTTATGGAAAACATGTTTTATTTATTTTTTTACCATAAATACTAAAAAACATCAAACTTTCATATTTTTTGGCAAATCTACAGGATGAGAGCTTTCCAACGACATCTTAAAAATTAAAATCGGTCCAGTGAAACTCCAGATTCGATTCTGCCAAGATTTTCAAAACTGAATTATTATAAGAATAGATAAATAAACTACATGGTTTCTAAAAGCTTCCATGTAAAAATTACATTGAAAGTATCATACAAAGGTCAAATAACTTTAAGCAATCTGTTCAATGAAATATAATACAAGTAGAATCTGAACTGTTCCTAAAATGTGAAGATTTTGAATTAGAAACTGAGCAATAGATTAGGTTTTACAATAAATAATAAAATAATGAATTTGAACAACCGTAGTTTTCCGTGCCACGCTATCCTAACGGTTGACAAAGGATTTCTAACAGACTTGTTCACTTGAGTTCGGTTAAGGTTCCGGAGTATCAATTTCAAGTATTTACCTAAGGGATTTACGTAGACCAAATACCTAACAACAAATGTATGTTGAAATTATTTTGAGTTTTAGGTACATATGGACTAATTAATTGATACATTAAAGATCAATTTCCTTAGTGATTTACCTCGAGACAATTTTTTCAACTATGGAAGTGAATAGATAGTGGTTGTCGTGATTGTGTAAGTGGGGGACCATGGTAGTGCCTTAGTCGTACTGACGGTGCCACGGTACAGTCGCGATGATCGATTGGGTGTCGATAGTTCGCCACTCGCGGCGGCGGTTCTCCAACTACATGTATGCGGTGCCGAACAAGGTGCGGAAACGACGGCGACACCTAACCAAGCGGCAGGACAGCTTGCCGCCTGAGGACTCGTTCAGCTGCGCCTGTTGCTTCGCGGACAAGGTAACTATCGCATCTCATGGAACTATCGAATACTATTTATCGATTGGTACCTAGTAAACCGAGTGTTAATTGAATTATTTTTATTTAAACATTTTCAAAGTGAACCTGTTGGTTTTATTTAATGAGAATATTGGTAGTGCAGGGGTTAGTAATGATGATAACTGTATTTTTTAAAGTCACCACATTGAATCTGAACAATTGTCTTTTAAATATTATTATAGTTCGATCCAGGTATCGTTTGTTTCTTATGCTTCGTAAATAAATGGTCAAAACAAAAGAATGACGGTAAAATAATTTAAAATTCCATTATCTCAAAAAGTACAACACACTAAAGACCCTGCGAGGACAGAATTAACTAAGAGTGTCTAAAATGCCGTTTTGCTCTCTTCAGTAACCATGCACAAATAATCATGCAGAAAATCACATTATGTGCCGTTAAGTTTATATACTGAAGCAAGAACGGCAGGCAGTTGTTAAAAGACAGTAAAATAGAACATGTCTTTGGCTCTCAAAGTCTGTTCCAGTCCATTATTTTCTTCATCTAAATGTGGAACAGGGAATGTAGATACATAAATAGTTGCTATGTCGTTAAAGTGTAAATTATTATATCCAAGATTAAAATTAAAATATGCAGTCTTATATATTTTACGAGTTAACTCCAACCGATGATTCGCATTATCCTATCGATAGGGACACTTCGAGGGGTTCCACCGTATCACTTCATCACTCGATGTCAAAATGTAGTCATGGGTCGCAGGTTACTGTGTTGGAGGCGTCGATGGCGGAGGCGCAGCAACAAAGTTCATGTCTTGCAAATCTTACAGGTTTGGCATACTTTTTATTTAAACCTTTGGTGCACAAATATGTTAAACAGTTTACACAAAAGCTTGCTAATTCTTTCCTTCCTGTAAACAAAAAAATTAACAAAACTACATATAAAAAATAATATTTTGCTTACTTTTTAATTACACAAAGTATACTGTGATTGTGTTGCAGTATGAAATAAAAACAAAATAACAGATATGGGGTCTAGGATGAAAAAATATTTTTGAACTATCCTACACAATTATACATTACGAAAAACGATGTTCAATTAATGCCATTGGACCTGTCTTCGTTATACAGCCTCCTTTAATATAAAATATTTTATATACTTAATGCTTATTAATTATAACTATGCTCGTTCACGGTTTGCATTCTCTTATGAGGTGTTCTTAGTATTAAAACATGTCTGATATTTTATATAGTGAAAGGTAGGCTAATGATTGAAGTTAAGATCAAAAAGTTTGAGTACTATCCATTTAAACTGCGATACTTTTAAATTGGATATTTCACATTCTTAGGGCATCTTTGTGTTTCAGGGAAAATCAAACAGTCTGTATTAAGAAATCCAAAACCTTACTTAATAGGTGACAAAACTGATGTTAAAAAATTAGCGACAAACCAGTTGAAATTTTTAAGGTAAATTAGATTTTTATCTATGTCAAAAAGAGTTCTTCCTAATGACTTGATTAGAATCAAACAACTTTAAAATAATTACAATGCCTTCAATTGAACCGTCGGATGGTTGAATAAACAAAGCTAATCCTGGGTTTGATTCATCTGATATTATTGTGTCTCGTTCTATTAATATTACTCTATCAGTAAAACGTTTGGGAGAAGATTTACTTCGTTGTTTTGTTAAATTTTTTATCTAATTGATCGGTCTTTCACCTCACAAAGTAATTTTATCTCTAAATTACAGTAAAGTGTGAAATATTTATCCCGTAATACTGTATTAAATTTTTTATTTGAAATTTATTATTTCAACTAATGCTTAACAAGAATTTCGCTAACAAATCTTAAATTGAAACATTTTTATTTTATATCACCGAATTTTACACTGCATCATTGTAAGGTTAATGAACATTCGGTACTAAAAATTTGATCATCTATACATATTTAATACGCGGCATGTTTTTTGTATAATGAACCGATTTAAATTATTTTTGTGTCTTTGGATAGAGTTCGACGTGATATTTTTTCGAAAGTAAATTGGTTATTATTTATTAAATATTAAATAAAAAAAAAACAAAAAAAACATAATACATGCTGTACATAATATGAACATAAACATAAACAAAAATGGTACAAGAGAATTAGAAATGACGTAATACACACTCTTTAAGAGCAGAGTTTAAAAACGACTGCTTTTTCATGGGTGCTCGGTGTCTGTATATCTCATCGTCTCTAAACTTGGTTATACAGTAATCATTAACATTGTGATAAAATTATTTTACATTTTTTAAATTGTGTTTTTACAATTATAATATATTGTTTCGGGATCCGGAGACAAGTGGTTGACCCAAATAGGCTCACTGAAATGTTTTTATTAAATTACATTGTATCACTGATCATTCTACAACGAGGGACTGTGGTTCAGCTATGGTCCACCTCTTAATATTTCAATATGATTTGTAATGATAGCTTATTAGGGACTTTGTCCTCTCTAAGACACTAAGGATGGAGCCACCAGAATACGAAAGACAGTCATCATAGTAAAAATTAAATTTTTTAAAAATTAAATGTGTTCTGAGAGTTGCTATACAGTTAACGAAAATTGGTTTTTTATGGGAAATGGAAACTGTTATCAGTATCTAAATTGCTCGATTTCGAGCAAAGAGTACACTGGTTAAATATGAAGAGGTTTTATGATTAATTAAAAACAATGCAATATACTTTTTAACAGAAATTATCTGCAATTCATCAAGCTTGTTTTACTTCACTATTCCAAGTAAGCACATGATTTTCATAAGGATATGGTTGTATAATAGTCTAATAAATCATCAATTCTGTAAATATGAGTACATTTCTTAAACAGCGTTTCAAAGTGAAGTAGAGGTTTCATGTCCATTACAAAACCCAGTATTCCACCAAGTTTGGTTTATACGTCAGTTGAAAGTGAATAGTTAGCTGTGCAATTCGATATTCTGTTTCTATTTTCAACCACAAGATTTTGTTTGCATTATTGATTAAATAGTAATGTAGTATTGGTGGCTCACGATTTATTTGAGAAGAAACTACATAGGCACAAAACAATTTTTTTTTTTTTTTTTTTATCTGTCGAATCTAGAACTACGGACACCTTGTCCAAGGGGTGCCAAGAAATGTGTGCCGTGCTACTCATAGGGATCATTTTGAATTATTTTATTCCCTTAAAAATTAACTGTAAAACGTCATTTATTCATTTATATGTTTTTAACCAAATATGTTTAAACTTGTATTGCATTATAAGAATATGAAGTATGTACTTTTATTTTTAAATGTTCTTCTTTATTATTGTTATACAGAACATTTATTAAATTAATGTAAATCAGTATTTTTATATTTTATTTTATTTACTGTATACAAAGTTAAATTGTCAAGTGCTCGGCGTATAGCTTGCATTTCACAACTTTCCTAGTTTAAAATTATATTTGTGTAAACTTTAGTACATGATGTAATATTTTTTTAAATAGGAAGTTTTTTGAAGACCATACAAAAATGAGTAAAGCAATTGGTTTGATTGATGTGTGAAGCATAGAGAAGTAAAATAGGCTCATTTAAACGACCACCGTTTTGTCTCCGTCTTTCCCTTCTACTGTTTTTAATAGCACTGAACGTATCGTGCTTTTAATACGTTCACACGTACATAATAAACATTCTCAAATTATTAACTACATTATTCTGGTTTGATGTGCTTTGGAAATAAAACTAGCCTAAATTTTAGTTATCAACAGTAGCCTATTTCTGATATGAACTGTGTGAAAAAATGGTAAAGTTTTTATTGAAAATAAACCGAGAACAAACAAAAATCAAAACTATAAATTACTTAAACAACTAACTATTAAGTTTATATTTAAAACAGCTTTTTATGATATGTTATATTCAGCACATTTCAGCACATCTGATGACAACGTAAAAATTTTGGGTTAGCTAAACTTTTTTTATTTTTATTTTTTAGGAATGTGGATGTATTTTACCTTATATGATTTTTGTTGCCATTTCATGTTTAACTGTGTATGAATATGGTACAATTATTGCTCCCCCAATAAAACTATGTAATTTGTGTAACTACATAAGTTTTACAGTTCTAGATTTCTCAAATTTACCTTATAAGAATTTTTATAAGAATTATATACAATTACATGCTCTACATTTTTTTATGAATGAGTTATTTAAATGGAAATTTGGAAATCTAAACATTTAAGAATAGATCGGAACATGTTTTTTTTTTTTTTTAATTTAAAACATATTAAACATATCACAAAAACTATTAACTACTTTATTGATGTCCTGATATCACATTTTATTTACAATATGAACTGGTATATGTTATTTATTATTAACAATAAAGTCATATTTTTTATATTCTATTTTCCATTTATATGCTGCAAACTTATATATGCAATCATGATTACTGTTTCTTAAGGCTTAGGTTTTGTCATCCTGAGGTAAAAACTATGGAAAACTACATGAAATTCCTTTTACTTTTTACGTAGACCTCATAAATCAAAATAATCCAGACAATTAGTGAGTGGGCAACATCACTCATATGAAGGAAAGTAGGCCTACCCATTTTCATCGTTAACTTCACTCTGTTTTACTTAACCACCCAATTCTAATTAATTGTGTGATATTTCCCAAGTAGCAAAACAATATTGTCTCAATATTGTCGACAATATTTTTTCAACATTGATAAATATTTGGTCAATATTGAATAATATTTTAACAATATTGTTACAATGTTTTCACGCAACAAAATACATTGTCTAAACAATATTGTTGCAATATTGTTCAACATTGTAACAATATTGTCTGACAATATTGTTCAACATTGTAACAATATTATCTGACAATATTGAGAAAATATTAGCAAGAGGAAAATAAAATATTGCTCAAAACCCCAATACCAAAACAAATTTTAAAAAAATATATATATTTTTTTTTAATAGTTTGAACATACTTTCAGTTGACAAATAAAAACGTTTTAAAGCATCAAAAATATCTCGGTCGCAGGCAGGATTTGAACACGGGACCTTCAGGCTACGGTGCCGCGCCCTTACCAACTACGCCACGCCGCTTCATACTGAAGGAGGATTTGTTACACTATTAGGCCAGTTGATTCTCAAGTTCTCTTGTGTAAATGCATTTCCCGTGAAGGCCTATATTTATGTCGTCGCATATACGTTAGGCCTTAACTAGGGTTTTCTTACATAAGAATTAGAAATATTTCATGTCATAAACAAAACATGTTTGTATCATGAGGAAATATTTAACAAATTACATTTATTATATTACAATCAAATAAAAATTATATCTAACAAAGTTACTAAACCATTACTGTATTTGATTGTTTCAAACTAAAGAAAACATCACATAACCAACAAAACACGACGATAATACAACAATAACACTTGCCGCTCTATAGCAACGAACCAGGTGACAAAATGTCATACGGCATTATTTGGTTATATTTCAAACTGAAAAAAAAAACATCTCATAACCAACAAAACCTGAACATATACGACATACGACATGTGGTGAAATTTTCGTGGAGATAACTTAAAGTCTAGCCTTAAGGCATTTTTTGTGTTAGTATTTTTACATTTTTTGTCGGCCCTAAAAGGGTTAACAAACAATATTTTCCAAAAAATATAAATCAATATTTTAAAAATATTGTTTCTATATTTTGACAACAATATTGTCCAAAAAATATAAATCAATATTTAAACAATATTGTTTCAATATTTTGACAATAATGTTTTACAACATTGTCTCAACATTAATCAATATTTAAACAATATTGTTTCAATATTTTGACAATAATGTTTTACAACATTGTCTCAACATTAATCAATATTAAAACAATATTTTTTCAATGTTTTCTGATTATTTTCTTAACAATGTTGTCGGCAATATTAAACAATATTGTTTTAATATTGTTACAATATTGTTTTGCTACTTGGGTTATTAATATTGTACAAATGTAATGTAATCATTTGTACATTATTACATCTCAAACAAATAAATGAACTTAAGGACGTAATGCATAATGACGAAGAAAGATTGACCAAGAAAGATTGGTTGAATATATTTTTATCGGGACTGTATTTAAATATATTTTTATCTGCACTAAAGATGTAAACAATTGTAAACGTAAATTGACGATTTCTTAGTTATCATAATAAGTTACATGAACTAATATGTCCATGTCGATTGTCTCGTTACACACTCTGTACATATTACAGACATATCCCAGAATAAACTAAATTTTTCGACCAAGTACACTATATCAAAAGGAGTGAAAATATTTTAAAACTGACTTACTTGTAGTATTTTCAGCTGTAATCATATGGGTGATTTATTTATAAATTACAGTCTGACAAGAAGTATTTAAAGGAAATATACATAAAACAGTACACTTAAAAGTTATTGGTGGCATTAAATTTCCAAGTTTAGCTCCAGATGCAATGTCACCTTTTCCCTTGCAGTGAAAAGACGAAGAAATGATTACGAGCTGAGTTCTGAAAGACAGCTCCGGATATTTCGTTTATATACCCTAAAGTTAAAATTTTATAGAGTCTACACATTACAAATATTTAATATTCGAACTATTAATATAATAATAAATAATAATAATAATACAAAACTGAGTGTTTCACTCTATCTTAGTATGAATAATAATATTAATAATGACTTTGCTATATCAAAATTACAAAAAATCTAAATCGGTTAAGAATTGTTCTTCAATTTAAACAATACAATTCTTACAAAAATCAAAACTTGAAGGCAGGGAGGGGGTAATAATAGTTAGTGGTTGACTAAATTAATAGCTTCAATACTAAAACTGTCTTATACTGTTAGACAACTTGACACGTTGCATAAATAATTCGTAACAAAGTAAACATTTTACTACTGTGGTGACTCCTAATTGTCAGATTTAAGTATATTATGCTTTAATAATAATAATGGGGGTGCAAAAAACGATATTAATATGTTCTAGCTAAGTTACTGATTTGTTATTCAAAATTTCTGTACAGCCACAAGGATAACTTACTCAAGGGCGAGACGCATTCCTGATCACTTTGTTGAACTAGAAACTTGAAATTTTGCACATAAACTACTGTACCTTTATGTTTACACCAAAGGGATTGACAGTCCCAAAAAGGGAAATTATAAATTTTAACCCCCTAAAAAAATTTTTTTTTTGAGACAATATATATATTTTAGCTCTAGTTTCCAAACGGTTGGTACTAGCAACATTCTAAAGCAATCGAAGCGAGAGGTCTTTCAAATTTCTACAACTTTGATCCTGTAACAAAGATTTTAATGGTTCCAAAATTGCGTTATTTGTCATTTTATAACCAATAAATTCACTAATGTCACTTCACATAAGTCCTTTAAATTCTTCAAACTTTTAGCTTCCTAGGGCTATAAGGAAAGTAACCAACAAATACAATATTTTTTAATAAACCCAATAAAAATAGAGATTACTGTAATCTGATAAATAAAAATTGGTAAGTGTTTCTTCTTTTAGCTCTCTCAAGCGAACCAATTGTCAAACCTAAATATTTTGAAAACCCGTCAAAATCACACGTAATTAACTTTTTGGTAATATGTCATATTACCGTAGCTACTTCCGAAACGTAAAGAATGTTATCTTAAGATAATTCAAATTATCTTAAAAAATCATTTAAGATATTCTTTAGTATTTTTTACTAAACGATTTCGGATATGTAGGATATCAAAGGTGGCCCCATGTTATTCTAAGAGACTAATTCTAAAATTAAACTTCAATTGCCACTAGCTCCTAACAGTAACGTTCATATTATCTATTCAATCTAAAAATGACATAATACTCGGTTGTTTATATTCAACATTTTTAAGTTAATAGCCATATTGAAATAGGGCAACGTTAAAAAAAATTAAAATTACCATAAAATTCAGAATATAATGTTCACAAAGTTACCATTTAACATTTTAAATGTCACTTACGGTCTTCAAGTATAACATCTGGCACACTTATATCACACATCTTGACATTAAAGACATATCAAACCGAAGGACAAAAACTATTCGACTGTAAGCGAGAAGATGTTTTATTATTCTATATTGTATATAAAATGCTATTCAATGACGGTTTAGAATAAAAACATCGATGACATTTCGTAGATGAAATATCAGGATTCTAAAGGATAAACTTATAACAGTATGTTTGATTTCAATATTGCCCAACTCGTTTTAGTTTCATTATTTTTTATTTATAAGATAATTTTTCTCCAAAACTTAGTTTCTACGTCTATTATCAGTTGTGAGTTAAAATTTAAAATCTCATATATTTTACGAACGAAATTTTTCTGTATTTTTAGGATCACTTCCCTTTTCCCCCTTTTTTCTTCCATATTCCTCCACAAAAACATAAATAACACAGTCGCAAAACATGAGCAAAACAATGCACACAGATGAGCAGTCTGATAAAAAGATAGATCGTAAACAATAAACATGACAAAAGTCAATACTGGTACCGAAATAAAGCCATTTGTTACATTGTAAGGTACCTCTTGTCATTGCATGATTTATAACAGTAAATTTATAAGTACGTTGCAACCATGGATTCTTTCCCAGTTCTTTCCCACCATCACCGTCATGATGCTCCGGTGTTCTTGCGTCTCCTATCTTTAGTCGCGGCACAAGACACAATGTAATTGGCTGCCAGAGAATTAAAAATTTTCTTCGGGTTTGAATTATTTGCCTTTAGTTTGAGATCATTTCATTGATGGATTCTTGTGTTCAGAATCTAAGCTTGGGTTCAACTTTGGTGTCGCCGGTGTCCTTGGAACATCCACGGAGCGTCGTCCACAATCTTTCCTTTCCATAGCACCTGTAACTCATGGTGGTTGGTTTTTGTTTTAGAAAACGCGGTACGCGGGTGACGAGGAGGAGCTGCCGCCGCCGCCGTCGCCTCCCCAGCTGAAGGAGGACCCGGAACTGGACGGCGTTCCTCGGACCGCCCCCGAGCGGATACTGACGGAACCTCCGCTGCACAACCACGTCCTCCAGCCACCCAACCAGGTACGTCAATGGAGTATCGGTGTTCACAGATTTTCTAGTTTCAGCCTATTATTTCAATGTTCCGAAGCCATATTAAGTAGGCTATATTGTGGGGTTATGCCACTGAAAGTATAAAAGTCATTCTTCTTCCGAAGTAGGTAGTAGTGCTCCTATCTTCGGCAATTAGATCTCTGTAAGCCATTGTTTTCTGGACCCTGTGTTCCATCCATATATACCTCAACTCCTTGATGAACGTTAAAGAGAAACCATGATTCACTCAGCACGATAAAAACACATCTCTACAACACCAGTATCTGGACGGCAAGTGATCTGGACAGCCGAAATGTAGGCTGGGAAATCCCTCAACAGCTTTCCTGCCATTGCATTTAGGCCCGACTGAAAGTTGAGGAGGTCCTCTCTAAGCTTTTTCTTGAGGGACTCAATTAGAGGATGTCATTCACTGCCTTAGTAAAAAAATTTAAAATGAAACCATTTTCTTATGTATATGTTTACATTTATTTGTTTTACACTATATCTAAAATCAACTGATCGACGACGAAGTAGCGATACAAACAGTAATACAAACTATATTAACTCTTGTACCACGGTTGTTTACTATATTTTGGGGGATAGCGGCAACGATAACTAGGGAAGCCTTTGTTACCACAAGGGCTGGGCTGTTGTTTGGGGACCGGCCTTGGCGAGTGGCAGCGCAGTTAAAATTCTATCAATTTATCAACCATATTTTATCTGTTATCATCTAGTCTAATAACCACTGGTATATTAATTAGTTACCGATAACCAATAAATCTATCACACATGGTTCCTTAATAATGATAGACAGTTTAAACTTTAATTAAAAATTAAAGAACATATTGTACATATATAAAAAAAAAACTAATGTAAACCAATTTCCAGTTTTCCATGTTAAGAAACTTTAATAGAACGATTGTTCTCAATTTCATAGGTGTGGACAGTTCAACCCGCAAATGAAATCGGCTTAAAATGTTAAAATATTGTTATAAAGGTCATGCACAATTTATTTGTTATAGTTACAAATAAAATTATAATAATTATTATATAGAAATAAATAAATAGCTATGTTGTAACCTTAAACCTTATATTTTCTTGATAATAATTAGGCCTACATGGTTTCTTAAATATAATTTTATACATAGTAGTATATATAAGTATTAGCTACAGAAGTTGATTTACTTAGTTGGCAATACAAAGAGAAGCCTCGACCCCTACTGGGAAGAAAAATAACTACTGTAGGAAATCAACAGTTGCATGGAAAAGTGCGAATTTTGTTAACAGTATGATAAAACCTAAGTTAAATACTGAACAAGTGTATCTAAAAGCTGTGGAGACTGTAATTTAATAAAATGTTCAAATTGTTTCACGGTTTACAAATATGTTTCCACGTTGAATTGCAAAGGTCTCATAACCAGGTTCACCCAAACCGCAATCACGCAACCCAAGCTTCCAACTAATGTGCTTAATGAGTAATCAAGTAGACCATTCTACGAGTTTATTGGCTATGCAGGGTAACAGATGGAACCGAGTCATTCATCTCTGAGCCCATAAAACCTTGATAATTTTGTTTATTTACATATTTTGTACTGTACTTTCATATATTGTTTAACCAAATAATCTGTAAATCCTTATAGGTAATCTAAGAATGTCCATGTATGTTTTTTAATTTTTCAAGTCGTATAAGGTTATTTTGAAACCCGATCGACGTCACAACTGTAACTACAATTGCAATTCCTTCAATTCACAAATGTAATTAACGCAATCGATCAATTTTCAGCGCCATTTCCGGCCCTGCATGTACAAATTTAATAAACGTCAGTCGGGTGTCAAGTTTTATGTTTTTTGAACTTTGATATTTAAAACTTTAACGAAATAAGTATAACTATGTTTGTTTTTTTGTGAAGTAATCTACAGATGGACCACCAATAATATTTCGAAATATGTCGTTGGTATGTGAAATAGGAGACACAGAACTTTTTGGACAGATGAGGTGTATCTTTGTAGGCAGAAAAGTTTCATGAATTTGATCATTAAATTAAATATATAACTTCCTGTTATCAAACATTATGATCTTTAATTATTATACAAAAATATAAATATTATTGAAATCATTCAATTAAAGTTTCTGATAAGTTTCTTAACTCACCCATTATGAAAAACATGTTATTCCTAACAAAGTAAATCCATCAGTGGATGGGGACCGGCTTTATTTAAGGTGGTTAAATATAACCGTAAATACATTCGATATTCAAAATTCTACAACTTATTGCATTTTATATTATGCAGTTCACCTCTTCATGCTCACTTTGAATGCAGCAGTGATGTCTGGTAGCTGAGGCAAGAAGTTGGTTTTGCTTGAAGAATACAGATATCCTTCCTGTGAAAACATTATCCGACAAACTTGTCTCTTTGACCTAGTTATCAAGAATCTTTTAAAGGCTTTACAAAAATGACAAGAATATTAGAATACATTCAAAGTGATTTAAAGGAGAAAACGCTTTTTTACTTACTAAAGTAAATTGTTCGATTACTCTATATTGGTAGGTAAACTGTTATGTCGAATACCAATTAATTTATACTTTAGACGTATGATTTACATAAGTCTGAATTTAATATGTATCCTAAGACTGTAGTTAAGCTAATAGAGAGTATGGATGTTCTGAAATACTTTATGAGTAAGAGCTTTATACGGTAAATTTACTTTAAATACTATTTGTGGTAAGATCGTCTTCCAAAATCTCATAGTATTGTTATGTAATGTATTTTAAATCTTGGATTAAATGCAATACTTCAAATATTCTTTTGATGCAGTGGTTTAATAATTCAATTATGATGTTAGATTGTTACACTTTTAGTCACGTCACTCGCACACTATCCTTTTCTCTGCAAAATCCAAGAAC
>CM061533.1:144211947-144332269 GCA_030545055.2 Neoaliturus tenellus
TGTTTACTAGTATCATATTAATACAGTAGACTCCCTCTAATATGGACACCTCGGATCCGGACCATTAAAAAAATTCCGGACCATCCAGCGGTTGTTAACTTATGTAAATAACAATCTTTAATTGTTTATGTATTTATGATTACATTTAAAGAAAATTTTATGGCCTAAACATAATAGGGTTTTGGCTATTTTTGTGACATTGAAAAAAAACTTACTACCAGACAATTGGAAATAATGCAAAATAATAAAGCACCACAAATAAAAACTTCATAGATTTATATTTTGAAGAAACGTGATACCATTTTTGATTCATAATATTACTATGATGCAGTAACTGTATGTACAATTACACCAAAAAATTGACTCCCCATAACGATATACCGTACAGTAAATAGTAAAATCAACTAAACTGTTGTATGACTATCCGGAACGAGCCCAATTTTAAGCCAAACTGAAGTTCTTTGTTTATATGTAGACCAGAAAATAAAACAAACACTTTTAACACTGCCAATTTTGGCTTTGAGAAACCCGGCACGTTAATGACTCATTTCCAAGGCTTCGTCTGTACCATCCGGTGTCGGGACCATTTTAGTCTGAACGAGAGGGAGTTGACTGTACATAATATGTTATTTTCATATTTTGTGCTTGCAGTGCAGTCCTCGCATGTTAAAAGAAAATACAAACATTGACAATGTAAACACTAACATGAGTAGACTTCTCATACTATAGGTGTGTTGAAAGTGATTTAGTGGTGCACATGAAGTAGGTACACTTGAAATATAAGAAACATAACATAAACATAATTCTCACACAGGATTAAGAAAAGTTTTATAACCATTTTACCTATTATTTGTCACTTGTACTTTATGTGGGCCGGAAGAGTTTGTGCCACTGTATATCAGTTTCAAACCCTCCTATGCTGTGAAAGATATATGAGAAGTATGGTTCGTGATAATGATTAAGTGCAGCTTATAAATTGCTACAGATGCGGACATCACACTTCTCTTTTCCACTTGTTGTTCCAGAGTGGTGATGGAGAGTGACGAGATGCACATGGTCGCGTGTCCCTGCCAGCGGATGCTTTGCTGGGCCGAGAACTGGATGTTCTTCCCCTACTGCCGGAGGGGCAGTGGCAGAGAGAACACAGCCCCGCCGCCCTTGCACAAAGTACTTTGAGTATGCCCTTACGGTTTTACCATAGCATGTACTATCCTTGCAAGTTACTTGTCTGTGACCTTATGCATTTAGCAAATTTCTCCCATAGGGAATACGTTGTTATGATAGTAGTAGTCACAGTAAGACCTAAGTAAGTCATGACAATTTTGTTGTTTAATGTACCTAGAAGCCAAAAACAGAGTAAGTTCAAATTTATGTGTATTTACAAAAGCTTTTGTTAAGTAGATTTTGTTCTAAAAACTCTATCTCAATATTAAAAGGCATCATTTTGACATTGAAAGGAAATATACTATCGTATTTCTAATTACTGTCATAATTTTTTTAATTTTAGAATGCTTCTTTAGGTTAGTTACAATTTAGCTTTATGGTTTGATGAACAATTTTAAAACAAATATATCAATTTTCATAGGTGTCCATTTTGAATATAGAGACCCATATTTTTTTTATATCTTGAAAACAAGCACATAAGTGAAAAAGGGTGTAAGGCATAATTATTTATTGGAAATATCATTACTTATCCAATGAAACTTTGATTTTTAAAATTAAACCAAAATCAAGCAAGATAGAAGAGTTTACGATGGTCCTGCAAGTAGGTTTGAGTAAGCAGTCCATATTGATACACAGAGTATGTTTTATTCACTTTTTATTCTAACTAACTAGAAACTGGAATATACATATGTTTGATTTTATTTTCAGAAAGTAACTCAATGCGGAGGACAAGTTCTTCTGAACAATTTAAGTTCAGTTTATGCAACCGTGGACAAGTCTAAGAAGATTAGAAATAGGCAAGCTTCTGAAGACCCAAGTGTAATTGACAAATTGCAGTCTACAACTTCGAAACCAGAACATCAGCATAGTGAAGAAAGTGAAAGCAGACCTAGTAATGATAATAAAATATCAAATGAAAAATCCGACCATGATTCAAATGGAGTTAATTTTAACACCAGTGACACAAGACAAAACTACATGAACTTTGATTTCGTTAAATCCTTGGAGTTTTATGAAAATTCTAAGGATATGATGCAAAAATCATGTCATAATCAGAAAGAAAATAATAAAACTGATAATGAATCCAAATCAGTTGGCACTAACACAACACCTCAAACTCCGAGAGCCAAGGGATCAAGATATGCACCAAGTGTAGACATGAATGTAAGTGGCCTGCACCAAATCCAAGGGATAAACAAGATGATTATCTCATGATGGAGCCTTCTGGTTCTGAAAACAGCATCAGAACTTGTGACAAGCAATCAGTTAGTTCATGTGGGAGACACGTCCCAGGTTATCTTCCGATGCACCCTATTGGAGGGCCTTCCACAATGAGCAGCCAAGATCTTTTCAAACTGAAATTGTACCAACAACAGATGATGAGTGGAGGCGAGAGAGCTGCGAGTTCACCAAGTTTAACAGACCATAGCACAGAAAGAAGTAGAAGAAGATCTGATGTAGAAATGCATAGGACAGGTGGTTCTACGATGTTTGGGTTCAACCAATCCATATCTGCAGCCAACAGCCCATACCTAAGAAGAAGGGTGTTGGGTTGCTTACACGAATCATCGGAGAGTGAAATTACCAATTTGGTTTCAAGGAAACGATCTTGTTCTGCAGACTCAGCAAATAATTTGAAAGAATCACTCATTGCAACACATAGATCAGTTCAACCCAATAATGCTACTAGTGATCACAAGGATAATGAGAGCATTCATAATCACAAGACGCAATCTAAAAAGTCTGTTGATTTCAACATGGAAACAATTACAATGAATGATGACAAAAATAGTAATGAAAATGTAAATGTTGCACCACATTGTTTTACAAGGCAGCAAGAACTCTCAGTCAACAAAGACCATGGACAATATGAAAATATTCAATTTGTCAGATCCAGTCAAACTGAACCTCTTGTTCATGTCAGAAGATCCTCTAGTGCACCCAACAAGTCAAATCACAACAGAGACTCATCAAGTTCAAATGATTCTGGTGTGTCTAGCTGTTCCTTGAAGAAACAAACCGAAGATTTCGCTGAAGGTGATCTGAAGCCAGGTAGTTCAGGAATTAGTAGAAGATACACTTACACAACAACCGATAAAGATTTACTTTGTAAATGTTTCCATTCATCTCTGCCAAGAAGATCAAAGTCTGTGGATCCCCTGCGAGATCTAGCTTTCCAATTTCAAAAAGTAGAAGTACCCATGAAATCCTCATCTGCTGAAGCTGAAGTCCCCATTTTCCATGCAAAAAGGGAATCCAGAGGTATGTTTATTTCAATTTCAATATTCTGTGCTAAAATTCAGAATAACTCTTTATCTTTTGAACACTTTCTGAGCCAAACAAGTTTTTGTCTACATCTTTTTTGTTCATTGGAAATCCCTTCATTGGATTTTTTCTTTCGCCTTACTGATATGGCTCTATGATCCCTAGGGGTATATGGAAGGTTCCTGGCAAGTATAATGTCAAATTTTATTTGTTCCTAATTGGTAATTTATTACTGTGAATATTATCCTTGTAATGATCAACACAGCTCCCAATCTCACAGATTGTATGACCCTCTCATGTTTTTCACAGGATGCCTAAGCCCCAGCAACGCAGTGCCGTACATGGACTCCCGCAGTACCAGCAGTGGCACCTCCGACATGTCCGACTACTTTGAGACACTCTCCCTCTCATCCTACAGCTCCTCAGACACTCCAGACAGCCTTCAGTAAGTTAAAGATAAATTAACAGTGTCATGCAAAATAGGTAAAAGCCTCTCAAATTGATTTCTAAATTGATGCATTATCAATGGTTAAATCTTCAAACCTTTTTTTTAATCTACCTTTTTTGTTTTTTATAGAGTTTAGAAAGTCCCTTTTTAGTAAATGAAGGTCCTTGTTAATTTGTAAAAGAAAAAAAATACACACTTGATTTTCCGTTTCCCAATTAGATGCTTCAGACATGTTGTGGTTATATGATTTCAATGCATTCACAATCGCAACCAGAAACATTTAAGGGACGTTGAGAACACCTTATGTTACACCTACGTACCGTACGGAAAAGCATTTTTTTTGTGTATTTTTTGTGGGTGTTTGTTTTTTTAGCAAATTTACAGGGACCGCCAGAAAATGATTTAAACTATAATAATTTTATAATGTAATTTATTTACAGGAGGTTCAAGGGTAGTCCGAACAAACTAAAAATGGTATACTGTACATCTCTTATTATCATTTGTATATTGTGAAAATCATGAATTTATTGAAACAAATTAATGTAATTGTTTCATTTATGGCCATGTGTTTAATTTAGTTTACTTCATTGTACTATTATACAGAGTACTATACTCATTGCACTAGGCAACATGAAATTTTCAGCCTTGAAATTTAAACAGCTAGTTATGGATTTCTATTATTCTTAAATAGCGTTGACGGTTTTTATTTTTGCTTAGTGGTTAACAGCAGATGAAACAGTTGGATGAGTTGGCAATTGGAAACATTGTAGTAAATTCACTCGCACAATTTTGTGACTAACCACTATAGTAAGTCTCTTAGATAAATCTTTGGTTGAGAACTATATATTTATGAACGGTGCATTGATCACTTTCATGTTATTAATAATCAATATTTTATAGCTTTGGACACCAAGCAGTCTGTACAATGAGGCCTCGTTCTGGGAAAGAGTACCAACAAATTGACTCAATTTTGGATACGGAGTTAAAGGTAACAACATGTTTTACCTGATTTTTATTAAAAAATCATGGTTAATGATGTAATTACAAGTTGTAATGGGTCTCCCTCACAGACCACTTTAGTGTAGTCTCCAGCTAAAATCTCATTTAAATTACCATAATCATACCAATTACCATATATCTGGAAGTTTGCTAAAAAAAATACTACACAGAAATTTTATAAATAAAGTAATCATAAGTTAGTAAAATCACGCTACTATCTTGCACAACAAGAATAAAGTATTGCAAGAGATAAGAGGTTTATGTTTTTTTTAGAAATTTTTTTATCAATGAACTACATAATGCAATTTATGCAATAAAGAGGCATGTCCTTTATGTGGTTTTATAATTAATTATATTATTTGGCACTACAATGGACCTTAACCACCCTTAATGGGACAAGAAACTGAGGCAGATAACCAGAAAGTCAGTTACAGTGAATAATACCCAGAAATGTAAACAAAATATTTATCATAAAAAGTCTGTTTATAAAATATTTGACATTTTATGAGAAAAAAGTTATCTACTTTTGTTACCTGAGCATGTATTTCAGATTTGACTTAGATCTATCTATCCTAGAAGGGTTAATCCGACCGACATAAGGGTTATAAGCACATTAACTGTATCAAGATCAAAATTTATCCCAAATTTAATTTTACATTCTTGAAAGAAAACAGAATCTTAATCAGGATTTTATATTGCAATCCAAGGAAAGGACGTTACAAGGATGAGAAAAGTCAAATTTTCACTCAAAACAAATATTCTGTAGGGAAAATAAAGAAAACCTCCTTATCATGGGGGTACTCTGTTATACAAATGTAAAATTAACCAGGATTTGAATTTAAACCAAGATGGTGATGAAATTAACTTTTTCAGAAAATTCAACAGTCCACACCATCAGTTGAACCATCATCATCGCTGGATACAAAGGAAGCGACCTTATGAGATGTGAATGTTGTTCGGATAGCTCAGGTGTATTTTATTCTAGTCACTTAAAAAACATTAAGCAATTTAAAAAATGTACAGTGATTATCAGCGTTTTATATTGATAGTTTTAAAATCTGTATATCTATTACAATATTAGATAAAAGGCCTAATAAAATTTTAATAAGTGAAAGAAGAGAGCTTACTTTTGATTGTTATTCATACATATCAGGTGTTAAAAATTAGTAAACCTTAACTAGTTTACATTTAGTTTACTGTACCATTATAAGACAAACTTTACAAGCAAGAGTTTAAGTATTATATTCATTATTCTCTGATCGTGGGTGTAAAGAAAAAATACTGTTATTTTCATAACCTTCTAAGCAATAATTCAATATAATTAAGGGATGTTTAAATTTTTAACCTATTGTCCATCTTACATATAAATTTAAGTAGTGACAATTAAAATCTTTTTTAGATAATATATCTGTTTTGATATTTAAAACTGAACAATACATGATGAATTTTAGGAAATGCTAAGAATAATGTTGTAATTAGTCATTGTTGTCCCATTCTTTATAGTTTGAAATTAGTAACTAAGTTACTGACTGCTGTCCCATATATTTTAAGAAATCTCTGGTATAAACAACAATTAAAAGCAATAGTCGCCACGATAACTCAAGAGGCAAAAATTACAACTTTCTAAAAACTAAGTTTACTCAGAAAAGCAAACTTGTTCATTTTTTTAAATTCTCAAAAAAATATTGCAATGCAATAATTGAAAGAAACAGCAAACAAGTATTTGAATAAGATTGATCTAATGATGTTGACATTTATCTCTTTTTGACATTTTACACCAGCTTAGAGAAAACAAAAACATAAAATTCTCTTCTACATTTAGGATTTTATCCATCTGTAAATTTTGAATTGGTCTTGTAAATTTACTTAAATTTAAAAAATTAAATTTTAAAATTAATTTAAATTTTAAAAGTATCCTCTTGAGTGTAAAACAAATTATATCTACTGTAATATGGTACTGAGGAAAAAATATTAAGTTGCTTTACAAATGATTTAAAAATTTAAAATTTTAAGGTTGGATGAAATGATACAGTAGAGACCTGCAAACCCGGACTAATGTAGACAGAACGATGCTCGGGTTTTTGAAAATTCAATGTCATGGAGCTTTAGCATCTTGGAACCCAGTGCACTTTACTGCTCTTGCAGGCCTCCCAAGTTATATGGAATTCCGGGTTATCGGGACTGTACTGTATTGAGATCATAGCAATAACTGTAGTAACCTTTCAATAGCCACCAATACCAAGACAGTCTTAGCCAAAAACATTTGATGAATAATGTATTTCTTGGGTATCACTCACCTATTTTGATTGTCCTCAGCTCGGGACTTGTCAGGATTTACAAACAAAACACAAAACACGACACACTAAAACACTTATAAGTCGTAGAGTCGTGGTTCGGTGTTCGGCCCGCATGCGGGAAAAAAATAATAAGTTTTCTGTACCCTGAGGAAGCGGGACGTTTTTCGTTAGTTTCGGTCCCGCGAAACGTCGGTTTTTCGTCACTTCGGGATTATAAGTGTTTTCGTGTGTCGTGTTTTGTTTGTAAATCCTGACAAGTCCCGAGCTGACGACAATCAAAATAGGTGAGTGATACCCAAGAAATACATTATTCATTGAAGATACCTCACCAAAAACATGCCATTCAGAAATACAAAAACATTTGATTAGACAGCATCCTATACAAATTTTTGTGATTTGTATTGAGGGTCATCTGGTGAAAAGTGGCATTATCCTGGTCTAAGCGGTAGCCTTTATAATATTGTTTCTGCATTACAGTTAATTCATTCTTGAAGATGTCAGTAAAAAAATAAAGGTTATAAAATATCCATAAAATAAAGGTTATAAAATATCCATTTAAGTTTACCTTCCTTAAAAGAAAGTAATTTAAACTTGTAGATTTAAATATATGTAAATATTATAATTAATTATTAAATATAATTCAAAATTAATTTCACATATGCAAATTGTATTTGAGTTCAATTCCGAATTCCTAAGAACATTCCAATACCTTGTTTATGATGTTTATATTTATCAAGGAATGTTTTATAATGCTTTGTAAATAAAATGTTTGTACATTTTACAGTGTTATATATTTTCTAGCCCCCTTGCCTTGGTTGTTCAGTTTATTTTTTATTTTTTCTGTGAGTGATTTGAAGGCACTAATCACAAGGTAAATGCACCAATATTTGTGAAAATCAGACTATCAAGACATTTCTTGGCACCTAACGGCCAAACCATGATGCCAAAATTATCTCAGAGTAGTCCCCAGTTTTTTCTTTTCTTTCAATTTCTTACTAAATTTTAAAGTAGAATCAAATCATTTTAGAGTTTCTTACCCAAATTAGCTATTTGAATACAAATTTTACCATATGATGAATCTCAAATGACAGAAATAATGTACTTCTACATTAGGTTCTCTTTTAAGGTTTTGTGTGGAAGTAAGTATTTTCCTACTTCTAATTTGGCTAAATGATGTGATTAGAAAGGTAGAGATAACTCACCGTCTGATAGCAATCCGGATGATTTTTGGTCCTAGTGGTGGACAATTGTTTCGCCCCTATTCGTCAGGGGCATCATCAGCACAACTTCCGTCTTGAGGTTAAAACATAGCGAACTTGATGTTCTTGTCAAAGGTTAAAATCAATAAATAAACAAACACTGAGTACACACGAATAACACACACGAAGACATTTACGACACGACACATATTTAAAACGCTCCCCCGATGGCAAACGGCACATTTTACTCCGCACGCGTGCTTTCACCGGCCGGTACTGAGTGACAGTTTCGAACAGGTATGCCACGGCCTACTGTATCGCCAGTCCATGCGTCACCAGCTGGTCGTATATCGGGTTCGCTGCGAATCTAGTTTGGACATTTATCAGACGCTGGGGTTGAAGTTTACTTGCGCTGTATATTTCTAATTCCTCTAGCCTGTCTAGCCTATGTGATTTTCGACAAACATGCAGGACTTCCAAACCCTCAGAAATTGGTTGATATGCATGGCCTGTGTCTCGTATGTGGGTGGCGAAATTAGAACTATTAGGATTAAATTGTTTCCCACTTACTGCCTTAATATGTTCTTTATACCTAGTCTCGAAATTTCGCCCCGTCTGCCCTATATAATAGGCCTCACAATCACCGCAGTTGATCTTATATACACCTTGCTTCTCATTCACATTACGTGGTGTACTGCTCCTTGGAGGCTTCAGAACCTTTGACAGTTTGTTGTTAGTTTGATAAGCTATAGAGACAGGTGCGTGCTTAAAAATCGAACTGGCGACTTTTTCAGCTGTTTGACTATATTCTACCGTGATGTATTTGTCGATCTCTGTGTTTTTTACTGTGGGAGGCTTAGATAACATTTTTTATAAAGTCGGTCAATTAATGAGGGTTTGTAGCCGTTTTGTTGAGCAATGTATCTGATTGTTTGTAGTTCGCTGTTCTTATCTTCTACTGATAACGGGATTTTTATGAGTCGGTTGAGCATGAATCTGAATGCTGCCATTTTGTGTGAATATGGGTGATTAGAGTCGGAGTGAATGACCTGGTCTGTGTATGTGGGTTTTCTGTAAATATTGAAACTATGGCGTTGGTTAGTATTTGAGATGGTGATATCTAAATAATTTATCTTATTGTCTTGTTCTATTTCTTGCGTGAACTTAAGATTTGGATGTAGGCTGTTTAAGTACTTATTGAAAAGGCAGATTTGGCGAGCATTTCCCTTATAAAGACAAATCACGTCATCTACATATCTTTTCCAGTATACTACTTTCTCACTGTATCTGTTGTTGTTTATTACATGTTCGTATTCTATGTGGTCTAGGAAAAGCTCGGCTAGGATAGAGGAGAGGGGGGACCCCATGGCGAGACCATCATTCTGTATATAGAGAGAATCATTGAACTCAAAATAGTTTTGTGACAGAATTAGTTTTGTTAGATCCATAAGCTCATTTATTTGATCAGCATTCAGTCTTTTTGTTGTCTCTAAGTTTTCCTTCAGAATGTTGAGGGTTTGTTCTACTGGTATATTGGTGTAAAGATTTACAATATCAAATGACACCAATGATGCATCTTGTGAAATGTTGATGGTACTGATTTGGTCTATCAGATCTATGGAGTTTTTTAGGCTAGTGTTGGATTTAAGTTCTATGGAAGATTTTATGATTTTGTCTATTGCTTTGGCTAGTTTGTAAGATGGAGCAGTTTGAAAATTTACTAGAGGTCTTATTGGTGAATTTTGTTTATGGATCTTAGGTAGGCCTTTGAGTTTTGGTGCTATGGGGTTCATTACCTTAAGGAATCTTTTCTGCTCAATTGGGAAAAGGCTATTGCACTTATTAATTCCATCATTTATTTTCTTTTGGTACTGTAAGGTGGGATCTTTATTCAGTTTGGTTATATTATTATCATCTATGAATTGGGTTACCTTAGTTTTATAATCAGATTCCTTCATTATGACTATGGTATTGCCTTTATCGGCTTTAGTTAGTATTGCTTCATGGTCAGAAAGTTTTTCTTTGATTTTCCGGGCAGTAAGGCCAGGTCATTCACTCCGACTCTAATCACCCATATTCACACAAAATGGCAGCATTCAGATTCATGCTCAACCGACTCATAAAAATCCCGTTATCAGTAGAAGATAAGAACAGCGAACTACAAACAATCAGATACATTGCTCAACAAAACGGCTACAAACCTTCATTAATTGACCGACTTTATAAAAAATGTTATCTAAGCCTCCCACAGTAAAAAACACAGAGATCGACAAATACATCACGGTAGAATATAGTCAAACAGCTGAAAAAGTCGCCAGTTCGATTTTTAAGCACGCACCTGTCTCTATAGCTTATCAAACTAACAACAAACTGTCAAAGGTTCTGAAGCCTCCAAGGAGCAGTACACCACGTAATGTGAATGAGAAGCAAGGTGTATATAAGATCAACTGCGGTGATTGTGAGGCCTATTATATAGGGCAGACGGGGCGAAATTTCGAGACTAGGTATAAAGAACATATTAAGGCAGTAAGTGGGAAACAATTTAATCCTAATAGTTCTAATTTCGCCACCCACATACGAGACACAGGCCATGCATATCAACCAATTTCTGAGGGTTTGGAGGTCCTGCATGTTTGTCGAAAATCACGTAGGCTAGACAGGCTAGAGGAATTAGAAATATACAGCGCAAGTAAACTTCAACCCCAGCGTCTGATAAATGTCCAAACTAGATTCGCAGCGAACCCGATATACGACCAGCTGGTGACGCATGGACTGGCGATACAGTAGGCCGTGGCATACCTGTTCGAAACTGTCACTCAGTACTGGCCGGTGAAAGCACGCGTGCGGAGTAAAAAGTGCCGTTTGCCATCGGGGGAGCGTTTTAAATATGTGTCGTGTCGTAAATGTCTTCGTGTGTGTTATTCGTGTGTACTCAGTGTTTGTTTATTTATTGATTTTAACCTTCGACAAGAACATCAAGTTCGCTATGTTTTAACCTCAAGACGGAAGTTGTGCTGATGATGCCCCTGACGAATAGGGGCGAAACAATTGTCCACCACTAGGACCAAAAATCATCCGGATTGCTATCAGACGGTGAGTTATCTCTACCTTTATAACCAAGCAAATCCCTGCACCAGTAGTTACAATGGATGTGATTAGGTTAGAGAAATGTTAGTGTTATTAGACTGCTTGGTCTTTGTACTAAGTCTTGCCTGTTGGATTGAAGAATTAAAAGCTAGTCTGGTTGCCAAGGATATTATTACGACTAAGATTTATAATGACAAAATTTTACCTAACATTTTTTAGAGAAATAGCAAAATTAAACGAGTAATGAGTTTGAGAAACAAGTTGTTGGCATGGGGAGCAGCTTTATCGTGGCTCGGGTTCACTGCATACTACATATCAACTGCGAAGATAAAATTCTCTGTCAAAGATCTCTTACTGATGATGCCTGAATGTTGCGAAATGACCGATCTAGTAAACGAGGCCTACTTTGTATTTTCTCCTGAAATCATGATCAAACTATGTTTTTGTTTTGTGCTTTTACATTTTACCCTGTGGTGGATGACTGCAGGGGAAGTAGTGGAGAAAGATGAAACTACAGTTTCCAAAATTATAGATTATGTAAAAAAAGAAATTACTGACAAGGTAGAAATCGAGGAGGCTTTGTTGAACTGTTCCAAATCAATTGTGGACAATAAAGACCTGGAGTTTGAACACTGTACTGCTGTGATTGGAGCTAACAACGAGACACCAGGACAGAGAGTCGGAGGAGAGGTGGAGTGGGCTACAGGTAATAAACCACTTATAAACATACAATAACCTGAGACACACAGGGTAGAAAACTACTCATTCTGTAGAATACCTTACCTTTACCTTTATTGAAATGGCGACCTAACTCAATAGGTAGTTTAAAGCCAAGTATGAATGAGAGATGAGTGTAGAATGGGTTTAAAAATGTAAAGAGAGTACTTCAAGGTTATGTTTACTTTCGTCTAATTCAATTAGGGGCTAGCAAAATTTGTTAACAGCAAATGGTTACATTTACAAGGAAATTAATGAATAGTTTACAGTTAGACATTAATTTCTTGTAAAGTAAATTAATGCTAGCTCTAAATAATAGAAACATGACTAAAGTGTATTAAATTTAAATTAATTCACTGCTCCCAATTAGTTTTTATGGAATGGTTTAATTTTAGAATATGTCTATTTATGTTCTCTTGTTATTCATCCTACACTAAAAAATAGTACGAGAAAACATCTAGTCCTACAGATTTAGTTTCAATAATGTAACTTTTGCTAGGTCTATAATTTTATATACATTCCGTACATAGATTTTGAATTCTACACTGACGAGAGTTTTTGGTTGCAAGTTACATTTGTTTTGTCTCTGTCTATGTTCATCGATTTATCTTGCGCCCTGTGATACATGTAACATATCCTAATGTTTAGGCGAAACTACTTCAGAAGAAGAGGATGCTACCCGTGAAGTTATTGGGGCACATATACAAAAACCTAACGAAATTGAAGATGAAAAAATACTAAGGTGCCTAACATTTCCCGATGAAGAATTTGACGACATCATTTCTAAGAAATCAGACAAAGAGCCACATTTGACCCGGCACCCGTGTGATGCAGACGATGACTGTAGCAGGTCTGAGGCCTCGTCATGGCCATTCAGGGAACTAGAAGTAGAGTGATCATTGAGAGTTGACTATAAATTAGTAGTACACATTTCTAAGAATGTACTTTACAACTTTAAACTGTATTTATTGCAATAAAAAATAAAAATTTGCTTTTATTTTCTTAAATATATTGCTTCACCCAAATCTTCTCTGTTTTTATTACTCCCACAGGCTGAAGATGAATAGTGATTTTGGGAATAAAATATATGCACAGCAAAGATCATTTACAGTTACTAAAATCTAAAATATTTATTCAAGAAGTAAAAATGTACAAAAGTGTAAAGCATAAATATAAATGAAGTATAAAAATGTAGGTAAACAAAACTATTACCCTACAAAAAAGACTAGAAACTTGACAATATCATTTCAAGTGGACGGAAGAAAGTTATATACTTCTGTAGAAGATGGCATTGACTCTTTCAGCAAACTCGCCTAGAAAGTCAAATCATTCATATTTTAATCATAAATTAGAAATACTAATATTCATATCTATGAACACATTTAATATATATCAGTAGTGTCAATCAGTATTTGAGTGTATATCATCACAATATTGGCCATTGTGTTGTTAATGAGGTATTTTAGACAGTAACCAAGCTTACTTTACAAGAAATCATAACGTTTCTACAACACCTATCCATTACAATTTAACTTTGAAATAATTATAGGCATTTGTTACTGTATTGATATCTTCGTAACTTGCAATACACCCTTTATTAAACTAAAATTTAATTATAATATAAAATAATAAAAAACCTTGATATTTTTTAGTTGAGCAAAGATTCAAAGTGCTTCTAAAAGTACGGGTACTATGATTGGTTAAGAGGCTGTAAAAGGGCTCCTCTCAGAACGTCATGCAGTGCTTCGCCTGCTTCCATTTAGTGCCTTTTTATTTTAAGTCTGTCCAATGACAGTGAGAGAGGTTTAATAAAAGCTATTTGTTTCACTTTTGGATTTTTTACATTGAATCTATTTAAAGTTATTCAAGTTGATCAATTTTAGACCATCATAGCTTAATATGGATTGAAAGTTTTAAAAAATCTAAAATCAAACTAAACAGCCCAAGTCTTTGTTTTATTTAAAATCCCTCTCACTTTTATCAAACTTTATATAAAGGCACTAAATGGGAGCAGGCAAATCATTGCACAATGAATTTTTGACCCGCGAGACCCCTGATACTGACAGCCTCTAGCGGAAGACGACAAAACTGCTGGGCGTGCCAGCTTTGGATGTAGGCAATGAATAGCATCTAGGCCTACATTCACAACATCATCTACATTAGCCTTGGGTCTCGTATGTTCTGAAGTGTGCCAGCGTTTCTTCAGCCACAGTGTTTTACATTGAATACTGGATATTGATTCTTGCCCTTGAATGGTTGTGCAACAATGCAAAACTCATTCAATTAGTTCCTGTGATGGCCACTTGACTGCACAGGCAAAATAACTGCTCTATCCATTTAACCCCTTCTTAAATAGTTTAGCAAGGTGAAGGTAGGTAATACATCAAGAAAAGTATTCCCTATATAAGCGATGATATATTTTAGTATTACTAGTGGTTTCGTATCAACTTCTGTCCACTTATAATAATCTCAGAATTTCACTTTAAAATCATGCAAGGATGAGGTAAAATTTGCTCTATAATTAATATGGAGCAAATAAATGTATTACCTAACTCCTTCAGAGAAGATCATTGCACATAATGATGTAACAAATTAGCAAAAGAGACCAAGTATAACCAATGAATACAAAAATATAAGAAGGTTATATCCCATGATAAAAATTAGCAAACAAATTGTTTTGCTAGGAGTGCTGTAAACTGAAATTGCAATAGAAATAGCGCCAGCAGAACGTAGACCTAAACATAGTACAGTACACTGTATGAGAGAGAGAGGGATATATTAAATTTGTTATTTAGTATTGCGTCGTTAAAAATACTCTTTAAAAACGTAAGTTACCTAGCTTATTTGGTATCATTGGAAAGCTTTTTTTCAGGAGAATCGTTATTTTAAGCCATTATACCCTTTTTTGTTAGGACTTTTTTGTATGGGACTTCACACTTCTAATGTTATTCTAATGAAGATATTTTATTTAATCATATGAGTACAAAAATAAATAAAGTTATAACGTGCGTCGTCATTGTATCCCGCTATTTTTACTCAGAGTCCAAAATGAACTCTAAAGTGAGGGTGGAGGAAGAAAGTGTTCCTACATTAAGTGTGAGAATAGGTCCAGTAATGGAAAACTGTCATAGGTTATGTATAATTTGTGAGTTAAGTGTGTGAACGAGAGGGATTCTTTGCTGGTCACCATCTGAAACGAAGTCGGAATGTAAACTGATTAATATAAGTTATTGTCTCGTGCACGCTCTCGTGGTGAAATGCACCACTACGTCGACCGAAACTTTCTTGACCATTTCTTCCATAAGACGTGACATTCTTTATATTTTTGTATTCATTGGTATAACCTTAAGGTGTGCCAAATTCAGTACTTGGAAAATTCTGATGAACTTAATAAACTTCACCTTAAAATGTTTTTATTTCTAAAAACCTATAATGATTTTTAAAGGTGTAATTGATCATTTATTTACAAATTTTAACTTACACTGATAAAAAAAGTTTCAAAGTATAGTGTAAAGTTATGACTAAAATATGAGTTACCTTTTATGTTTTCCTTTCATGGTAGGTGCCTCTGAGGCGTTCAGGAGGTACCAGCTTCTCCAGATCGTACACCTGATGGGGATAAACAGATATTGGGATGACAGGTTATAGGTGACAAAAAAGCATATTGTAAAAGCCTTTGATGAGGATGGAAGTTGAATCCAATTAAATATATTGAACTGCTAGACGTTTTCCTTAAATTGTTTAGGTAATTTACAATTAATATACAGCAACTTATAATCAAAATGGTGTATTTATCAAGCCTGAAAAAGTGTTTTCAAAGCCTGCTACTCCAGCGATACCTATAATAAATATAATCTAATTTTATATAAAATAATGTTGTTAATGTAGAATGGTATAAGATGATGTTCAATCATTTATGCGTCACAGCTAAACTGTACCATAAGTAAAAAGATATATACTTGTTTATTATTTGAAAAATGAGTGGTAGTTTCAGTCAACTATTTTACACAAAAATTCTAATGATAGAGTTTACAGGTTGCCAATCAAAGCAGATTTCACTATTTTTACCTGTTCTTTTAATGCTTTTTCCCTGATGACGGCATTTTCCAGGAGAACTTTCACCTTGCTCAGAAGTTGGCATTTTTGAGCTAACTGTGCTTTGGTGATTGTCAATTCTTCAGCTACAAAATAAACATTCAAACTTTACAACAAAAAGGTAACATTTTTATAACTAAAATAATGTATATTTATATTTATATGTAAATATATAGTATGTAAATGTATATAGTAAATATATGTAAATGTATATTTTAGTTATATATATAGATGTATATTTATAACTAAAATATACATCTAAAATAATGTAACATATTCTCAGTTTGGACTACCAAACTAAGACCAAAATTAATAAAAATTCATCGTGTTTTTAATTGCCTATTTCTAGGGCTACTATTATTTCAAGACCTCCATTACATAGTAGATGGTTATTTTATCTGTTCCACTTGACACATCTTTTTAATGTAATCAGTATTCAGTCTTTTTAACTTAGTAATAGTACCAGGGGGGCCGAGCTTATGCTCAAAGTGTCACCCTACTTTCTTAGACAAAGCTCGTTTGCTCCACTCACTCGCCCTCTTTCTTTTTTGAAATGTTTGCTTCGCTCACTCGCCAGACCAATAGGTGCATTACAGTATAAATTTTTTGAACCACGGGTTAACTATTTAACACATATGTGATAGTGATACAATTATCAGTTGATTTTTATGTTCAATTTAGTAGCTACAAAAAATCTCAATAAGGATAACATGGGAACTTTGAAGTGCTTGAGGACAAAACTCGGATTTTCCCAGCCATGGGACCAGCTCCAATCGATTTTTGTGGTTAAAACCCCCTTATTAAAAAAAATAAAAAAAAAAAACATTGGACGGAAAAAAATTTTGCCCTTACAAACAGTACTTGTTTTAGAGTATAAGATAAGATAACTAACTATCTTAGGCTATTGTCTTTCTTTCAATGGTTTAGATTAATTAAGGCTAGCTAATGACAATCTGACAGAAACTATAGAAGGATAACAAACCCATATTCGTTGAAATAAATTCTTGATTCAAGATACATCGTTTTGATCCATTCTAATTATTTAGTTTGGCAATAAATGAACAAAAATTGTTCAACAATTTAGCCAATTTATGTAACTTTTACTTCTCTCCTTGCTGCTTGTAATAAAACACACATAAAACCTAGCAAACTTTGGTTAGATGTACACTTTTCTGAGGTATACTTTTTTAATATTATTCTTGACAAGGGAAAAAGTACAACTAAATTCTATAACATATTATCACTTTCTAGAATTTTTAAGTTGGCCTAAAAACTAAATATCAATGTGGAGATTACATCTACAAGGAAAAAATTTTAGAAAGACTTCTTGTTAATAAAACTGACAAACTCACCCAAATCGTTGTGTTCAAACAATTTTAGTTTTTCTTTAGATTGTTTCAACTCTTCTTCTAAAGCAGAACATTTGTCTATAGCATCAAGATAATTCTCCTGACATCTCTGAAGCTCTATTTGAAGTTTTTCAACATATCCCTGAAAACATATACCACTACACTGGTGCTTAGCGATTTATAACAGACGCATACAATAAATGGGTGAACTATCACAAATATGCTAATTAGGGCATATATTGTTACTGAACAATACAGACACCAATTTCCCGTTCTAATATGTAACCAGGTAAAATCAATGGAACAAAAAATTTTTACCCTTACTCCAGGCAAAAATATTGTTAACATGATTAAAAAAACGTAAAACAAACTAAGTTATAGTTATGGATCTTTTCTAATACATTTCAAACACAACATTATTTAGGCATTTTTAATTAAAAACTCATCTTAATTTGTTTTTAACAAAGATCAATGAGTTTTGCTCAGATTGTTTTTAAGCCTAGTGATGTTTGATTTAATTAAGTATTTTAAATTTTATTGCTGAGTATCTTTCTTGGACAGTGTAAATTAGGCCTACATGATTTGTTTGTATACACAAAACTATTTTGTTTCTGATTGTTTTTAAATTCCAAAGTATAATGCATGAACAAGTAAAAATATCACTCAAAAGCTCACTGATTTGATTGGCTTGCATCATACTACCCAGTGGATTTTTGTTAAATAAATTTCAACCCACCTTGTCGTGTACGTCACCAAGTCTTGCTGCATGAAGCTTCTTATTGTCTGCTTGAAGTTTTTCAACCACTCGCTTCAAAACTATAACCGTCCTCTCAAGATCTGCCCGATTCTTTCCCATCTTGGATTTTCCCTGTAACAAAAGTTGCATTTAATTTTCAAAGTCAGATGTATCATTATTATTGAATGTCATCTGTATAACTCTTTAACTTCTTGTAACTTTGTGAATTCAGTCTGTCAGTCTGTAAATATTCTGTAATTCAACATTGAGCTCAAATCCCTGTAATATAGGTCTTACCTTTAAATTTTTATTTTATTATTGGCAGTAAATTGAATTTAAAGTGATCATCATGCACCTAAAAAATTTTAATTCCTTCTGTACCTTTCAGTGTTTTATTACATGTGTAATTAGAATAGTAGGATAACCAGTTACGTTAGGGATGAACTAACATTTAAAAATTTTTAATATTTAGTAAAATTATGAAAAAATGTATGTTTTACCTTTGGAGAGCTCCTTACACTTTCCGTCTCTGAATTAAAATCCCTGTGTAAAAAAAGAACATTAGTTCTGTTACATGCAGGTACTGCAATAAATATTTCTTTCAAATCTTAGTTTTTTCATTAGTAATTTTCTTATGTAATTAAAGTCTACCCTAAAGTATTTACCTAATGTTAATAATTTTTTTTTTAGTTTTTAAGTTCAGAACTTATTGCGACTTTTGTATTAGTCTACATTTAGTAATCAAAACCATTCAAAAAGAATAAATAATTTTTCCTACAACCGCGCGTAAAGTTTCAGTTTACGCTGCGAAAACCAATCGTAAAACAGCTGTTTACTGAGAAGCAATCGATAAAGTCTTTGAATGTCTTTGGAGCGAGCATAAAAGTGTTTAACATTTACTTTATTACGCTCACTAGCTGATTGCATTGATACTCGGTGCGCTACAGCGCTCCCTTCCGCTGGCGCATTTAGCTACAATGGACGTGAGTAGCTGTGATTTTATTTATCGTTTACGAAATTAAACCTGCAGTTGTAGGAAAAAATTTGTATATATGTTGCGTGTAAAGTGTCTTTCTCACTTTTGCCCAAAATACCGCACTCCGCTATGCGTCGCACGTAATTGTTTAGCTCAATGGAGAAAGACCTACTTAACGCTCTTAATACATAAATAACTATTTTATGGTAAGACAGTATAATGATTTATTTTTGATTTTTTACGCTTTATGATAGAAATTTAGAGTTTCCTTGTAAAAATCTCTTAATAATTTACCTATTATTACTGATATTTTGAAAGTAGTTGACCCCAAATATTACCACTGCTCTTTTTTGCAATCTTTAAAATGAATCAACAAGGAAAAGTAGGTTGTCATTTAAATTTTTGAGAATGGACCTCTAAATCCCAATTTTGGTTATATAGTGGTCATAAACTTGGCAGTTTGAGTGAGTACTTGTATACTTTGTGTAAATTTTAAACAGCTATGAGTAAAACGTGTTACATAGATATATAAGACATACAAGACATACTGGCTATCTCGGGGGGTCAAATCAGACAAACGGCACTTCTCCAATTGCATCTTCAGTTCTAAATTTTGAGCCTCCAGTCTTAGATTCACCTGCTGCAGTGCACTCTTGCTCTCGATGAGTCGTTCCACTTCTTCAGCCAGAGCTGCTTCACCCTGGACACAATTTATATTGAATCTCATTTCCTTTTATCTTATTCAGTATATTTGAAATTTAAATGGGAAAAGTACACTTTTTGTTTCAGAGAAGATTAAAGTGATTACTTAAAAACATTTATGGTTCTAAACAATGATGTAACCAAAGTATATAGAAACTTCAAGATCAACTATAAGTATAGTAACGAGAGCATTTTGGCTTAAAACCACAATCCTATACTTAATACTAATAAAATTGGAGGTAAAAGATATCAAAGATTTTCTAACATATTTTTTTCCTTTTTTCGACCATCCGTTGTTATCTTTTTACATCCTGTTTTTTATTTTCTTTAGAAGCATCTTTGTCGTCATTATGAGTGTGGACGGATATTAATAATTTCCTTAATTTATATAGACATTTTATTGAGTTTTTGTCTTTAGATTGACAGGGAGTTTCTTTGTAAAATGGCATCCTAGGTACGATTGTTTATGGTGAAATGGCAAGTCAAATATTTTTGGTGATTTGTACATAAATTAAATAATTAGTATTGCATAGATAATATGATTATTTTTTATTGTACTGTATTCCATATTACTTCAAGAAAGTCAGTGTTGTCCGCTTCATCAGGCCACACATCACCTGATGTGATGTCATACGATTTGAATAAAGCGACTCGATTGGTGCTCATGACCACGCCACTGCCCTTCCATCTTATTCCTGGATCACCTCATGTCCTGAACCCCGACCAAAAGTCAGTTCCCCAGCAGCTCCCATCCATCATGTAGCCCGGTCAGTTTTAAGTGGTTCAATCGTGTGTATCATTTCATTTACCGTACCCGCGCTTCCCTACACGACAATACTGTTGTACTTTTTAAGTTTTATTGGAAAGCTCCTGTATGTCAATAACTTTTAAAACCTTACATGTAAACCTGAGTAAGTAAACAAAGAATCTATAGATCTGCAGAAATATGCAAAATACCAGAAAACTCGCAAAGCTCAATAATAAATAATATTTTACAAAGTCAATGATATTATACAAATACAAAACTGAGATGTACAATTCAAACAGAATAAAATAAGTGGAGCCACTTGCACCTTCTGAGCCACTTTTAGAGTTGCGATCTTCCTCTCCTGAGCTTCAATGACGTCCGAGAGAGACGAGCTTTGCGTCTTGATCTGATTGGTGAGCCGAACGGCCCTGAGCTCTTCCATCAGCTTGGCTCGGTCCCTTTCCAACTCCTCCACCAGGTTTTGAGATACATTTGGTGCTGAAAAACATTTTAAAATGTTTAGGAAATTAATAAAAAATTAATCAGATATTTTATAAAATTTAAAATACCATTCTAATTTTAAAAATCTTTTGAAAATTAAGTTTTAATTTCGGAATCACTCAACTTTTATTGTCTTTTTAATCATTAATCAAGAATAAGAATACATGCATAAGTATTTCGTGGGTTAATAGATTCTCATTCTTAATTAAGTTAAAAGGTAATAAACAGCAACAAAGTAAAAATAACTCACTTTTTAAATTTTTCAGCTTTCCCTCCAAAGTGATTTTCTCTTTCTCCAACCGTAGTATAGTATCCTTAAGTCTGTCGATATTTGCTCTCAGAGCATCAATTTGACAAGTTTTTTCTTTGAGTTGAGTCTTTAGTTTCTCATTGCTTGCCTGCCATCTCTTTTTTTCTTCCCATTTACCAAATTCTTGATCACACTAAAAAAATAGTTTTATGGTTATTATAAAATTTCAAATGTACCTTAAATGATATAATTCGTGGATAACATAATATGACATAATATATTGTGGATTAGTAATTGGTATTTTTTTTTTTTTTTTTTTTTTACTAAAAGTTTTTTATCCTAACCAGTAAAATTAGTTTCATTTTGTTATTTCGGACAATACACATTGTAAAATTGAAATTTGGAATCTCAAAATCGAAAAGATTTCTCTCAAAATTTCTGATTAGTACTAATTCAGTGCTTCAAAAATTACTATTGTTCTTTTGATATGTCATTCCCAATATTAATTCCATTCCATTTTCAAAATAATTATGAAAAAATAAATGTTTCACATTCGGGATTCAAGTTTTAGTTTCAGTAAGTTTTAAACTCATTGATTCTTTTTAACTCAGACATTACATTTCATGATCTTTTATTATTTTTTTTATACAAATTCTTGATACTGATGAAAACTTCTGAAAAATTTGATTACTCATCAGAAATGGTAAGTAAGACACCAAGTAAGAGAGCCAATTGAGTACATAAGTGTTAACGATGAGTAACACACCTTTGATTTATGTATTTCTTTTCCTCTCTGCACAACCACTTGGTAATCTGCAACTTGCTCCTCCAACTGTTTGATTTTCTTTTGTAAAACTTCCTCTCGAGCTGTACTAACGACTTCGGATTTGGGTGTGCTACTTTGCCTTTAAAAAGACATAAACCAGTTCAGCAATACAGTATAAAAATAATTAGTATAAAAAAATCTATTAACAACAGTCAAAATTATTCATTTATATTTACAGTAGCGTACCACTAATCCAAACTATAAGTTCCTGTTCGGTTTAGTGCATTTTTGGATTAAGCAGACATTACTTACAGGTTCAGTAATGCCTAAAGTATGCATATATTTGGTGTAACAAATCATATCACTTAATGTAGAGTTTTTTTTATACCTTATTGTATTTAATTAAAGTTTTGAAGTGTACAAACATGTATATTTCAGCAACAAAGCAACAGTGATGTCTGAAATTTATCGTAGGGGCATCAGCTAATGCCAGTGCATTGTACTCAGAGGGTAGACACTGTAAAAAAATAGACTCCCCCCACCCTACCTGTCGTCTCTTTTCCTTTCCCACAGTCCAAATAAATATGAGTCATTAATTGGGTCATCGCACTTGGCTTTGTCGGAAACCAATTTCATTCCAAATCTGTTAAATTCCAAATTTGGTAATGACTATTTATATTAGTTTAGGCTTTCTCTTTTATTTTCATTTTGAGTTATAATACCTATTTATAACCTATTATCAAACGTAACTTAACTTTTGCATTTATTTTTTTACAGAAAACCATTTTTTTTAAATTTTTTATATATTTTAAGTTAACAAAAGAACCAATAATTACCCAACGGATTGTGTTCAGAATAAGCAGGAATCTACTGTGTTATAATTTTATGTATGACTTACGGGTAAACCTTTGGGGATATGAAGTTGTAAAAAAGATTGTTAAAACAAAATTTGTTAAAACATTTTTATGTTAAAACGATGGGGATTTCATTTAATTTTTGCCACATAGAAGTTTATTTCTAGTTTGTACTATGGTATACTATGAACGGTGTTTGACAACATCTGAGCTAGTAACATCAGATTTTTTCAAACACATAAATTTCAACAATATTCTGATAGTTTTTGTGTCAAGGGTTGGCTGATACAACCAAACTTAGTTCAACATTTTTTTCAAGATTGATTGATATAGGGCACAGAAGATATCTAGCTTTATTTTAAAATAAATATGAATTAGCAATGATTATAAGACGGGTGTTATGCAGTGAGTACCTTTGTTATAACAAAGACAAGCTGATTCTGTCAGGATTATTTAATCGCGTAATAAGATGGTCCAGTTTTAAACTGTAATAAAGCTATAAACTTTGCTTGGGTTCAGACCGGTGACCTTCCGATTACTGTTCTTGGCAAATAAAATAAACACTTTTTTATTAGCATGATACATGATCAGCAATGAAAACCAAACGTCTACAACACTCAAAAATATATTTACACTTGACCATTTTCTTCTTTCATATATTTCATTAAAACTTTAAAAAGCCCGTAGGGCCTAGCTCTGGGAGCCAATAGAATTAAAATCAAATCAAAATGGGATTCTGCTCATCTACAAGACAATACTTTTCTAACAGTATGTGCGGATTTCTCTTATGACACACATGAGCTGAGAAAAAAGGAGGAAAAGAAACATGCTTGCTTTAAAATATAGATATACTGTTCACAAATTAAATTTAAAAAAACTTAGATGTAGCGAAACACTTGCTAGTAAACCCGTTTTCATCCTTAAACGAGGTCTAACTTTTAATAATCTTTTTTGAGCGTAAACTTACACTAATTTACTGCCAGTATTCTTGTTGTAAAAATACAAAAGAGATACATTTATAGAGTTTTAGATCCGAATTTTAACAATAAAGATGTAGAAAAAAAAGAAAAAAATTATAACGCAAATGAGAGAATGGTTCAATGACAATGTTACCTAAGTGTAAGTTGTTTCCGAAGACGCTGCACCTCAGCTTTCAAATCGCTGTTTTGGTTTTGTATGACCTCAATCCGCTTATTGGCTCTTTCCAGCTCACCTCTCAGACGGTCCTTTGTGGCAGACACTGATTCCCTGGATTCGAGTTTGGCCTATCCAAGCAAAGAAAGACATCAAAATACCGGGTATCCACAAAGTCTTGCACTGATTTCATTGCTTTGCTGTATGAGCATTAATGTTGCCACAGACATCTTACGTTTCTTGTTTTCAAGGGAATTTAATCTAGTTTTCCTCTCTTTAATTTGGTAACACCTATACTCAGCTGATTAACAACTGAGTAACTGATAATGCACAAAAAAATCGTGATGGCCCGACTAAATTACCACCTTGTTCACCACACTACGGTAGCGGCCACGAAAAACCAGCTTTATCAGGCGGGTGACTGAAAATGCGATGTTGTCACATAAAACCAAAAGACGAGAGAGATTGTCGAAAATTGAGTACTTTGGTGCATAAACTGGCAACATTGAGCGGCGAGCATTGCCTGGATCATATGTTGGGTGTACACTCTAACGTGATCAAAATCGGCATCATTTAATAAAACAGATAAAAACATAAATAAAAGGCATATAATTGAATAAATAACCACAGGCAATTTGTCAACCTTGCAAAATCACTCTCCCCCCCTGATTTTGTAGCTGTGACTTTAAACCTCTTTGGATTTCTTTGAGTAAGGATTTGTCATTCTTTTTATTCTTCCTCAATTTTTAATTGAGAAACACTAAAAGAGATAATAATAAATGCACAATGCAGTAAGGACCATTACTATGAAATGTTAACTGAAATAATATAAACGGTTGTGAATAAAAAAACTCAAACTGAAAAGTCAACAATTTTTCAGCACACATAAAAATATATTGAGTTTGTGCATTGCTGTAAAAAACTTTAAAAGTCACTTGTTAAAAACTATAAATAAAACTTTATCTTGCCACCAATTGTTTTCATAAGATTCAGTTTCTTTATCAGGGCAGGACTTTATGGACAATGGACAACTGGTAAAACACTTATTTAATATGCTAAGGGGGTCATGTGCTGAGTGGGGATGTTATCCCTATTGGGATGTTAGGTCCGAAGGGCCATGCGGCCAAAGGCCTGAGGCCTATGGGTAAGTCTAGATTAGATGAGGTTTTTCCAATGAGGAATTGGGGTTTATACATATTGATAATTTTTTTAGGGTTTCTTTAGTTTATAAATTTGATTATTCTAAAACAGTTCTAGTCTACTTAACCCTAATATTTAATTGGTTAAATGTTAATTCTTTCATTGATAATTCATTCATTCACTAATTCTTTCATTGCTTGATTCATTGTTAATTTTTGTTTGATAATTAATTGTTATTCTACTGTTTGAGGTGGCTGTATTTAGTTTGTAATATCAAATTAATTTCTGTTAATTATATTTTTGACTGATTCTTAACATGTCTTTCATTTAATGAGCTACGCCCTCAGTCATGTAGTGTGGCTTCTCAGTGGCAAACTGAGGGCGACACTTTCGACTACAATATTGGATTGGTCAGGTGTAATTAATTTAGAGCTTAACGTAACATTTTTAGCCATGAAATGTGATAGTCCAAATGAAATTGCTTGATTTCAAGCAACAAGTACACTAGTATGAAACTAAAAAATCAAACAATAAGTGTAGCCTAGCACTAAGTAGTATAACCTTTAACATGAGTCTGGTAAAAAATAGTTTGAAAGCACTTTTGATAAGATAACACTTTTCAAACCTTACCTTGAGGTTGCAGATAATTTTATTTAGACTTTCGATTTCAGCAGATTTTTCAATCAATTCTGAGTTTGAATCTGTTAGGTCTTCTTTGCTCCTCGCACTGTCCAATCTAAAAAGAGTTGTTCTATCAGCATATAGTATTTGTTAAAAATGAGAATATCTTTAAACAGAGAGCATACTTAAAATTGGACTTGCATTTTAAGGAAATTTTTACCAACCACAAAGTAAAATGGCCTAGTGCTCTTTTCTTTATAGCTGTCTGTTACGTCTTCCTGGCTGTTTTGTTTATTGCTTATTCATAAAGTATAAACCACAACAGCTTTTTTCTTAACTGTTGAAGATGAAGGGATCCGTGCGCCGAACTCACATAATCGATGAGAGGTATGGTCCATCGGGCGACACTTTTTTGAAGAGACATTGCAGGAGCGCTTTCAGCTTCTAGCCATTTTCAACTGCAACTCCTCAACTGCACGCTCCTGCAATGTCTCTTCAAAAAAGGGTCGCCCGACGAACCATATACATCTCATCGATTAAGCTTTTTTATAAGTTTTAATATATTTATAATATTTTCCATTTTAGTGCCAGAATTTTAGAACACAATTTTCCTAAAATCAAGTTAAAATTTCTGTATGTTTCGGATTGCAACTATTTATTACTGGTTAAAATCTTCACAAAGGTTATTTTTTTAAACTTGATCCAGTACTAGAATTTCTGGTTCATTGAATAGAGGAGGAGGGGATGTGACTATTTAAACTGTAAACAAACACACTGGTAATAAACATGTTTGCATAATGGGTTTCATTCAATAACTTATAATTCCTGTAACTCCTGATCAGTGTTTTATTTTGGAGCTAAAGCTATAGCTTGCTAAAAAAAGTTATTTAATCAGTGTTTGATTTTGAAGCTACACTATGTCTTCTTAAAAACCATTTTGAGTAACTGACTAAAAGCCTCAAATAATATTACAAAGGCTGATAAACCAAGCGTTATGATTTAATATTATCAACTGGTCCATAAAATTAAAATTAAAATTAACTAAAAACCAAAAGGCTGCACCCAATTAAAACTTTATTAGCAAGGATAAACAGAGCCCTTCCTCTACTATTTCTGTCTCTCTTCCACATAGAGTTATAGAGTTCACTATACCAAACCCCGCTGTTGCAAAATCAGCCTAATACAAACCCTTTTTGTAAAAAAATACAGGTTTTTTCTTTACTTAAATCAGGGGAATTCCCAATTGTCGATATTACATAGAATTAGCTTTTATTAGATACAATTCCATCACTATTTAAGTTCCTCTTTTTGTTGTTTGATCGTTGACAAGCAAACACTTTCCCTGGCCCTATCGTCATTGAGTTCCTGTATCATATGCCCTGTTTGAGGAAAGAGTTTGCTGTTTGACGCTAGAGTACTCTTAATTTTTAAACAGAAGCTAAAAATATCTGAGGATTCATTTGTTTGCTATAATTTGGATTTTATTTATCCATTTTACAGTACTGTTGATCTGAGCTTTTAGGACCAGTCCCTCTTCAGTTTAGCAAATTTTTTAAATATGCGGAACTTGTAAATAATGTAATGTAAATATCTGGCATTACTTATGAGTTCGGCTTATTTAGAAAATTTGCTAAATTAAAGAGGGACTGGTCCCAATTAGTACAGAATAACAGGACTGTAAGATGGATAAATAAAAACCAAGTTATAGCAAACAAATGAATACTCAAATATGTTTAGCTTCTGTTAAAAAATTAAGAGTCGAAAGTACAACAAGCTCTCATGTATATTTCATCTACTGTCAACTATTGTTTAATAACGATATATCAAAAATCATTTTGTAAAATTTTTGTGGAACATTTTTATAGAAATCCCTCTGACACTATATAAGACATATTGTGCGTAGAAGAGTTATGGCATACTTTTTTTACAAAATAAGCAACAAACTTTGCTACTAGACTATTAGCGAAGAATATTTTTATTTTAGGTTTGTTAGATAACTTTTCATGAACGCCTTACTAAAAACTAAGGACATTAGTAAATAAAATTTTAAAAATATACAACATTTAAATTGTTAACTACCATGGAAACGAATCTATTTGCTGCAAAATTTCTAGTTCACAACACACATTACTAAATTTGACTAATCAAATTTTAGTTACTTTGTCTATTCTAGCACTATCTACTAAAGTTTTACTATAAACATTAATGGTCAAGAAGAGAAAATATTCACAAAAAGTTACTTTCCAAAATCATCAATACATGTGGTTTGTAGGCAATGGTAAGAAATGCATCACAACAGAAATAGAAGTTTGATAAAGGAGTTCTAGCGTGTTCTCTTAGGAGTGATTGAGTTTTAACAAGGTGAGTTTTAAGTGTCCCTGTGGATGATTTTTATGCTTCAATATTGTGCCTTTACTTTATTTTGAGTACATTATGATTTTTTAACCTCCCCAGTGACCAGGAGTCGTCAGAAGAACTTGAATGATGATATAATGTTAGATATCAAATTTAAAATCTCACTTAAACTTCATTTCAAGTGGTTAACTAAGCTAGAAGTAACAGGAAATCATCATTCGTGTTGATATCATGTTACAGGGATTTCAAACTGCAAACTTTTTACTTATTTCAATGAGTTGCCTTGTCAATACTCAAAGCAATTTTTATTTATTTATTTTTTTATTGTGATTGCGGACAAGAAAGACTTAAGTATGAAAGGAGGTATAAAGCACTAAAGCTAGCTAGTATTATATAGTGTTCAAACTAGTATTTAGTAAAATAAATTTTAGTTTAAATTTGTGAAAAACAAGCTAATATAATCACTACTTTGCTACTGTCCCAAAAAATTTTATACTATTTTAGTATTTTCTATTTTGAGTTTTATTGAGTTTATTGGGTTTTTATGAGAGTGTTTATAGCACAAAGATCAGGTGTTACTATTTTAGGGAGTAGAGAGGAATTGTATTTCCTTGTATAGCACCTCAACTCACTTTACCCCAATTGATTTACTGCAAAACCTAGACATTATAAAAAAGATTGTTATACAATACTCAAAGCAATTTTTATTTATTTATTTTTTTATTGTGATTGCGGACAAGAAAGACTTAAGTATTAAAGGAGGTATAAAGCACTAAAGCTAGCTAGTATTATATAGTGTTCAAACTAGTATTTAGTAAAATAAATTTTAGTTTAAATTTGTGAAAAACAAGCTAATATAATCACTACTTTGCTACTGTCCCAAAAAATTTTATACTATTTTAGTATTTTCTATTTTGAGTTTGTTGGGTTTTTATGAGAGTGTTTATAGCACAAAGATCAGGTGTTACTATTTTAGGGAGTAGAGAGGAATTGTATTTCCTTGCATAGCACCTCAACTCACTTTACCCCAATTGATTTACTGCAAAACCTAGACATTATAGAATGAGAAAAATCATCAATGTAATACTTAAAACAAAAAAAGAAAAATTAAGTTTTTTAAAACAACATTAAAAAAATATATGAACCAAGAAAGGGAAATGAAGAGTTGAAATGAAATAAAACTAAAACTACGCTGGAGGGATCAACGTGGAAGAGGCTTTTTGCTGCAATGTAATTTATAAATAATGTCCAAGAAACAAAGATTTTTCATTCACTTCTCTTGAGAAAATTGGAAAAATGGAAGAAAAACAACAGTCTAGTATAGGCAATGTATTCGTGAGGCGAATTACCATCTGGGATATCAAGAGCCATGGCAGTAAGACACTAAGTAAGTAATCTTAATGCCCCCTATAGTAGCAGCAGAAGTTTATTTATTTACTTTCCTCAAGCCTACGTAAAATTGTGCAGTGAGGATTGAGCAAGTAATACAGTATTATATAAAAGTAATGATATTTTTAAAAACCACCATTCTGAAAATTCTCCTAATCCAAACACAATTTGTGTAAAAAATACGGATTTTTTCTTTACTTAAGAACAGATTGTCAATATTACAAGGAATGTACAGTTATTGGACAGGATTCCATCTCCATGGCTGCTACCTGCAGCTTTTCCATCGTTATGGACAAACTTTACTACAATGTTTCATCGATATTTTCTGATATTTAAAGAGGTTACATCGCTAGTTTTCGAGGTCTGATCATCATTGAGCGTCAGCACCGTACGCCCTCTTAGATTGAACAGCAGAAGTAACTCAGTGAACATCTTGCAATATTTATGGATTCCGCCTCTTCTGGCAATTCACTGAACAGAGCAGGGTCCGGTCCCATATTATGCGGTGTTGCGTACCTCTGCTTCATCTCCTGTATGGTCTTGAGCCGCTCCTCGGCGGTGTGGGTCCACCGCTCCGTCGGCTGCTGCGAGGCACCCAGGTCCGCCGCCATGCGAGCCGCCTGCTCCCGGCACCGGGTCACCTCGTCCTCCAGGTGACGCACTCTGGCCAGGTACCGCTCCAGTATCACCTTCATCGCCGAACTCTCCCCCTCCTTCCTCTTCTTCTCTCTGGAAAACAGTCTTCAAGTGTAACCATTACACTTGTTTCACAGTTGCTTGTTATTTTTAATTTGGTGAGTAACTTGCATAATGGATAGAGCAGTTCTAATATTTAAAAAGATTTTATTTATTCGTCTTATTGGCCATAATTCCCTACTTTGATTGCTGAATAGGCTCATGTGCCAATGGAAAAAATTTGAGTCACTGTCAGTAAGAGTGCGCAAGTGTTATTTACGCCCTTCAATATCAAACAGAACTTAAAGTTAAGAGTTATAGCAGACAAATATGCATTAGTCTTAGACTAATATAAATAAATACAATGAGTGTCTATAGTGATTTATTTATTTACATTTTATCTTAAAATATGGCAGGTATTTCTTTTTTATTTTGGTTTTGGTTTTAGGTGTACTTGGGCACAAAAATAAGTTTAGAAATAGCCTCAACCCCAGGAATTTTTTCCTTTTTTTATTTCTGATTTAAATTCAGAAGTTTATTCTTGTTCCACATAAGCCACTTAGTCCCTGTGGCATAAAAATTACAAAAACTAAGGAAACTCCTAGTTCCTATTTTAAACCAGTGTAATACACTTTATCATCTGTGAAAACGAAAACCTTAAGATTATTGTTTTAAGGGAAAAGCACTAGGCTCAGATATTTCAGAGGAGAAAAAAGATAAGACTCGGCTTGAAATGTTGTGGTGAGCTGGACATAAAAACTAAGTACATTAATAATAACAACATGATAATGTATCTAGTCTTCCTGAATTCTATGTAATCTGTTGTTCTCTTTGAGTCTACAAATATCAGGTGATTATTATCGTGCGTAGTGTTTCTGCTTAGCTCATCATTACATAAAAGGTGAGTTGGCTGATTTCTTATTTTTTCTTCTCGGAAGTGAAACCTTTTTTAGAACAATCCATTGTTTGCAGTTATTGACCGCCCAAGATCTAAACTTATTCAATTTGACTGATATTTTTGTCACAGACAACCTGGGGTGGGTGACTCACTTGCCGGGAGAGGTGTCTCTCTTGTCCAGGGCCTGCTGCAGACTGGTCAGCTCTTGCTGCAGGTTGGCCACTGTGATGCTGTGCTCGTCACGACACTCCTGCAGCAAAGTCTGGTATCGCCCGATAGTCTCTTCTTTCTGGTTGACTATGTTTTGTAAACTGGCAACAGTTGCCTGCAAAGTCACTGATATTTAGAACAACACCATATTGACTAAAACCATTAACTATACTTACGTAAATAGTCTTCTCATAGCATGGGTTGAAACCGATTGACAGTAGTGCCGAACATGAAATACAAATGACATATAATAGGTTAATTAGTTCTACCACTTTTCTTAACCCTCTGCATGAAACACTTTATAATTGATAATTTTGTTTATGTTACGATTTTGTGTTTTGAGTACCGTACTGTAAAACTAGCTGAATGTATAAGAAGACATCAACTGCGATGCCTCTGGCGCCCGCGAACATAACCATGTCCAAATTTCCATTCCGGTATCAAATATGCATTGGATGAGAAATCTATTTGTGTTTGTGTAGACTATAGTAAGGTTCATGAAAGCAGTCTGATGGAAATTTTAACAGCTTTTTCCCCCCTCACCCTCTCTTGCCCTGCAATGTTGTCATTTGTGTTTATGTTTGCCAAGTGTAATACAGTATAAAAAATGTGTTTCTGGTTCTGGGTAGATTGGCAACAATGCATCAACTCTCATCGGACTATTTTCGTGAACCTTACTTTAGTCTATGTTATGACTAAGGAAATATTTACCAAGTATGGTGATCGGTCATTTGCCAGAACATATGTGCAAGTAGTCCCTGATTTTTATGAACTGTTAAAATTTAAATTGTTACTCAACAAAAAACAGACTAGGGCATTGTTTAACATTTCATTTTTAAAAGGAATGCTGTACAAAGATGAACCAGCGATGGACTCTTGAACAAAACTTTAATCTACTCTTTTCAACTACATATAATGATTGCTATATTTATACGGCTTTAAATAGTTTTGCCAAAATTGAGAATAGAAAAGTAGGACTAAAAATAAGTGGGAGATTCATGAAAGAAATTATTCTTTGCTAATATAAAGCAATAGTCATATTAAGTACATGTACAGAAACAGAAAGGTTTATGAGTTTAACTTAACTTAGTAGTTTTCATCACTAGGAGCAAAAGTGGGTCTTTTAAAAATGATTACACTTTAAAAAGACACTTTTGCTCTGAGTGATGAGCAACAGTTGTTATCATAATGCAGAATTAGACTTTTGATGGTTAAAAATATTAACTATAAAGTTGTATTTTCAAGGTTATATTTACAAAGTGCAGTTGGTTGTAAGAACGTGAGACAGTTCGCCAGGACTTGTGCTACACAAGGGCAGTTTAACAGCATGAAATTTAAATGAAGACCTTAGTAATGATTTTAATTTATATCACTAGCTATAATGATTACTCCACAACATTTTGCACGAGCACGAGATACAACCAACCTGCCCATATGTAGCATATTTTCTGGTGGGCTGTATCACATCTCGTGCAACCAACTGTACCGTGTAAGTACTAGGCAATGTTTACATTTCTGTTATTTACAAACAATGCTCTTTATAATGTTTGAAATTCTAAATTCAGCACCTCAAAATTAATTAATGAATAATAAAATACTTAGCAAACAGATGACTTATCAGTCCTAGGACCTAAAAAATATTCCAGCTGATTTTTTAGTCCTAGGACAAAAATGAAACGGTTTTGGTACTATTGAGAGAACAAAAAACAGGCTGATTTCGTGCAGAATGATTAAAAAAATTATGTAAGATCTGTTCTAAATAATTATAATAGACCCTTAGTGTAGTAAAATTAAGCCAAAATATGGCTGGAAAATGAAATAATTTTTGGGCAGCGCATTTTTGCTGAAATGTATTCTATGCCATCCCCTGACCTCCCTCAGAAAAGTCCCCTGAAATCCCCAATGGGCAACATGCCTAAAAATGATGGGATGACCCACGTGGAGTCAGAAATAAATCTTTCTTTGACCAATGGGTTTATGTACATCCAATTATAGCTCTTAAGTAGTAGAATTTAATGCCGCAAACCCCATGTTGTTGTTATTGGTGGATAAGGAGACCCCGGCTGAACCGTTGAGCACGTCTGCCTCTAATGGGCATTTTGCGCAAGCCCCCAGAAGGATGGGATATTGAAGGAAGAGAAAGGGTGAGGCACGGGACAGACTGTCCACTCATGTTCCAGCTAGGGGTTTATATGCCCGTCGCACTCCTCTCCCCCTGCTGTCTTGAACATATGTTCCAGCTAGGGGTTTCCATGCCCATGGCATTTCTACTCACCCCCTGCCGTCTACATATATTCCAGCGAGGGATTAACCATGCAGTTCACATTAACCCCCCACTGTCATGAACATGAATGGGGTTTGAAGGAAGGGAAATGGGGGAAACCCCATCTCAAAAGGTTGCCTGAGTCGAAAACGGCAGCCTGTCAAACTTTGAATAAAAATCAAATTTCAACCTAAACGCTTAAAAATGTAATAATTTTTTAAATACTTGACCTTTCGAGGTGCAGTTTGCGGCAAACGTTTGCTTTTACAATTACCTTTGGAAATGCGAGTAGCTAGTCATATGCTTATCATACTACCCTTGAACCACCCTCCACATGGACGTCCCAAAGAGAAAGTTAAAAAAAAATTTCTTAGACCGTAGCCATCCTATACATAATTTTAAGGGTCTTAGTAAGGAGAGTACATAGCCGAAAACCAGACCTCAAAAGGTCAAATATGTCGGAAGTTATTGTATTTCAAAGTTTTGATAATATTATTTTATTCTAAACTTTGAACGCCTGCCATTTCACTCTCGACATTTATATTGAGGTCGGGTTTACGGCATTGTATTCTACATTTGAAGACCTTTAATTTGATATATATAAACCTTCTGGAATGTATTTAAATTTAGTATGCTTAATATCAAAATTTAATGTTACTCCTTATGGGCCAACCCCTCATTTTTAAGCGTGATCCCCATATAGGATTTCTGGGGACTTTTCGGAGGAAGGTCAGGGGACGCCATAGACCACATTTAAAAAGAAATTGGCTTTCCAAAAATTATTTCATTTTTCCCGACTAATTTTACTAAACTACCTATCCAATTGGTATTAAACAGTTTTTTTCGGACCCCTTATTCATGTAGCTCATCCAACTATTTTACAATCTGTGAAACACATTACCTTCAAATAACCTTAACCTTCAAGATGCCTTAAGGCAGGAATAACCTTAAATACCTTCAAGGCAAGAACTTCTGTTGACTCTTCTTCAACTTTCTCCTTTTCTCGGTCCATTAAAGAAGTCTGAAGATCTATTAGTTCTCTTTCTTTATTTTTCAATTTCCTTTCTTTTTCGTCAAGCTGTTTCTTTAATGACTCCATTTTACTTTTCAATTCCGATATTTCCAGTTCACATTGATTTAGTTTCTTAGTTTGTTCATTCATCAGCATTGTAACCTAAAAATATTTTTGACAAATTTAATGTAAGTGAAATTGCAAATTTTCTATATCCTAGCCATCATCAACACAAAATGAACAAATAACCAAGTAAGTTTTCCAAGGTGAAATTAGTTGATTGGGGCCAATCTCTTTACTCCCACATAAATAAAATTACCAAAAAACACTGACACTTTGATGTTGAAATAGTATATGAAACATTGTTAATTGTCAAAAAACAAGACTTTGGAAAGCTGACGAAGATGTGTCCTCATATCAAGGGGTTACGAAAATATATATATTTTTTTTAGAATTAAATTTATTTTAAATGTACATTTAAAGAAAGGATTTTTTCTGTCCTAACCTCTATAATATTTATTTTTATGGTTAGTATATTAGGGATTTACAACTCATATAGGTTTCTCTAGATTATGATACTGAAAATATACCTGATTCAGTTGGTTGTTGAGGATTTTTATACTCTCGGACTCAGAGGCTATAAGTGGTTCTCGCGTGTCGGCCGGCTTTGGTGAAGTCATCGTCTCCTTCTCTTGTTTTGGTTCACTGGCTTGTCCAGGTGCTAGTTGTGTGTTGGGTTTACCCGGTGCAGAGTCAGTATCTATGGGTTGTTTTACAGGCTCAGTGTCATCTTGAGTTGATTTCTCAACTTCACTTGAAGTTATTGATGGCAAACTTTCAAGCTAAAAACATTTGAAAACTTACATTATTTCATTATTTTATTAAAATTTATTATTTGATTAACTTATAACTGGAAGTATATTATAAGCAATAATAAGTAACTTATAGTAAACTGTCTAAATAAACAGGGTCTTGCCGGATTAATGAAAATGCCAAGGTCGTGGCAAAAGTCATGTTTCCTAGAGCCTATTATTCCTCAACATGTATTGGTAATGTGGTATCGGTTCTCCACAACAATCTTACTTTCGAAAAGCGGCTGCAATTTATGGAAGTGGAGTAAGTGGCCTCAAATACTGATCAAAAGTAGCAGTAAAAATGATAAATCAAGTAGCAATAAAACTGTGGCAAAGGGGACAAAATAGTCAATAAACTGCGCATAATGCTTACATATCATGTTACATTACAAATGTAGTGATTAGCAAAGTACGAAGAGCACCAGACTACTAGAGGGAAGGACGGATGATGTGCTGGATTACTGAGAGTGCTGATATTAGAGCAGGAAATGTACGCTGGACTATGATAAAGAGTGTACTGATTTTTCAGTTACCACGTCAGCACATGCACCCCTTAGCAATTTGCCACACCCATAGAAACTTGGTTGTGCCTTTGTCGCTATGATATCCATACAATGTATAAATATATATAGAACATAAGTTTACGGACACTTCACCAACACTTGTAATAAATGGCCCAACACTAACACAATGGTTGTATCCCAGGAACGTGATTGGGATTTACCGCTCACTAACCAGAGCCCATAATGCCTTATTACTTGCCTTGGTTACTTGGGTAACGACGACAATTTCCGTTTTGATTAATCATGGGCAACTTCTTTGCTAACCCAAATATATGGCTAGTAATTTTCTGCCCACAAAACGGTAGTAAAGCCACCGATATATAAGGCTCAGGTTCCCTGGATACAACCAAAAGGTTAACTGCAAATGCGGGAAACAAGAATAGCGCTATGGACACAAAGGAGCATAGCCACATGACTAGGCGACATCTGTAGAGTGACAGCCTGCACCACGAAAGAAAATAGATGAGTTCAATGATTTGATAGTTGATAGTTCAAATGTAGCATACTAAAAGTAGTAAATTAAGTATGCTAAACAACTTACTAGTTTTTCTTCCCAAATAATCTGCTTATTTTCCCAATTTTTCTCCTGATTTATGAGTTCTTCTTGGAGTACTCCGCACAACTTTTCAATCCTTTGGAGTTGACCCTCAGTTTGAGTAAGTTGAGACTCAAGAGACTGAACTTGAACTTTTAGTTTTAGTTCCTGAAAAACAAAATTAGTGATAGTCTGAACGCCCTAAAAATTACTTAGTGATAGTCTAATTTCTATTGCCATATGAATCAGATCTTTATACAGTTATTGCTCCTATTAATTTTGTGAAGACAGTCTTTTGACAAATTAATGCAGAGAAAGGAAATGGTCAAGCTATATATGGAACTAAATTATACTATAAGACTAGCCATACTGCAACAGTTTAGATTATGTTTTTGAAGTTTATTTTTTTATTCAAGAATAAAGTTGTCAACTATAATTGGTGAGATTTTCTTCCTTTAATGTTCATTTTCACCATTTACATATTCAATCGTAATAATATCTTCAATTTCATATTTTTCTGTTTAGTTTAAGTAAAGTTAATTTCTATCCTTTTTTATTCAATAGTTTTGTTTAAAGAAGTAAAAGTTCTACATTGTCTCCCTGAAGGAAATTTTTATTAATTTTTCCGAGGGAGACGGTGAACTTTACTCCCGAAATAAACAATACAATTTTCCCCGCCTTAAAAACCCTAAGAAATAAACCATTGAACCAAGAAATAAACTCACTACCCATTGTTATCCATTGTGTTGATTATCTAACCTTGTAAATCTGAACGTCAATCGGAGCTTATAATCAGCTGGATTTTCGACTGCTCTCCGGAGTAGCAACAGCTTTGCCAGTTTTTTACAGCACTGTGTTGCTAGATTGTCAATATTATTTTTGCAGGATAAGTTTGTCTCCCTAGGGCTACAAAATAATACTTGACATGGTCTCCATAGGGAGACAAAGTAAAGTTTACTGCTAGACAAGGGGTAAAGTTTTAATTTACAAAACAGCTGGAGGATAAATTATTTTACAGCTACAAAACTGACTGAAACGTAACATCTCCTACCTGCAGCTTAGAGATGGTGCTGCCGTCCGCCTCGTTACACTTTTCCTTGACCATCTCCACCAGTCGGTCAACCCCAAGGGCTGCCGCAGCTGCCGCCATGGCGTTTGTCTTCTCGTAGCGTGCCTGGGCCAGTGCGGCGTGCAGGGTGTCGGCCGTCAGCAGCGGCAGATGGCCCAGGTAGCGGCGGTGGAGATCACTCACCGCGTGGGCCAGCCACCTACACACAGTGGTGCAGAACCAACTTCATCAACAACCGACCATGAAATGGCAAACATTCTTTAAACAAAGTTATACAACAAAGTTATATAACAAAGTTGTATAACAAAGTTATATAACAAAGTTACATCCGAGAAACAACTCTTTTCATGAAATGTTATACAATACCAATATCTAAGGGTTAGATATTTTAGTTAAGAGTCAGCAGTACCTCCGCCATCTTGATTTTTAGTCCCATAAGAACAATGTTAATTATAGGTATCTTTGAAACACTTTATCTCAATAATCCTGCATCCGATTCGCATGAAACCTGAATATGTTCACAATAATGGTATGGCGGTTCATGTGATGTGAATAGTTTTTTTTTTTTTTTTTTTTTTTAATAAACCTCCTAAAAATGGTTTAACATGGTTTAAAAAGGGTGATAATAAACATTGTTTTTTTCTCCGTTATTCGGGTAGATAATTTTTTTAATTAATTTTCAATCACGTCAAATGAAAGACACTGTGGTAACATTTAAAATGACATCAAGTTTGTAATTTTCAGACGAAAAACAAACTCACAGTTATGTTTCAAATTTAACATTGTTCTTATGGGACAAAATGCCGAAGTGGCGTAGGTACTGCATACTCTGAAATCGGTACTCGGAGCAAATACCTTGAAAAAAGAAGAAGTATTTCCTATATAATAAAAAAACCAATGGAACACATCCGTACAACTCACGATATAATCAAAACTCACGTGAAATCATACCCACCCGAATATAAACAAATATTTTTTTTAAATGGCCAACATATGCTGGAAACAAATTTTGTAAAAAGTACTACCTAGCAAAATTAAGAATGAGGAATTTGTACCTAAATTAGAATATTGAAGAGCTATTTGGTTGAAAAGGCTATGTATTCCATCGATCATTATTTCCAATTCTTTTTGTTAAGGAATTGTCAAAATATATAAATATGAATTACGGTGATTTTTACTTCGACTTTAACACTATATTTTTATTTGTTACTTATATGAAACACATATAGGCCTACCTGTATTTTGACTGCATCTCATTCTTTTCTGTTAAATACTGATCATGAATACTCTTCATTTTACTCTCTTGTTCCGAACAAAGATTTTGCAATTGATCAAATTCCTTTTTCAGTTCAGCCATTTGCTTTGATGTAGTCAGTTCACTCTCTTGAGCCCTCAACAGTTCTCTTGTCAGGCGACCTAAGGAAAAAATGATATTTACATCTTTAGTTGGAATTTATATATAAAAATTAATAGATTTAAATATTCAGTAAACTGTTTATTTATGTTGTAATAATCCCACTTAGACATAATTATTTGGTTTGGAACAAAAGATCAACGTTATAGACATTACTGATCTTTAAATTTAATAAAACTTTATTTAGTAATAATCTGCATTATTTTATTTGTGACTTGCTTCAGAGGAGTCAACAATGCTACAATGTATAGTAACATTACATCAGCATGTATTGTTACAACTTAAGTGGTAGAACTTTGGCATTTACCAATGGTAACTTTGTCTTCACTAGAGGCAGTCAGCTCAAGCACTTGACGTTGCAATGCATCGTGCTGGTAATCGTGGCAATGTCTGAGCTCTTCAAGAGCGCGGGCTTTGTCTTCAGCGAATGCAACTTGTTCTTGTAGTCTGCTTTGCTCTGCCTTCAACTCCACCTGAAACAAGGGGTTATCTTTGAGTATATCTTCAATTTTGGAAGGAAAAATTTTTATAAACTTTTATTTTACATTTATGAAATATAGTAGAGCAGTATTTAGCTCATTCTTCTAAGACATTAACATCTTGGCCAAAATTTGGATACAGCTGGAGTCCCAGGTGTTCCGTATCATTGCTGCCAACTGACCTAGCTCTCTACTCTACTGTGAGGTGTGTGTTACTCACCGCCAGTTTGTCAGCCTGGGCCAGCTGGTTCTTCATCTCCACCAGTTGTCTATGAGGCACACTGTTGACCAGCTGATCCCTCAGTTCAGCTTCTACCAGCTGGAGTCCCAAGTTCTGCTGCACCAGAGCTGCCAACTGGCCTTCCAGTTCTTTACAGTGATCTTCCGACTCTTTTAGTTGATCTAGATCAAACAAATATCCATTAAGGAAGGTACTTGCCAAGCTAACATAAATTACATGTGAATAAAGGAAATGTATATAATTAGTTATTGGCTAATTTTCTCTGTAGGGTAAAATATAATGTATTTTTGTGGAGTGGTAGAGTAAGACAGAGACCACGAAAACATCCATTATAAACCATAAACAAGATACTTGTAACCATGGTGACATATGTTTATATATAAAAATTGTATGTTGGTTTATTGAAACAATTTTATTGAACCAACACTGATTTGTTTCAAATTACTTCACATTATTCTATCATATTTGATTAGACCCACCCTTAAATTTATGTAAATCAGAGATTCTTTTTAATCAAGTTTCCATTTTGCTTGGATTTGCAATTTTTATTCCTGTTTTTGTTAAGTGTAACATATAATTATTCTAATGACAAAACATCAGTATTTTTTCACAGATATTGCAACAATTCAGCCTCAGAAAGGTAATTTTACTATTAGTCTATCTCAAAACACTGCCATCCCACACAGCCAGCTTCTTCAAATTAGTTGTGTAGTAGCATTTTTTGTGTCTTGCCTGACCGTGCCCAACAATGAACCACTTAAGTGAGATTAAAATTTTAAGTTAACACAATTTAACTATAAATTTCAATAAGCTCACCCTTAACAAGACTGTACATTTTCTCAGCATGAGTCTTGATTTCTTTGTTCATGTTCTCATGTTGCTGATCAGATTGCTTATTTTCAGATATCTGTAAAAATTAAAGTACATAGGCTAAATGATATGAGTAAAATATATAAATATATCTCCGGCTACTAAACTGCATTGCACTAGAAGTCATTGGTCAGGTTCACAATCAGTGGTAGGGTAATTTAGGTTTTTTTGCAGTTAGCAAAAGGTGCACTTGAAACTCAACCCTAAACTAATGGTGAATTCATACATAATGATGTCACCGGGATTTATCCCGTGATAGGTAAAAAACATAATACCGGTCGTGGTGAATACTCGTAAACCTGACCATTCTTAAGCAATTGAGTCTTAAAACCAAGGTAAACTCCTGGCAAGAATAGAGTAAATCATTTGGTCACATAGAGGCTTAAGGTGTATTTTAATTTGGGTATGTATGGATACTTCAGATACCTTATTTGAAACACCAACTATGGTGTGTATTTCAAGGTAATTATGACTTATCCCGTTACCCAGCATATAACTCTATGTTATATCACAATATTAAAATCTATAACTGTTATATAACAATTGTTCTTGTTATAGAGACTGTTGTTCACTGATCAGAGTATTCACACCATACAATTTTCAAAATTCATAAATCCTATAAGATAAACACAAAAACTCTTTTAATTCTTCCAGGAAAATACTCCAGGATACCTTGTCCTTTGAGCAGGTTTCACTTTGATGTAAGATTTCTATCTGTGACTTCAAGTGGTTGATTAGCTTGTTATTGGCTTCATCCTGTAAAATTGTATGACAATTAACATTTTAATTTCAACCAATAATGTGATATTCTTTTTCAGATGTAAAGAATAGTTCAATGAAAAAAAATTTCATGTACCAAGCAAAACTAAAAAATTTTAAAATAACAATTTACAGTACAAAAATAATACTTATTTAACAAGAGCACCCTTAAATTATTTCTCGATAAAATCATATATTACATAACTGATTAATTTATATTATGCTAATTAATTATTAATAATTATTATTCCTATTATACTGATTATTAAAAGGCAAGCATGTTCCTTTTCCTCCTTTTTTCTCAGCTCGTGTGCATAGTAGGACAAAACTGCGCATACAGTTAGAAAGGTATCCTGTAGATGAGCAGAATCCTATTTTAATTCACATCCGTTCCCAGAGCTACGCCCTACAGGCTCCCGAAGTTTCAATGATAATCTTATGGAAGAAGGGTAATTTGATTGAATCATTAGACAGTGTTGTAATAACAAATTATAGCAAATGAGGAGGAACATATGTTTCAGTTATGAAATAATTTTTTCAGTGAATTGGGTCCATATCAAGTAAAATGTTGGTCAAATTTCGACCAGTGGGGGATCTCTAGTACTGATTATTCTACTACAAAATAATAATCAGTTTAATGGTTCTATTAGAAATATTATCACATTCAAAAAGTAAAATTAAGTTGGTGAAATACATGGCTTACCTCTCATGTGGTTAGAGTAATTTATTAGGGGAAGAAAGCAGTATGTTGAGTTGAGATGTTTTGAGAATGGCACCATAGTAAATAATAAATCAAGTTTGAAAGAACTTAAGTACAGAACTTAAGTATTCTGTGTCGCAAGGACCTATATAAGGGCCACTATGGCTCATCTGTTTTTTATTGGTAAAAAAATTATCCAGATAAACACCAACAACCAGGTTTTTCTGTATGCCGATGACTCAACTCTAAAACTTTCAAAGCAAAGTTTTTTAACCCTAAATAAGTTCTCCGAGTTTTTTAACGCAAGAGATAAAAAATGTAAAGGACCAAAAACTTTTTCGCAGAAAATTAAATAACTTTTTAATTGATAATCCTGTTTATTCCTTGGATGAATATTTTCTATTTAATCAAATTATATTTGTATGCCATTCTCAAACATTTTATACATTTTATAATTATATTTTTTTAACAAAGATGACTATTTAACCAGCCTAATAGGCTACTTAGACCTAAGTTTCATTATACTTAGTAAAACTATGTACTCTCTGATGTCATTCATGTAACAAACATTACGTATGTACTTTTGAATGAAATGTTTTCAATGTGGTTTGGTTTAGTACTGCTTTACTAGCTAACAAAGTTTGGAAATAATTTAATTTTAATGTATAGATGGTCGATAGAAAACATTTTTAGACAAACGCACCAAAGTAGTTTTGGTGGTGAGTAGCTCCCTATATTTCACTGTAAGCTCATTCAGTTGTTTCTTCATGTCCTCATATTCAATTGTAGGATAACATTCTGCGTGAAAGCTCTGGACAACTGTCAAATCTGCCAACAATTTTTCCTGAAAAAAGTTCATACTTAAAATTAAAGATACCTATCTCTGATATATTAAACCTGATTTTCTAGATCATAAATAGAACCAATATACTTTTCCAAAATAATATTAACAGAAAAAAAATATGACATATATCAGTGTCACAACAAAATGAAAATGCTATTTTTTCCCTACATCCATACCTCTGTAGGTAACAGTAGTATAAGCAATGAATGCTAAAAATAAAGAAGGACACATCTTATGGACAAAATGGTTAAGAAAGTTTCGGTTGATGAAGTATTAAACTACACCATGAGAGCGTGCAGGAGATAATAACCCATTAGACAGTTTACATTCTGAATGCAGATGGTTACCAGCAAAGAATACCTCTATCGTCCACACACTACACTCACAAATAATACATATGACAGTTTTTCACTTCTGGAGCTATTATCACAATTAATGTAGGAAGGAACACTATCAACCTCCGCATACTTTAGTGCTCATTTTGAAACCTGAGTAAACAAATTTGAAAATAGCGGAATACCATGACGACGTTAATCACTTTTAAAGTGCACTTTATTTTTGTAAACATATGATTAAATAAAATAAATCCATTATAATAGCATTAGTAGTTTGAAAACCTCTACGACAAAGCCCTAACAAAAAAGGATTTAATAACTTAAAATAATTACAATTCTCCTTGAAAAAACTTTCCAACGATATCAAATAAGTTAGGTAACTTATGTTTAAAGGGGTGTTTTAAACAATACAATATACTAAATAAAAAATTTAATATCTCCCTCTCTTTCTCAAAATATGTTTACGTTCCACTAGTGATATCTCTATTTAGGTGCTCAATATCAGTTTACAGCGCTCCAAATGAAAAAAATTGTTTGCCAATATTTAATGTGAGATGTAACCTTCTTTATTTTTTTGTATTCATTGGTAAAAGTAAAAGGCAGGGATCATTGACCATATCTATATGGACCACTTTTTCCTATTACTCAAACCCACTTTAATCAGGTTGCAACAGAAGTTTGGTATTTTACAATTCTTTACAACGTTTTCATTATGTTTCCCCTATAAATATGACAACTATCCATTGTGAGGGTGCACAGATAAAACATTACTAATATGATCATATTACTCTTAAAGATCAACTTTAAATGGCTAAACGTCAAGGCACACACTACTACCATTTAACAATGATGTTTCTCTAAACTTAATCTCTGAGAATAAAGGAGGTTATAAGAATAATTAGTAGACTGCAATGATAAATTCTCATTGCATGAACTTTGAGAACAGTTATTGTGTCATACAGAGTTTCAGATGAGATAATGAGACAATATGTAATCTATGGAGCCATCATATTGATAAACTTATGGATCATATATACAGGGTTGTCGATCAGCCAGTTGTGTAGTTTCTGCACCAAGGCATCATCTTGGAGTTGTTTAAAGTCTGGAGTAAGAGAGGTGTAAAGCTTGCTGCCTATGGTGCTTGGCTTCATCTTGTGAAAGGTTGTAGTCAGAAGTTGTAGGCAAATGAACAGTGTATTATAAGTAAATCTATATATGCATATATATATATATATATATATATATATATATATATATATATGTGTGTGTGTGTCTCTGAATAAAATAGAGAAGACCTTAAAGCTCGTTTTTTGTCCATAAGATTAACATGGGGAACAGTTTTTATTGAATTGCAAAATAAAACAGCTGTTGATAGTAAAACAATCACATGTTAAAATCATAGCTGAATACACAGTATATAGAATATGCCAAATTTGAATTCTGAGACTGAAATGTACAAGTATCAGTGTACATTAGGTATCAAGTATCAGTGTATACAAGGAGTGTCTATTGTGTGGAACAAATTGCGCGTTTTTCCTTTTCCTCAAAATGTACCAGGTAGATTTTGCTTCAACTTTTTATTTATGTGTATTTGGGTACAAAAATAAGTTTAGTAACTTAATCCCAGAAAAATTCATTTTCCCGTACAAAAACAAGTTTGAAAATAGAAACTTTTGACGTGTTTTTTTATATGTTATCAGATTGGCATTGAAACAACAACGAAAGTTAACAAATACTGTATTAAAATAGAACACCTAATGTTTGCACATGCGTTTTCAAACAGCTGTGAACTAGGAAAAGTGATAGTGGTTGGTGTAAATCAAGGTGTATAAATAAAAAGAACAGGTGTGTGCATAGTCAGCTGGTGTGACGTAGTTGGGCTCACCGCTAGCGCTCAGAGCGGCCGTGAAACACATTAAACTCATGTTGTTTACTTTTGTGTTTACAAATAAACTTTTGTCAAGTAAATGTTTTGTTTTCTTAACCTCAATGACAAATTTTTCCGTGTTTGGTTGCAAAATAAATCCCGAGACAGTGATACACGGATTAATGCAGTTTTACAGATTCCCTGTTAATGCAGATATTGCGAATATAGGTCGAAGTTTTCCAACAGAACAAAACAGTTTTGGGACGTTGTTATAGAAATGGAGGAATGTTTCAACTTCAACGAAAGCCACGGCTCGGTTCATTTAAACAGTAAGAGAGAACGTTAGTGAGGTTCTCAAAAGCATGCTGAAAGCTGGAAAATGCGTTATTAAATGCTGTTCCCAAAAGAAGTTTTAAAGGCACTTATTAGATGCAGAACTCATGTAAGAATACATAATTTATCATATGGCTTTTAGTGGATGACGATCATCAATTAACTGACAGTTATCTTCGTCTAAAAGGCCTGCATTTTTTTATGTAAGTGGACCATCGGCTTATCGTGACTTCAGAACCACGGAAAATAAAGATGTGAATAAAAAAATAGATTGTGTTTGCGGCGTTAGAAAAATCCTCGTAAAAATTTAAAAAAAAATAAGCTTATTACATACTTTATTTAAGAATATGTTTGAGTATTTATTTATCAAATTGACCTTAATTATTAAATTATATTAAAAGTGTATAGTTGAGTGGGACTGTACTTTAATTATTAAATCTTTTTATTTATAAAATAAATGTGTCTTGATTTATCCTTAAAATTCTTTGAAAAAATTTCGAAGAAACTTCATTGGCCGAGGTTACAAAAGAGGTTTAAAAATGTATTAACCTCCAATGCCGGTATATTGAAGGGTTAGATATAAAATGCTTACAGTATTTGATTTTGGCAAGTTTTCTTTGGTATGAATCTATTGCAGAGTAGTCGTAGTGAGAACAATCCAAAACGTCGTGATATTTTTGTTTTAAGATAATGATATAAAAACACCATTCGTTAAAGTTCGTATATACTTAAATAAGTACTCTATTCAATGTGAGTCACCGACGGATACTGGTGCATATCATAAGGCAAATTTCATTTGTTGGTAATGAAGAAACTGACGATTACTATACATGCATGGTGTTCTATTTCAATATGCCCGTTTGTAAATATGGGCTAATGAAAAGCCTACAGCTTGAATTCAGAAACAGGTTAAATTAAAAAATCAAAATTGATTTCGAAAATCGAGAACATAATATCATATTTACATGACATTTACGGAGTTTAAATGAGTTTTCAAAAGGTGATAAGTTTGAAATCGGCACGACGACGGCGAGAGGAGATGGGTATGATTAGAGTGCACGTCGGCTTTGCTTTTTCATAGTAATCAGAATATGCTAGATCTTCTGAGTTCTTGTAGGCCGTTCCAAAAAGCATTTTGAAAAAGGCCGTTCCAAAAAGCATTTTGAAAAAGGCCGTTCCAAAAAGCATTTTGAAAAAGGCCGTTCCAAAAAGCATTAGAGTGCAGGGTGGCGCGAAAAAAATGACAAATTAACGTTCCATAAATATGCCTAAAGCAACATCGGCTATATTAATTAGTTTATGTCATAAGTTTCATTCTTGTTATTCATTTCATGTAGAAAAAAATTGTTCATTCTACAGTCGTGCTAAATAATTTATTAAACCAATATTTAAGGATACATACTTAATTCAAATTAAATTATCCTATTAGCTAGTTTGGGTCATTTGTGAAAAACATCTATCTTCTTATTTCTATAAGGGTTTCGTCTGTTACGTCCATTTTTCTCTCGACCTACTGAACCGATTTTTAAGATTGAGGTGTCATTTTAAAGCTTAGGATATACCGCAGTGACGAATCGTAATTAAAAAGGTCATATTGTTTCAGGCTTCGCCCCCCTCGCCTTTGATTTATTTCTAGAGGGCGCTTTAAAATGTTGATCAACTTTTATTGCAAGTTCTTTAATGTGAATTGTAATTTAACAGTTGATTACCTTCAGATGAATTTTAAAAGCCAGATAGTAAACAAAAATAGATCTCTGTCACTTAATAATCAACATTCACGTACTGAGGTGAGTTTTACTCATACAGAATCATAAAATGCGCAATTTGCGCACGGGCCACCTCGTAAAATTTAAATTGCATATGGTGACTAAAATAGTTTATATATAATATATTTATTAAATAATTCAAGAGTTAACAAATCAAGAAAATAGTTAGGGCCTACTGAATGTATGTTCCAAGTACGTGCATAGTTCATTCTGCATAACTGTATACAGTAAGCACAAAAATAATTTGTACATCATATGATAGTACAACATGAAAATAAAATCAGGCAAACGTTTACAATTTACAATCAGGCTTGCCGCTCGCGGCGCTAGCGGTGAGCCCAACTACGTCACACCAGCTGGCTATGCACACACCTGTTCTTTTTATTTATACACCTTGGGTGTAAATTTAGTAAAATGTTTTCTGTGATACTATAACAAATTTAATGCAGAATGCTACACATGTTAAAACACCTGTTTAAAAGAGACAACATTTAAAAGTTTTTTTCCTCCAGTATAGGTTACAAGCTTATTGAAGAATGGGTTATATATAAATTTTAACTATAATGGGCCATACCAACAAAGATGTAGATTTTCTTAATTCTTGTGTTTTCTTTAATTAAATTCTGTAATGCCATGGAAAGTTAATTTAAAGAGGATTTTACCCGTTATAAATAGTAATAGTGTTGACTTATTCACTATGTCGACTACTTCCTCACGTTACTAGAAAAACAGCCGCAGTGGGTGCTGCATAGCTCATACAGGAACGGGGAGTTGTAATTAAATATTGATTTTTATTCTATTCTCATTAACGATTTTTTATGTGAATTATCTAGATCCAACATTTGTAAATTTATTCGAAATTTTATAGGAGTTTTTAGGCTCTAAGACAAATTGACATAAAACCATCACGTAACCCTAGCTAATTTGACCTAAAATAACAACCACCAAAGCTCTGGTTACTAATTTTATGAGAAATAATAAATTATGAGGTAGAATCTGTGGTTCTATCTCATTTATAAGTTGGAGAATTATTGATGAAGATCGATTGATGAAATACTAATATGGTGTAACCTGATTTCAATACAATTAAATTTTCATACAAAGTAACTCGGTAAATTACCATGGAGCAAGGTTTGATCACCAGGTATACTCTTGATCAATGCAGTGCATTGCGCTGCACGGGCCCCCTAGTATTTTATTATTGTGTTTACCTAGGTGTGAGATTTCAAATTGAGTTTTTTACATCTTTCAATTCTTGTAATTTTCATAATACGATGGAAAAGGAGGTTGATAAGATATCTGTCACTCACATAGTTAAAATTGTACACTAGCAGTTTAGAAACCATCCAAATAAGTATCATCAACATGAGTTTTACACTATCCCGTTGTACACTACCTATTATTTGAGATTAACCTATAGACATAGCTGTGGAAATAAATATTAATAACATAGTGATCTTAAGAATAATAATACTTTTTATTAGTTATTGGTTCTGAACACAAGTTTGAAACATGTGTTAAACTTGAAAATAATTTTCTTATGTTAACTAGTATCTAATTTACTTGCCTTTTCTCGCTTTAGATCTTCAATACTGTGTTTAGTAGAACTCTTTAATAAAATCAATTCTTCTTGAAGGCTGTCTTTCTCACTTTTCAATTGAGATTGTAATTCTAAGAAAACTGAACATCTCCTTTTTAACTTTTCATTTTCTGAGGAAATATCAGCTAACCTTGAATCAAAAACACAGTCATACTTGATACACACTTTGATGACACCAAAAAACTCATACAGACAAAAAAGCAGGCTTTTTTATACACACATTATTTTTTCGAGGCTTTTGTATTGACAATACAAAAATTAAAACCGACATAAAAAAGTTGGTTGAAATGATGTAGCCTACTTTATATTATGCTTTTGATCCACTGGGGTTTGGTAAGAATGAGTCGTTTTTTCTAATAAAAAGCAAAAATGGAAAGATAATCTACAATTGATTGATAAATAAAAATTAAAAACTACTATAAATGCATTTGAGTACGGAATGTACCTGATGGTAGCATTTGCCAGAGCACTGTTAACAGCATCAGGGCCCTCACTGAGGGCGTGCCAGTTGGCCGAGTACTCTCTCAGTTCAGCCGACAATGATGCCACTTTCTCGTTCAGCGTGTTCACTTCCTCCTGCAAACCTTTCCTCACATTCTGCCAGCTCTCCTTGTCACTCTCATACAACTCTTTTTGTTCAGCCATTATTTCTTCTGTTTCTTTTAACTTCAGGGTTAACTTATCGAACTCCTCTTTAATTTTAAATGTATTAGGGTCTTCCACTTCAGACTTCTAGAACACATATTATTATCTTTGCGATTAAGAATAAAATAATGCTATATCTTTTCTATCAGGTACTTTTTGTATTAGATTTTAGTTTACCTTTAAAATAATAAACTATTTCAGTAGTGGTTAAAAATTGAAAGGAATAATCTTGAAAAAAAAAATAATCTTGATTGGCTAACATGTCAAACAGTTTTTATAGGCTCAAATCTATATTTCCGTGGTGAAGCCTGAATGAACAGAGAGATAGATGTCAGCTAATACATATAAACTCAAAAATTATACACTGCAAATGGATATAAATAATTAAACAGAATTGAAAATACATCGTCATTAACTATATAACCTATCCCTCACGGAGCAGATATAAATCAAATACATGATTCATAATTTGTCATCAACACTGTAACTAGAGACTTAACAGGCTTGTATTTCCTTGATAAAAGCAGCATTTTTAAAGTTAGAATAAATAATGTTTGTATACTCAATAAAAGTCCACCTAAACAATAAGCAAATCAGTTACCCGAATTGGTTTTTCCTTCTTAGCCTTAAGGACTTCTATGAACTCAATTGCCTTGGCAGAGACTTGAGTTTTCGCATCTTCTTTTTCCCCTTTCTCCTTGTTGACCGACTGGGAAGCGGTGATGAGCTTCTGGAGTTCCTCTTGCAGCAAGTCCACTTGTGCAAGCGCCTTGTGCAACTGTGCGGTTGCCTCGTGTTCGTTGTACCTGAGATAAAAAAAACCGATTATTATTACAATTTGTTTTACAAGATGTTTCCAATTTGGAAAGACAGTACACTCTTTTTTGTATGGACTAATTTGGTGGCCGGATTACACACAAACTTGATAAAGCCAGGGGCGGACTGGGCCGCCGGCCCGCCGGCCGAAGGGCCGATGCGCCTTCTTAATATTCCAATCTTAGCGCCTCCTTCAAAATAATATTTGTTACAATTCAAACAATGAGCCGAGACACATTTCTAAATAACGAGAGGAAAACTCAGAGTGAGAATTTCAGCAGTGAATAGCAAAACATATAGTCGAGTGTGAGACCTGAATTTGACACTGTCGACAAGCGAGAGCAAAGCAGTTCTTCTCTCTCATACGTGTATGACTACTTCCGACCGAGTAGAGTAGAAGACACTTTACTCTGTGGTTGCTTCCCGCGTCATTTTACGCCGAAAACGAATAAACACTGCATCGGTGTCCATAACCTAAACTGTGATCGGTCGGTATCTCGGACTAAGTATAACTGGACCGCGCATTCAATGGGCGAAAATCGTGGACGTCTCAGGACCATTGGGTATATTACTATGTTGTTTAGAACTAAAATTATATAACAGCTAACCTGAAAAGTGACAGGTCTTTTTTCTGTCTGTCAGCTCGGTTAGTGCAATTAAATGAACAAGATTTTACCATAGCTAAAAATCTATAACCATATAGCCATAGCTAAAAACTGATCACAAACAGCAACTACATCCTCTCTTCACGGCGTCCTAAACACTGACTGATTTTTTTATATATATTTTTAACAGACGATAGAATTTATTTATAGCACGGTATTGTGTCTTTTATGGATCGCGCTCTTGCGTCGAGCTCGCGGGTATCCAAGATCAGCGCTCGCGCCGAATCCAATGAGATAAAATATTATCTGTAGAGGAAACAACTAATGTTAGAAAAGATTACTTGGGATAAAAATTTTTATTTAGAATGTCGTCTACAACTTCTTCGCGGACACTTTTTACCTGACTCAAAAATAAAAAAAACTCTCTCGCATACTACTTTTGTCATGTCACTAATTAAGATGAACTACGGTAAAAAGAGTTTTAGTTTAACTAATAATAAAAATTAATAGCAGACCTTTTAAAGTTTAAATACATACCATTAGATTCACAATTTCATGATGAAAATTTTAATATAAATTTAACCTTTTTATTTTCATTCCGAACGGCTTAAATGTCAGGTTACATGAAGCGCTGTTTGGATGTTCTTCCCTCGGGTCCCGCGACATCGAATCCTTTTGCCACCCGTCGGGCTCCCTACTTCCACGTTTTTTAGTTCAGTTTTGCATGGCAGGGCTCGGTCCAGTTATACTTAGTCCGAGGTCGGTATCGGTATCGTCTGTGGTAAACCGTAGTAACGAAAACGTTAAACTAGTGAAGAGTGTGAGAGCTGTCAATTAATACGTCTGTTTTAAACTGATTTGAGTCAAACGCTTAAATTTATTTTGATATCTATTACACAGGATACATGGACCTTAGTAGTTTTGTAGAACCAATAATTTTACAAAATTTACTGTGGTCTGGGACACCCGGTATAAAGAAAAATGTAAGAACAAAAAGATTGATAAATTCACGAATGATAGTTTATTTCATTGTCTTAGCTGGCAGTTAGATCAAAATAGTAAAACACCCTTTGAATAATTATTAGGCTTATAGTTTTGACTTAATTTCATTCTAAAACAGTTTTTAGTAAATATTTTTTTTAGCACATTGTATGTGTTGAATTATATTATAAAAATGGTGTGCAAATTCTGTTACTTACAGTGCCATTACATACTGTTATTTTTTTGCGGGTTGTAAACAGGAAGCACATGATTTATATTATTTGCATACAAGGGAAAATAGTGAAAATACACAAATATAATACAAAAGAACCTAAGACAATAATTTGTATTTTGTTTGGATATTTAATGTCAGAATAGCAACAAACCGTGTGTATATAGGATGCCATTTTCCATATTTTACCCGGGGGGGGGGAGGGGGGTGACCCCCCAGACCCCCGGTGTGCGCCTTCAGGCTAGTCAAGGTTTACGCCCTAATGGGGTACCCAGTCCGCCCCTGGATAAAGCGGAGTTGACAGTGGGTGATCTTTTCTGATGATGGAACAACCAGTTATTGCTTTATTCACTAATGTTTATGAGCTACAGTACACTCTCGTTCATCGGAACTAATGTGGCGGACGGCCGGTTCGGATGTCAAAAAATTCCGATGAAGTGGAGTCCGTCGTGAGTCATCATTTCCGCCCGTACGGTGACCAATCGTGATTGTATTCACTTTTGTTTTTAAGATAACACAAGAGATTTTATGAAAATAAGGCACTCAAACTTTGAACATGGTAACAATGAACCTATAGGAATAAAAACAACGCAGCAAATAAAGATGCAAAATCTTTATTCTCATATTCCATATTCATATTCTACCCATATTCTAGCAGTCAACTGACTTCCACGTAACGCAGGTGCAGTCGCGACGCGAGACAGACTGAATGACAGTTTGAGTTTGGGAAGCGGTCGAAACGGATGTTCACTTCCGGCCCCCTTCCTCTTTCTATTATTGTGCGAATACTCCACGGCCTCGTAAATCACATCGATGGGTACAGATTATGGAAAACGCCTGATGACGTTTGATGCAAAATGTGATACTTCACTGTTGTGCGGATAGAAAAAATGGAAATTGAAGGCGCTAAAACGGAAAAATGATTTATTTCGTAAGAAAAAAAAAATTAATGATATCCAGATTTTCAGTTCCGATGAAGCGGATTTCCAATGTCGCCGAGTCCGATGAACGAGAGTGTACTGTAATAGACAAAGTCATATATAAGATAGTGAAGGAGCCTGAGAACAAATATTAGTGTTTCATTGTAATATGTACTAATGATTACCAGTACTAATTATACAGAATATGCCTACATTTTGATGTCTCTGGATAGACGTGAGAGTATACTGTAATTCCATCAAAGCAGTTAATCTATACTTATTTAATACGCTAAGGGTTTTTTTGTTGTTGAGAACTCCTCCTACAATTTTGAACTGATTTTCAAGTTTTTGGTGTCGTTAGATAGGGCTTGGTTTGTAGTTGTTTCCACCAAAAATTGATGAAAATCGAACTTAAAATAACGGCGCTACAGTACACTCTCGTTCATCGGAACTAATGTGGCGGACGTCCGGTTCGGATGTCAAAAAATTCCGATGAAGCGGAGTCCGTCGTGAGTCATCATTTCCGCCCGTACGGTGACCTATTGTGATTGTATTCACTCTTGTTTTTAAGATAACACAAGAGATTTTATGAAAAAAAGGCACTCATACTTTGGACATGGTAACAATGGACCTATAGGAATGAAAACAACGCAGGAAATAAAGATCCAAAATCGTTATGCTCATATTGCATATTCATATTCCACTCATATTCCAGCTCAGTCAACTGACTTCCACGTAACACAGGTGCAGTCGCGACGCGAGACAGACTGAATGACAGTTTGGGAAGCGGTCGAAACAGATGTTCACTTCCTGCCCCCTTCCTCTTTCTATTTTTGTGCGAATACTCCACGGCCTCGTAAATCACATCGATGTGTACAGATTATGGAAAACGCCTGATGACGTTTGATGCAAAATGTGATACTTCACTGTTGTGCGGATAGAACGAATGGAAATTGAAGGAGCTAAAACGGAAAAATTATTTATTTCGCAAGAAAAACAAAATGATATCCAGATTTTCAGTTCCGATGAAGCGGAGTTCTGATGTCGCCGAGTCCGATAAACGAGAGTGTACTGTATACACAAATTAATTTTGAAATGTTCTCATTAGAAGAACATTGTGATTTGGTTGAGCATTTTAAACATCAGTTAGTGTACAGCTGTAAATACGTGTAGTTTTTGGTAATTACTGATATTCACAATATTGGACTGGTCGGATGTTGTTCATTTAGAATTAAATGTAACTTTTGTACTGTATCAAAATATATTGCTCGATTTCGAGCAACAAGTAGACTAGTACTATAATAAATGCACTAACTCAACTGGATGTTGAATGAAGCACTAAAATTAGTGAATGAGGATCAGGCCTCCAAAAACACCTCAAATAGCAATTAGCTTATCGTGCAAAGTCGAGCACTACGGGCGCGCATACAGGAGTGTCAAGTTACAAAGAGGGTGGAATTTATGGAAGGCGGGTTTGTAAAAATTTACTGTATAAACATTTTTGAATTGTGTTACTTCGAGGATATTGCGACAGACCTGGCGATGCGCAGCTGCTCCCTTAGTGCTGCATTGTTGCCCTCCACTGTGTTGAGCTGCGCCTGCAGCCGCATAGCCGGGTGGTACCAGCCGCTGAGGTGGCGGCAGTCCAGCGCTTCCAGCAGCCGCTCCAGGCACGCAGACTCTATGTGGACCGCACTCGTCCCTGAACAAAAATTAATTTACTCAATTCGGCATGAAGGGGTAATTAATAAAACTAAACTCACTTCCTGTGACATGACAGAGAATGTAAATAATTTATTTTTTATTTTTAAATAGACCCTAGTTACAATGGCTTAAAAAATAGTTAGTGTCTAATCCAAATACATCCCTATGGCAGCGAACATACATTCTCAACCTCACTGGATATTAGCTGTGTACCCAGGTCTGCTTTGTTTTATTAGGCATTCTTGCTATTCATTTTAAATTCATTTCCAATTCAAACTTTAAAATTCTAAAATTCTTTAACTCAACGTACCATCATGACTACGAACACTGTCCAATATTTCATGCATTCCTTTACGAAGAGCTTCATTTTCATCAATGACGTCTTGAAGTTTGGTTTCTAATATTTCAGCTTCTTTTATCAGCATGGCTTTTGTTTCCTCACTGATGCCTGTAAAGATACAATATTGATAAGTAGTGAAAATACAGTGTGGTTGAAAAGTACCAGAACGATGAAAGATATTTTTTACCGTTATAAATACAGTAGACTCCCTCTTAACCGGCCACCTTTTAACCGGTCTCCGCTTTAACCGGCCTACCCAGACACAAAATAACATCTTTTTAACCGGCCATTTTTTTATCTCAACATCGCTTTAACTGGCCGCGTTTCGCCGGAATCGTAGTTTTCTTATCTAATGTATCATTCAATTCAACTTTATTTCATATTGACATTCTCAAACCAATTAAAATGTAACGTCCTGGACAGAAGTGAATGCCACCGGAAGTCAATGCGTTTGGACCTACTATCCACTAGACCACAATAAAGAAACGGATTGTTATTAGTGTAGGTTTGTTGTGGATTTCATGGGCGGTGGATGTTGGCTATAAATCATAAACAGTAATGTATTTGAGGTTGTTTTTCAAGTAATAATTATATTTAGGCCATATAAAATTGTGGGTTGGCGTTCTTAAATGAACATCGGTTTAACCGGCCAATTCATTATCCGGCCGCGGCCTGGTCCCGAGGTGGCCGGTTAAGAGGGAGTCTACTGTAAAGAAATCAGACTTGTTATATCAATAACAGCCATAAATGTCTACTCTTTTAAAGCTATTATCACTTTTTTACCCCTTAAGGGGGGTGGCCCAAGAGGAATCCGAAGGCAAAATTCTTAAATAGCAGGATAGGTCGAGTTTGGTATCAAATTGAAGGTCTCACTTAGCAGAGTACAATGCCGTAAACTAAACTTCAAATGGATAACTGGGTCGGAAATTGCAGGCAAACAAAGTTTCCTTTAAAATGAAATGGGTAAAACTTAAATATGCAATAACTTTCTTAATACTTAACCTTTTGGCATCGAGTTTATTGCTTATTACTCCAAATGCAAAGACATTTAAAATGATGTAGGATGTGACAAGGGCCAAAGAAGTTTCAATTTATAAACTCTTTAAGGGATGTAACTCTTTCAAGTCTTATATAAATCTGCTTTGGCCTTTGTCAAATTATACATCATCTTAAACGTCTTTGAATTTGGAGTAATAAGCAACAAACTCGAAGTCAAAAGGTTAAGTATTAAGAAAGTTATTGCATTTTTAGTTTTACATATATGATTTTAATGGAAACTTTTTTTGCCTGCCATTTCCGTATCGGTCATCCATTTGAAGGCTAATTTGCAGCATTGTAGCCTACTCTACTAAGTAAGACCTTCAATTTGATACCAAACTCGACCTATGCTGCTATTTAATAACTTTGTTTGACTCCTCGTGGGCCATCCCCCTTAAGGGATAAAAAAGTGATAATAGCTTTTAAAAGAGTAGACATTTATGGCTATTATTGATATACCTAGTCTCATTACTTTATCTATAATGTTAAAAAATATATTTCACCATTCCGGGAATTTTCAACCACACTGTATATGCTTAAATTAAGTTTTGTTAAAATAATTATTCCGCAAACAATTCAGCAGACAGTCAAATTTTAAAAGTAAATAATTGTTAAAGGTTGAAAAGAATTGAGGATATACAGATTTTAATAAATATTGGATTCAACTGAAAATGTAGATGCAATTTCACCATAGATGAGTCCTCATAAATCTACTCACCTTGAACAACAACTTTTGGAGGAGGTTGACGAGTGGAGTCCTCTTCTGAGCTCCCAGTTACAACCTCTGGTTCAAACCCAACACTCTTCACCTGAGCTTTGAGTTTTGTGATTATCTTCTTATACTTCCGATTCTATAACATTTACCTAGGATTACTTATGAGTATAACCTTAAATGGGTAGAACTTATTTTATTTAGTTTTACAATCTAAAATAAATGTAAAATAAATATATCAAAATACGAGTGGGTGGGTGTACGGCTCTTATGTTACTATTCTTAAAGTATTTTCAAAATTGTTTTATTTACATTTTCTTTTCTGACAGTTTTTGAACTAACATAAAAATTCTTGACACTTCTCAAGATTGTTAAACGATGTTTTAAAGTTATACGAAGGTGAAAAACATGATCGTGAATCATACACCTCATGATTGGTGATCACACTAATCACTTACACTTGTTTGGTGTTATTTGTAGTTAAAGATAACTGAAATTTTCAGTATAAATTTTAAACACTTATTACTGAAATAAAAATTTAATAACTATATTTAATAGGCCCAAAAACTATTGTGGATGGTTTTGAAACTTCAATTGCACAAAGTAGAGTTCAACAAAAACTATTATGGATGATTTGAAACTTCCATGGCACAAAGTAGAGTTCCCTACGGTGGTATAGTCACCTGAACTTTGAGTGTGAGGAGTGCATTGTTGGAGGCCTCGAGCTGCTGGGCCACCTGACTGAGTTTGAGCTGGTCGGCCTTATATCTCGCCAACACGCCGTCCACTCTGACGACTACATCTGCATCCAACCCCAGCTGTTCCCTGTACCAACCAATGCAACTAAGCTGACTGGCAGAAAAACTTCTTTATGGAGTATAAAATTAGAAATAGTTTCTATAATCATAATTTTTATCGGGTTAATTAGAATTTGTTATGATTACAAGACTTAATTTGAATGTAAATTGAGTGTCATTTGTTCCAAAGGTTGTCAATAGACATTAGACAACAAAGCTAATCTAACAAAGAAAGATCTATATTTTATTTCAATGATACATTATTCTTTCAACTAATTTTTCATCCACAATATTTGCCCACATCCTATACACAGCTGGAACACTACATTCTCAGAAAGTACTGAACCAATCTTCATCATTTATGTGTCAAAAACACTTACATGTACATTTACAGAATTTCCTTCAAACACATGATCAACGTCCGTGTTACTTAATAAAGCCCTTCAAAGGTGTATTACACCAGTGTGTGTCAATCTACCTAAATATGAACTTTTTTGAAGTTTTGTATAACAAAGACTAAAAAAATTCACTTCCCTTTGATCAGAAAAAGTACTCTCTTATAAATTGACTAATTCCCCCCCCCCCCCCCCATCACTGATCACAGAAGCTGCAGGTGAGAGGGGCACAGGCGATGATGAGCTGCCATCTCTGGTAGGCGTGCGAAGCTCAATAGACAATAGACAATAATTCTTTATTTACATTATTCATTGAGAACAGTAAATGTGTCACTAAATCTAATACAGTATAAAAGATAGAAAAGTCTGTAGTTTTAAAAGTCATGCCTCCAGTTTTGAAACTCGTCCACTGTGTAGAAAGGGCGCTGATGTAGCCTATGTTGTATGATGTATGTTGTATGATGTAGCTATGTTGTTGTTTCCTAACTTCTTCTCGCAGTGGACATTTTTCACCTCTTCTGGCAAGATGTTGAGGAATTTTTCTCCCAGGTATGTCGGTTGTTTTTTGTAGAGTGTGAGACGATGGATCGGAAGTACTAAGTTGTTGGCTCTTTTAGTGTTGTAATTATGTAAGTCAGTTCCTCTCTGCAGGTTCTGTATTTTAGAATGTAAGGCAGTTTCCAGGATGAAAAGGTTCACTACCGTTAGCACAATTAGTTGTTTAAAAGCAGTAAGGCATGATTCTCTAGGTCCAATGCCAGCTAGAATGCGAACTGCCTTTTTTGCAGAACTAGTACCCTCTTTGTGTTTGTTATAGAGGATTTACCCCATACCCCTATCCCATATCAGACATGTGCCTAACGCTCCTTTCACACATCACGTTTTTAGCCGTGCGGGAAAAAACCGCACAATTAAAAACCGTCTGTCAACACCATACAAGTAATTGGCAGCCGGTTGAAAACCGTAACCGTGCCTGTGTGAAAGGTCTCATAAGATTCTATTGGAATGTCCGCCGTGCGATTTTTAATCGTACGGGCAAAACCGTGATATGTGAAAGGAGCGTTAAACAGAGCAATGTACGCTGTTTTTGTAGTTTCTTCACTAGACATGTGTTTTAGCCTTCGTAGCACATACAGAGCTGAGCTCAGTTTACTGCCCAACTTGTCTAGGTGGTCTGACCAGGTAAGTTTATCATCTATCACTACTCCTAAATATCTTACTTGTGACACTTGCATCACAACTGGCAGTCCTGCAACTTCCTCTCTTTTCTTCCCAATGATAAGCTCTTGGCTTTTCTTCTCATTCAGTACCAGACTGTTAGCATGACAATTTTGTTGAGCCATTCCCAAAGCAATAAAAGATTGTATTTCTATATCAGTGGCCTTTTTATTTTTGATTAACAGAGCGGTATCATCTGCATACATTATTGTACTACAGTAGTTTCTAAGGTAGCGAGGAAGGTCGCTTGTGAAGATTATGTAAAAGACAGGCCCTATAACTGAGCCTTGGGGAACTCCTGATTTGATTTTTGCTGGTTTAGATATAGTTTCCACAAAAACATCTCTCTTAAAAAGGCTCTCTCCTCATCTCCCTCGGGCCGCCGAGAGGGAGGGGCAGGGGGGGCAGACTGCCCCGGGCCTCAAAGGACAGGGGGCCTCATCTTGAGGTGTTTTTTTTTTTTTTTTTGTTTTTTTTTTACGGTAGCAACATTTTATTGCTGCATAGCCTATTGGTAACACCATATATGTATTTTTGAAGACCTATCAAAATCATCAAACCGTAACAAAATATAGCCTATGACCTGAGTAGTGATCAGCCTTTAAGAGGGCGTTGGAGTCAATCCAAATTCCGCCTTTCCCCCATAAGAGCAATGTTAAACGGGATGTCAAATAACTCTTTTATTTATAATCAGAAAATAATGGTTTATAGCTCTAAATAAACGGTTCATCAAGGCGGATTTGGTTTGCGAGAGGAATTTTTATAAAAATTATTGTTTTTTACTAACTTGAAATAACAAAGCAAGTTTTTTACTACTTTTAAAACATTTTTTACATAATTTTATAAATTATTTACAAAGAATCGATCTCGGCGAATTTAATTGTGATTCAAACGCTATTTATTCTGAACCAATCGGACAAAAAATTAAGAAATTATATGACAAATGCCGGGGACAAGCTTAGCATTGCTCTTATTTGAAATAAATCCAACATGCCGGCACTCCAACGCCCTCTTAAGAAGCTCTGTGTCAGTGAACAAACGCCTCGCCGCCCCGAGCCGCCATAAGAGAGCTACACCACCATGATCGCTCCACCAGTCCACCTGTAGACGTGATGTTGTGGTGCTCCCTTATCAGTGCATGAAGTATGGTACTACATCCAAAAACAAGTTTTCAATTCCTGAATATTTCTGAGTTTGATTGAAATGAGTGTAGTTTCTTCAGAGTATTTCATTAGACGTTTAATACAGTTGTAAACAAAATAAAGGTTATTAATACACCATTTTAAAATAAATTGTATTTAAAATTTTTCCTACAAGCTTAGCCAATTCAAAATACTTAGGCCTAAAACCACGTGGTAGCTCTCCAATAAGGACTCTCGGACCCAGCCAAAGTGCAGGTTTGATACAATATTTCATATACTGTAAACTTAAATACATTTATTACCTGTACCTTACAATAATTGTAATAAAATATTATTATGAATCACTAAAGAGAAGGAAGCAGATTGTGGGCTTTAATACAAAATAAATGTCCAAAGAAATGAAAATAGAAATGTGTATATTGTGTCTGGTTCGACCATGGACGGCGGGCAGGGATATGGGCTGAAAGGGGGGTGGGGGGGGTGGGGGGGCCTCACACCGGAACTCTGCCCCGGGCCCCAAAAATCCTCTCGGCGGCCCTGAGTAGCTTTTGAACCATTCGCCTGAGTTACCCCTTACTCCCAAGTTCATTAGTTTTTTAATAAGCAAGTCATGACTAATACAATCAAAAGCTTTGCTATATTCAAGGAAAACTGTGGTGGTTGTGTCTCCTTCTTCAATGAATTTTATGAGGTTTTCTATAATAGTTAGGATGGCGGTATTTGTAGATTTATTAGCTGTGAAGCCATGCTGTTCTTCAGTCAGTAGCTGATGTCGTGAGAGATGCTGCAGTAGCCTTCCCATAACAATCGTTTCAATTATTTTTGAGAAGGTAGAGAGGAGTGATATTGGTCTATAGTTTTGTGTTTCAGTTGGGTCACCTTGTTTAAATTTTGGATACACTTTGGCGGTTTTGAGATTATTTGGAAATTTTCCCTGTGCAAATGACTTGTTTTAGAGGTTTTTTAGAGGTTGTATCAACTTGCTTTCACAGTACTTAACAACCTTAGATGGAATGCCATCGAAGCCACTTGAGTTTTTTTATTTAAGTGACTTGATGGTTTTGCTTACTTCACATGGATGTTGGCCAGAGTACTAGATCTTCTCGTACGTCATGTCTGGCTTCTGCAATATTTGCTTTACGATTGGCTATCTGAGCTAAGATGTTGGTTGCAGCATTGATGAAGTAGCAGTTTGTCATCAGCCACTTTTTTAGGATCGCTTGTAACTTTGTTTTTTATCTTCAGCTGAATAGGCTCATACTTTGGATGTTTACTTTTCTTTTCAGAGTTTATGACATCCCAAGTGACTTTTGATTTGTTGTCGGCTTTATTTATGGAATTAAAATTCTGTGATTTTCTAATATTTTTAAGATGGAGGTCATATTCTTTCTTTTTCAGAGCTGCATTTGCTTTGTTTTCCCTTGTTTCATTTAAAATATACATTTCATGTGCTCTTGGAAAATTTTCTCGTTTTATTCTCGTGGTTTGGTAATTGGGCAGAGTTTTCTTCTTCGTTTTGAGCTGGGATTTCTTTATTGGACATTTTATGTCAAGGTTATAAGTTTCAGTGCTGATGAAATTGTCATAGGCATTTTCTAAATAGATTTGTTTGTATACATCTTCCCATGTCTCTTTACTAAGCAGGTATTTTAGTGTACTCAACCAATGACTCAGCCGGACCATCTTGATTTACTGTTCCTGTGTCTGTTATTGTACTGGTTGATAAATCTTCAACTTTGGTAGGTGAACTCTTGTCAGCATGTGAAGAGTCATAAGGAGCTATGTCTTCATTGAAGTGAATTAAATTCTGCAATGTTTCGATGAAGACTGCATGTGTCATGTAATTTTGAAGCCTTCTTCTTGAAGTGTTGTTAGAGGTAACAATTATAACAGAAGCGCCAGTTTCTGGTTTGAAATGAATAATATTTTAGACAAACTTAGTAAGACAAACACAATCACGGATACAGTCTATGGTACAACTAGCCCATAAAGGAGCAAATGAAGGTCTGGAGGTTTCGTGTTTTGAAATCTTTCATCACTAGAGTGAGTCATAAGCTGCAATGTGTCCTGGAATATTATTTGAGTTTAAAAAATATTGTGGTTTTGTAACCAGACTATATATAATAGGTCCATCTCTACATTTTTTAAACATTGAACATTATTATAGCTGTCTCAATAAGTCATTTTATGCCATATTGTTTTGCTTTTTTAGCGAATTTCCCTATAGGGAATACGCTATTACGGTAGTAGCCATGGTAAGGCCTAAGCCCGGGACCATGTTACTTTTTCATTTCGAGGTCCCCAGAAGCCAAAAACACCCTTCATTCATTTTCATATATATGTATATATATCTATATATCTATAGATATATCTATGTGTCTGTGGTACTGATAACTTTTGAAGGGAACCTCCAATTTTGATGAAATTTGGTATGAAGGTGTAAGACTAGGTCTATTTTCATGAGTTCGCGAACCAGCATGATCGGGTTATGGGAACGGGGTTTTATGGGGTTTCAAAAGGGTCAAAAATGGGTTTTTTTCATTTTTGGAGCATAATTTTCTAAATTCAACAATTTTAACTGAAACCATTTTAAAGAGCTTAAAAAAATAAACAATTTAGTATTTTGAATTTTTAACTTGGATTAACAGGTTACGGAGAAAAGCCAAAAATAGGTTTTCCATGTTAATCTTATGGGAAATCAACGAAACCCTGTATCTCGCTTGTTTATTGGAATAACTTGATAAAATTTGGTATGTACATTCACTTGGTAGGGTTCAACTAAAAATTGCTTACAACACCCACATGGCGGCAAACCTACGTACTCACCCCTATGGGGTTTATGGGGAAAATGAAAAGAACACCATAACTTGATAATATTTGGTATGTACATTCACTAGGGAGGATGTAACTGATATTTGCTTACAACACCCACATGGGGGCAAACCTACGTACTCACCCCTATGGGGTTTATGGGGAAAATGAAAAGAACACCATAACTTGATAATATTTGGTATGTACATTCACTAGGGAGGATGTAACTGATATTTGCTTACAATACCCATCATATGGCGGCAAACCTACATACTCACCCCCATGAAGTTTATGGGGAAAATTAAAAAGTGCCGAATATTGAGACAGTTTGACATTTACCTAACGTAACTATTACATTTCCTAACAAAACTAACATTTTCTAACAACATCCCAAGTCAGCAAACCTACATACCCATTCCTATGGTGTTTATGGGGAAAATACAATATCTTAAGATCGTTTGGAAATTCGCTGAGTACGCAGGTCTGCTGCGACGAGGGTATTGTATAAAATTTGGTTGTTTTGATGGTTGAGATCAAATGAAGCACTTGCAATGGCAATTAAAAGTACCCCGATTAGATTTTCTTTAGTTATATATTTTCTTTAAACAGTGGTCTACATCCATGTCCTTTCTGTAATGTCATTTTTGTTGGGTACTATATCTAATGAAACGCTCTGCGCACACCTATGACCTTGTTTCTGATGTTGTTTACTTAGTTTATTTTTTTTAAATTATCATATTGACATTACAAAAGACAAGTATAATCAGGTTTCTCACTCCCGTACTTTTTACCTCCGTTGACACATATTCAAATAAATGAGGAAAATAATATTGAAATCTAAATGGAAACTATGAAAGTTTGTTTACATTGACAAATAAACATAACATAACACATGTTACAAAAAATCATATTAAATTTATCACACTTGTTGACTCAACTAGTGCCAGTATTGTCAATTGCTGCAAAGTATTCTCTACATAATTTAATACAGAGTGCTTATGACTTTTTAGAGTTGATAATTACCGGTACTGTGTAACGGTCATTTTTCCTAAGGGTGAAGGATCACATTGTTGCCGAGCACGCACCAGCTGAGTGGCAGTGACCAATCCAGGCAGTGTGTCTTGGGATCCAAAGTGATTTTGATCATTTTTCCGTAGTTTGCGTTTTCGGTATCTTGTGAGGTGTACGTGTGCATAAGTTCGACCTTGTTGGGTAGTGACCCGCTATTGGTGAGTAATTTTACTATTTATTTATTGAAGTAAACTATTCAGATTTATTTCATATTTTAGTGTTGTTTATTAATTTTTATCATTCAGTAAAATTCCTAATCGTATATTAACAGACCTCCACCAGTTGTTTTGCTCTGATGGTTCCGTCACAATTGCCTAGGCAAGCGGACGAGTTAAGTAATTAATTAACCATAGTAAGTGTGTAATATTGATAATGCGGTGAAATAATACTTTAAAAATATAATGATGGAGGAGACACAAACTCACTCTAAGGGGTGCGGTGAACAACTGGGAGATCCCAAGGTAGATCAGCTGATCTTTGAAACTTGCACTGTTGCCTCTTGGGAACAGATGTTGATTATGGCGGGAGATTTGAATTTTGAATTTGAATGTGGGGCTTAGAAATCTGGATGTGTCTTTCAATGTTAACAGATATTGAACAGTAAGTTCAGAACAATGGATGTGAAAAACAAATTTTGAATTGTCATGATAATTTAATAGCCGGCAGAAAAATCTCTGAATAGATAGTTGGAAGGGCACACACGCCTGGCTGTGCGGACAGGCGCTAAAAGGAGCTAAAAGTGAGGGCCACGTGGTGTGACCATGGAGGCCCGACTAGTAGTAGCAAAATGGGAAATCTTGGCCACAGTGATAACCAGTGGGTTATAATTCATTTATAATAGATTTAATTACTAGCCTGGGTAACAAAGTACCCATTTAAAGACATCTCCTAAGTTGGAAGATGATTCTGCAGGGTAGTTGACAGTGAAAACCTGTTGAAATATCTCTGGGTAAGTAACCCTCATGGGAACGAGGGGCCCTTTTGCCCTAGGTGTCAATTCAGAATGGCCTCAATTTCTAGAACAGTTGTTACTACTAGAATATAATAAACTAACTCATACACTAAACTAAATGTAACAAAAACGATTCTGTACTTTTTTTAAGAAGTTACTCTTTAAAATGTTCTTTAAATGAATCAACTGATTTTCGAATCAAATAATTTTTTTTAATTATTTCTTGAAGGTCCTACTATTTTTTATATCACATATATTTTAGGTATGTAGTATACAAATTTTGTTCCTGCAGCTGTAAATCTTTTATTAAAAGACTGAATTCTGATTTTGGGCGGCTGGGAAATTTAAAAAAGGGTATTATAGTTATGATATAAGCCCCCAGTTACTGCAATGAATCCTCAGACAGTTTTACTGTCATTTTTGTTTGAAAAATAAATCATCCAAAAACTGTTAGAAATTTTAGTTTTGAAAAAGATTCTTAAAAGATGTGTTTTTATCTAAATTCCGCATGATTCTCACTCTCTTTTGTATAAATAAAATACTTTCCAAATTTTAGATACTGGTAGCACCATATAACTCTATTCCAAAAGCTATATGAGAATAGATATGCACATGGTAAACCTTTAATAACATTTCCAGTGAATAAAATTTTGAAAAAATTCTTAGTATAAACAAGCCTGAGCAAATCTTATTCTTAAATTTGTCAAAGTAGAGTATACACAGAGTATACTGTGTGTCCCAAAAGTCCCGCCCCTTTCCCTTATTAAATTTTTAACAGGTGCAAATAATTGGATTAACTTCTGGAAAAGTTTCTATGACCAAAGGAAGGGGCTTTTAGAATTTGAAAAAATCCAATCTAAAATGGGGTTTTGGGGGCAACTAAAAAGATTAAATAGAAACCCCTAATTTTGAATTTTGGATTGTACACGTGTTTTCGAGACTCTTTTATTCTTTGACATTTTTCGCTAAACTTAATGGTTAGTTAGCTACAGCCAATTAAAGGTCATTATTTTATTTTTAGTCACAAAAGAATAACATGGCACAAACTTTAATTGCCTAAACCATTCAGTCAAATAAAAACTACTCAAGTATAAAAATGTCTTAAAATTATGTTTAGCAGCAGCTACAAAAAATCTCCACAAAGATAACATGGGAACTTAGAAGGACTCTAGGACAAAAACCGGATTTTTCCCAGCCATGGAACTAGCTCCAATCGATTTCTCGTGGAAAAAAGCCCCATATTCAACCAAAAAATTAAAGATCCTTGGAGAGAAAAAAATTTTGCCTGTACTACTATTTCTTGTTTTAAAGTATAAAATAAACAAGCCTGAGCAAATCTTAATCTTCAATTTTTCAATATGATGAAACCAAGATAAATTTTCATCGAGGACTAAACTTGAGAATTTTGTCTCATTTACTTGATCTATTTAACATTTTCTATTTCAATGGAGGGATTTATATTTGTCTTTCTGCAGTGCAAAATTACATAAAATTTGTTTTATCCAAATTTAATAGCAAATCATTGCAATTTAAATAGTTCTTTATTGATGATAAGTTGACAGTCTGTTGTTGTTAATAATTAACTGTATGAGCCTGCCCTAAACATCTTAGCTTTAGTCCTCGGCAACTGTTTTTATAACCCTGGATTGATCACAACCATTGAGCATTGGATTGAGCCATCTCTCAGACCTTTTGAAAATTTTCTGTTTGGAAAAATTCGTCATAACTGCAGTAATAAACATAGTAACAAATATAAACATGTCATATCTGTTTGCACCCAAAACAGAACTGACTAATTATGCCCAAAAGGTTACAATTTTTAAATCAAGCTTCACACAAATAGTGTACCACACCTCAGTGCCAGGTTTTCTTCTTCCAGAAGGTTGGCGTCAGCTTGTAGTTGATTCCCTGCCTGGATAAGTTGTTCTATGTGCTTGTCCCTGACCCTCTTTTGTTTCTGAAGTTCTTTTATTTGTTCCATCGCTTCTGGTAAACCAAAAACTCCAGTTTCATATTCTCTTAGCTGAATCACCATTTCTGTCATCTAAGAAAAAAAGTGCAAGTATACAAGTTCTGCTATGCCAAAATATATCAAATTACATCACTAAAATTTCTGGATGAAAATGTTTCTAACACTTCTAATTTACTATAAAATATTATGATTTGACAAAGTAAACAAAAAAAGATTAGTTGACAGACGCTGCATAAAACACCAACAATCCAAACATGCTTTTTTGTCAAGTAAAATCAGATTAACCAAAGTAGAAAACTTTTCAGCCAGATTAAATATTAATATGAAAGTAAAAAGATTCATTAATACAGTATATTAAAATAGAAAAATTCATTGAATATCTAGTAAAAATGTCAGTAAACTTTCATTTAAAATTAATGCCATATTCATTTAACAAATTCAATAACTTTTGGTACGGAACGTTAAAATTTTAATGACACTAAACGCATTGAGTAGGTTTGAATTCAAGATATATATGTGTAAAAAAACATTATAGGCCTACTATAAATTAGTATAAATATAAATCTATATTTACAAAAAAGGATGTTGTTATAAATTATATAAAACATATTATTACGATAAAATCATAGGCCCTAATAAAACCTTACTTAAATAGAAAGGGTGCTTCGTTAAAAAATATGTTTAAGGTCTATCTATATATTTTGGTAAAGTAATATTATAGTTATATATTATTGTTATTATATACATCTGACATTGATGAGTTCGGATGCCACTGGACAGTTTGCCATGAAATCCGATATAGGTACCTACTGTATGAAGAATTTCATGGAATAGGTTTTTAAGCCATTTTTTTATATATAGGCCCTAGGGCTTAGCCACATGAGCATCATAAAGGTACCCCATGTTATTTTTTTTTTAGTTTTTTATCTGATTTGTTTATCAACACAACAGATGGCATATACAAAAAATCTAAATAATAACATGCGTTTGACAAATATATCTGCCAGCTATTGAGCATAAAGCTATCTAGATACAGTGTAAAACAAATAAAGATATTTTGTTAAACCCCAATTAACCGTCACACTTGGGACCGGAACTGTGACGGTTAAAAGAATAGACGGTTAACAGAAATGTTGTTAGAAAACTGTGTAATACAGACCCTGTACAAAGAACGGGTAAACATCTAGTAATAAAGTATGAATTCATTAAAAGTAACCTCTTCTGCCTTGGCCTCGGCGTCATTTTCAGCATCTTTAACTCTCGCCTCCAAAATCTCGACTCTGTTCCTGGCTTCTTCTAATTCTGTTTTCAACTTCTTTCTTCTTGGAGACTCAGCTTGCTTATCGGAACTGAAAAATTGAATCAACTGTTTATATAAATTATGGCAAAACTGGATTAAATAATGATTGTAGAATTCAGACATTGCTCTTTTGGTGGATACCAGTAAACGTTAAAAAAACATTAAATAAAATATTTCAATATATACTTTATGTAGGTTATTCATTTTTATAAACACACAAATAGCATCTAGTGAACTATAAAAAATACAAAAAAATTTAAATGACTTAAGTAGCAAAGGATTACCATTAGAATAAAAAGGGTGGCCCAAGGTGGCTCAGAAACTCAGGCAAATTCCAGGTTGTTTGATTGCTCCATGGAAATAGTAATATTCATTACTACGACGGAAAGTGGCTTTTTTCTGTGCGCAATCGCGTTTTACAAGGGAGATGAAGCCGAGCTCATAAACAGCGACTAAGCACAGAAAAAACACTTTCCGTCCGAGTGATGAACAACGTTTTTCATCATACTGGGAAAAAATAAAATGGATAACTCATTTTAAAGTATATTGATTCAAATTTTGTTATCTCTTTACATTTATTAGTTGGCTTCCATCCTAATTTAAATATTCCTTATAAACAGCTGATATATACGTTGAATTAAAGAAATGTCAAAATCTTGCATTAAAATTGTAGTCTGCAAGCAGTTTTTTGTTTACATTGGTCTAATTTGTTTTGGTTTAGTATGGTTTTTGCTTAAGAAAAAAACAACTTTTGAGGTTAGCGCACGGAAAAAATTAATAGATGTTTTTTTGGTGCACTTTTAAAAGGCTACAGAAAATGCCGACTTTGTGGACTAAATACAGGACAGAAAACGGCTGTTCTACGTGCAGTATGATGAAAAAACTTTTTTCCAAGCACTTACCTGGATTTTAATTGTGCCCGCAAATCTTTGATGATTAATTGACTCTCGGAAAGTTTTGCATTTGCTTGAGCAAGTTGTTGTTGCAATTCTTCTATTTGTTCTTCTCGATTTTCCAAACTCTAAAATCATAAGGTTAATCCAATTTCATTAACAAGCCTTTATTGAGTGACACTAAAATTTAGTAAATATTTAGTAAACATTTAGCGAGTATTTAGTGTTATAGTAAGAATTTCTTTGCTAGCTTAACCCCGTAAATGCCCAAATGATTCTTTTGAAATAGAGTGCAGCGGTTTAATGCTACTCTCTTGAGTCCATCTCAGGCACTAACAGTGTCGTCTATTATATACTGTACCTAGTTTAACCCGTTAGGAGTGTTCACATTTTGATCTTCGATTGGTTCCGTGTGGGAGTTACCTTTGGGAGATATTAACTATTTAAGCTTATGTTCTGGACTATATTATGTGTTATGTAGGGGTAGAGATTTTTAATGATACATATTTTTGGTTTTATAAGAAGATAAATTTTTATCATACGGTTGCAGGACACCGTTTGTACATGCCCTAAATAAATATGGGTGCTGAATCCAGAATTTTCATGGGCCAGAAAACTCTATAGGACTGGGCCTAGACAGTGGTCAAAAACAGGCTGAGTCAATTTTTCCCCAATGCAGTTTTTAATCATACTGAGGTGCATGAAGCTGGTTTTTAATAATAACCTTCTATATATATTGGTGACAAGTACAATTTAGAAATAGTAATATGAACTTCCCTGAACGGCTTTGGGTTAGAATAGACAGCAGCATCCCTATCTTATCATAAGAAGCGACTAAACGGGGACGGCCGACGCATGCTGGAGTGCCCTGGGCATGCCCCTGTTGTGTTGCAGGGGCTGATGTGTTCCTTGCATGACCGATGGTTTTTTACACACATATGTCAGCAGGCAGCCATATTGGCCCCTGATCAGAAAAAGTGGTATGAGTGTCAAGGGTGCAATAGGCAAGCCGGTACGTCCGGAGCTGGGCAAATAGACCCCAGGACCCAGGGACTAAAGGTGGAAACTTTTTACTCCAGAATACCCATTCTTAACAATTCTGGGCCACCACACTCCACATGATTCCTGGTGATAAAAAAGTATGGCATGTAAAACCCCCAAAACACATCAAAGACAGACCATGATCATGCCCAAAAAGGTATGGATCAAGGATACAACGACATCTCCTAAGAAACGCCGCCCTCTCAACTGTTATTTCAGGCAAGCGGGAGAGGAGCCAAAGTGAGAGTTCACCGTCACATTTGGCGATAGACCTCAGCCAGACAAAAAGAAAAATAAACCACCGAAAGCTGTGGTGGAAGCCTCTCCAGTGATTATAGCCTTGCTTTACTGCGCCATGCACTACTAGCCATGCAATTACTGCCAGAGTGTTGTGCTTAGATATCTTAGACCAAGATCTTTACCATCCTTTGTTCTTACAAGATTAAACTAACTATGGTATTGAGTTAGGTTGCCATTTCAGTAAAAGGTAAAGTTAAGGATAATAAACATTGTCGCAACGGAAAAGATACAAGTTGCTTTGAATTCAAACACCATTAAAATTATGTATTATATGACATTAGCAAATAAAATCAATGGTTTAAATACCTGAATTATGGTAATCCTATTATTGCACAAGCAACTAGTTTCTACTCGTTCGAGGAGTCATCATCTGGCTTCTACAAAGATGTGGTAGTTCTCTTCATCCGAAGATTATCAAATATTTAAAAAATCGTGAGTCTTGACCCAAATCAAAATCAAAATCGTGAGACTGCCCCCGGGATTGTGTCAACATTCCTGCCATCAGTATTAAAATCGGCCATTAAATTTGTTTGTGTGTTGTGACCTGTCCGTCGTGTATTTTTTTCTTGTAATATGTAAGTTTTTATTTATTGAACTTTTTAATAATTGACAATCTTTGGAAGGAAGTTTGACGCAATCCCGGTGGCAGTGGAGTCAAGACTATAGTCACTAGGCCTATAGCGGTGAGTCTCGACTCCACTGCCGCCAGGATCACTGGATATTATCAACTGAGCATGTAATCTCTTGTACAAGGCATTGAACTAATATGATGTTTTAAATTATTCAAGTCTCTTACCTGGGTCATATTAACTAGGTGGTTCCTAGTGCTGTCCATATATGAATTAGGAAATTGTGATGTAATTTGTGAAAGTTTTTGTTTTAACTCTATCAGTTCTGTGTCCTTTTGCACAAGAAGTTCCTGTAAATTGACAATTAATTAGGAGCTAAGTAATTTAATTTAACTTGTTAGTCCTTATTGTCAGCTCGATGACACTAGCATATTCACAAAAGTAAGCAAAATTTTTACTACACTCTGGAAAATAATATACTCGTAGAGGACTGATAAAATCTCAAAATGATTTCAAAGATATATTAGTTAGATTTAAAATTGGCTATCAAAAATAACTTCATTGATTTCATTTTTTGTTCAAAGGCGTCTAGACCAAGACTCATTGTTCAAATTTCATTGACTACTACGATTATAGTGCCACTTTCATTTTAGTGAAATTGATTTCTATAGTCCAATACTTAATGGTCCAATAGTTCAACAACATATGTCGAGCAGAATGAATTACGGTACATCTTCATAGTGATGGTCAAATCAAGGATTTTCGGTTCTTGATTCTTGAATCTTTGTAATCATTTGAATTGTTTTAATATGTATCGCTTTTTAAATAAGGCCTAGAACAATAAAATCTCAATATTAATTAAATTAATCAAGAAAATTTAGTTCATCCAATCGGAAGTAATCACAGATTACCTATTAATATGAGTAATAATATTTTATACTTTTATTTACAGGTCTATCAAGGTACAAGTCATTTTAAAAGGTCCTAGCAAAAAAGTAAAGTCCTTTTATTCTTATTCAATATTATTAGGAATAATTATTTATTACTCTACCAAGTGGTAAACAAAGGTTATAAGCATATGAAAAACTAAAAATATTTTTAATAAACTTAATTTTTATTTAACAACTCTATTTAATATGAACGTTACTAAGATGACAAATTTAGTAACTCAATGAACAACGAAAGAACGACCAAACAGCTTGCCTACAATCACAGTGACAGTCCGGTACTGAAAACCACTGTCTTCAGATCGCTATTGAGAGATCACTAGTGGCTGGCGTCCGACTTGAAACCATAGCCATTAGCCAATCACTGCATTACCATAGGCCACTTTCCAGTTCCATCCCCTTGAAGTGCTAGCAAGACCCTGTTTGATTATATTACCGCTTGTTGTTTGACAGCGCTAGTTTCTTGAACATCTCAAATACACATGGGTTATATGCGGGTATTATGACTGTGTATAGACAGATGATGCAGAAGAATACAACACTTTTAGTGGGAGTCTCATCATTGTCATAATTATTTCCATATATATTTAAAATGCTCTACGTTGTAAAATTAAATATATTTTCAAATTTTATACCAATAAAAACTTTATCTAAATACTTTTAAAAAGGTGCTATTTTGGACTCCATTTATTAGAAATACTTATATCTACCTCACGACACTTCATCAACTTTATTGAGAATGGCCGTCCATATCAAGACAACATATTCCTCCTTTCTTCAATAATTTATTTAGGATCGATACATTTACAATGTAAACCGATCTCGGGCGACAAATGTATTGATTTTGTTAATACTAAATGTTTTTGAATGATCATTATTAACGCCTGGTCCTGGTTATGCTCTGACTAAATCATAGTGCAAAATTGGCGTGGCGGATTCCCCGATTGAATCTCTTCGATTCAAAAGTCGATTCTGATTCAATCAAATCTCCAATCCGAATCTTTGGTCAAGATTCAGTGGATTCAATGATAGAGATTTGGCTTTGACACATCAAACAAATCTTAGTAATATTTTTCAACCTACAATACCACTTAACAAAATAACACACAAGTTTTGTAGACGTTTTGTTTTATGAAAATTAGATGAATTAATGAGCAATAATTTCTTTTTCATCAACGGTTAGTTTTTATTCATTGTGATTAGTTTTTATTCTATTTTTTGTTAAAAGTGGCCATTTTATATCTATGGAATAAATTATTACTGCAACGCTCTACCAATAAAATAATCTATCAAAAAATATATTGTCATTGGTCAAGGGATTTATCGTTGTGTTTTCTTAATTAGTAAGACAGCCAAGCTAAGGAAATAACAATGCTGTTAAATTCAGTGAAATAAAATTAAACCTTTTGCAACCAAACATTTTTGGCAATCCTGTAAAAAGTTAGAAGATGATTCAAGGGGTGGAAAGTTTGATACTCACCTGCCACTGAGTTAATCGAGCATCGAGAGCGATGCCTAGCTGATCCAGCTGTTCATCCCTCCTCTGCTTGTCGGCTGCCATCTCTAACAACTGAGTCTTTAATGCTTCATTCTGCTCTTCAACCGCATTAGACCTTTCTGAGGATAAATAATGAGAAAATTGGCATCAGTCATGTAAACAATAATTAAACCCTTTCAAGTATGATTTTCCTGATCGTCCAAATTTCCTGTGTGTAGAGGAGAAGCCAGTACTAACTTTCAAGTGTAATCATCCCCGACAAGTGATAGGGGAGAGCAGGGTAATACCGGACGGCGGGGCAATACTGTTCACCGTATTTTCAGACAACCTGAACGATGAAGTGAGCGCTAGGATGTGCTGCTATCTGGCGGAAGAAATGCGAACCAGATGGAGACAGTCCGGGAGCGTCCATCTTGACAAATGCGTGTGTGACAAAATCTTTTATTGTTCAGTCAACTTTCCTTCTAATTTTAGTGACTAACTAAACTGACGTAAGTGAAACTAGCTATTCCTTACAGTATTCAAACAAGTGGTTTTGAATATTTGATATCTTGCGCTAGATTTTAATACCAAACACAAGCCCTAAAGTGTTCGTATTTTAGGTTAGGGTTGGAAATGCTACGTCATGTTGTTTTGGGGAAATACCGTACTTCTTATGTGGGGCAATGTGGTGCAGGGTGCAAGGTGTCCATTACAAGTGCAAAATGTATTGTATATTGTTTGAATTATAGTGTACGTTTATGTTTTCTTTTTTATAATAATTCGATATAAAAAAATTAAATATAATTTTCTTTTTTACAGTATTTTACATTTTGATAGACTTTAAAAAAATGTTTTATGTATTGTTTGGATTATAGTGAAGGCTTATGTTTTCTTTTATTATTAATTCAATATTTTACAAAAATAAAATTTTTTACGCTATTTTTAACTGGTGCACGGTATTGCCCCGGCACTTGGGGCAGTACCACACTGCGTAAAGGTTTTGTAAAATGGGCTTAGCACTCAAAGTTAGTGAGAAATTCCAAATATGAAATACAAAATTTGTGGCCAATCAAATTTTCTTCAAAAAGAGATGTTTGCCGCTTACATTGAAGTTTCCCAATTAAAGATAAAAAATAATATAGCTTAAGTGCACGGTATTACCCTGCTCTCCCTTAAGTTACGAAACTAGCGCTGCAAGTGGTGGGAGTATTTCAAAGCACTAATGGGCAACTCCCTCGATCACTACTATTTGTGGGTGAGTCCCTAGCTCTTCTCATAAGAATTCAATGGATTAAGGCCTCTCAATAGATTGATTAGCAAGTCATTTTTATCTTTAACTTGTTACAAAGTCTTTCTTATGTCATTTATATCAAATAATTGCTAAAATTATTGGATATTCAAGAAGTTCCAGAATGTATACTATTTTCTGACAGTTTGATTCTGGACGTTCCAGAACGTCCATACTCATTTTCAATAAAAACATGTTATTTAAAGGTTGGTTACAAAAACAATCTGACTTTAACATCAAACTATAATTTTGACACCTGTATCTGAACAGTATACTGATATAGGCTTCTGGGGTAAAATAATAATCAGGCAAAGTTTTTTTTCTAATTTCAACTATTTTTCATAATCATATCCATGATGAAACAACAAGAAGAACAATCCTAAACACACTCCATTGAATCTTACTAGGGAAACTTATTCACTCGGCTATCTGTTTTTTTCAATAATTTGCAAATTAGATTATTTGAAGGTGACATTAAAAAAACAAGGATAATGGAAGATATAGGACTGGTAATGAATGATAGAGACTTGGACTGCTTAAAAAGTTGTTTCAGGCCTATCACTTTTTGTGATAATTTAAAAGACTTTTACGAAATCAGGCCTGTAGAACAGAAAGTTATATGTAAAGTAATAAAATAGATAAAATAACAGTTTAGGAGGCAACATAACATGTATAAATTATCATTTTCTTTTTACTTTAATTTAAATGTAAAGTTTTTCAGTAATTTACATAGTTCTATTGTACGTTTCTGCAATTTGACATTGTAACCACAAACCAATGCAATTTTATATTGTTAATAATATGTTTTATTTTAATAAAGTTTTAAGAGAATGTTTGTTAGATTTGAGATTAGTAAGGCATAAAGTACAGTAACTAGGAATATATTTCTAGATTTTTCTCTCTATGCAAAACAAAAGGCATCCCTTTTAAAAATAAATTTCCCATTTAATTTTGAATCTTAGGGTTGTAAAATACAATTAGAGCCTAGTAAATAAATCCTCACAACACTAAAATTACATATTTAAAACACTTACCTTGCAACTCTTTGAGAACATGTTTTAAGTTTGTGTTTTCTTCAGTTAACATAGATATTTTTTCATTGTTTTCTGAAACTTCTTTTTGTAATCCAGCAACTTTCAGTTTTAGCATATTATTATCCTTCTCCAATGACTGTGAAAAATAAATTAAGGGGTGCAAAAATAAATTACCCTTACCAGCTAGCACGTTTAGTTTTGTGAGTAGACTACCTCCAGATGTTTTACTGGATCAACTGCTTCACTACCTTTAGCAACCACTTGCACTTACCTTTAGCACTGGGGCTGTCCCCCATGACGAAAATCAGAAAACTATGGAAAAGTAGTGGTCCAGACATTGCAAGAAACCAAATTGTCACCTGCTAGTTAAATAGTTGTCGTTATAAAGCAAATCAAACCTTTGTATTCAATAAACCACAAAATTCACTCATAAATAAAATTAATTTTAATTCTGATATTCTAATTGTAACAACGGCACATTGATTTTTTATATAATTTTGTTAATTAAATAACATTAACATCCAACATGTATTGAAATCAATTCTGATTTTGTTTTTTCCGAATAAGAGCAACGTTAAAAAGCAAACAAACTCATTCATTTATTTGCTGGAATTAGAGAACTTTGGTTTATAACTCTAAATCAAGGGTTCGCCAATACTGATATAGTTCGCAAGGTACATTTTCAATATCAAGTATAGATTTTTTACAAAATGGAAAGAATAAATAACATTTTAACTACTATTTAAAAGGTATTTACAGGCTTTTATATAACTTTAAAAAGAATCAATCTTACAAAAGAAACGGTAAGTTTAATTAAAATTCGATCAGATATACGAATGACAGGTTAATTATTTTGTGAGCTTTTTTAACAACTTATTCTGAATCAATCGGATAAAAATAAAGAGATTATTATGACACATAGCATGGACAAGTTCAGCATTACTTAGTTAAGCATTATGCTGACGGCTAGTAAAGCACTTGAATCTTGAGTCTTTGCCTTATTGGTCAGCCATATTTCGAAACTAGTAGTCCTAAACAGTGTGTTAAAAACATCCAATAGGTATAAACATATTTTTTGCTTATTTGCTTTAACTTAATCTAGTTCATTTCATCTTGAAAGCTAGTTGTAAATCTTTTATTGTAATAAAGACGGAAAAATCATGGACTTTCTATACCTTGTAATTTGATTCAATTAAGTCAATTAAAGTATACTCTTCCGCCACTATCAAGATATTTTCATTAATTCAGCCCCTTCGCCGGTGAGGTGTTGGATTATAAAGAGTCTACTGTATGACTCAATTTTGCAGGAGTACAACAAAAATATGTCTCAATTTTAACTTAAGAATCATTTATAAATCTTTTTTTTTAATATATTATATTATAAAGACAAATTTGTTTACCTTAATATGAAACATCTGATTATCACATGAACACCTAATTATTCAAAAAGGTACAATAACAAGTTTAACACACATTTAATTCCCTAACATTACCTCTATGTCACTCAGCAGCTGAGTGATGTGTTTGTTCTTGTGGCGGACCGTCTCCACGAGGTTTTGATACTTGACCGACGATGTCTTGGGACTCTCCGCGTGCAGCCGAGCCTCCTGCATCTCCACCGTCTCCCGCTGCAGGGCTGCCAACTCGCTGCGAAGTTCGCCTCGCTCCCGCTCCAGCAACATCACTTGGTTGGCAAACTGCAACACCACAACTACTTCAAGCAAATTCCTACACTTGTAGCAATAGAAATATACCATTGTAATGTGTTGAACCCTCTGCTTGCTAGACAGAAGAAGCCACACTACATAACTGCAAGGGTAGCTCGTATAGTAAAAGACACATTTTAAGAAGAAATTGATCTATTTGGATAGAACCCAATTTAGAAAAAATTTAATCCATCTTAACTTACCGTACCCAGGGGCCCCGGGGCCCTTGGGCCTAACACCCCTATCCTATACACACGACCCCAGCACTCACATGACCAATACTCCCGAATCCAAGTCTGATGACCTATTAAAGCCAGAGCTACCAATAGGTCAGCATAAATGAGTTGGCTGTTTTATAAAAGTTCCAGCCACCTACTTATATAAGCTCAAATACTTCCTCCTCACATTATTTCCTTGACCTCTCTCAAAACTAACAGTTTCAAAACCAGCAGTCAATAACCCATAGTGAAATTAAAATGATTTAAATCCAGTTCCCGATCACAAAACTCTTTAATACTAAAAGCGAGTGACCCCACCTCTTTAATTATAAGCGGAGAAAAATGACAGTCCCATGAATTCCAAGTTATGGAGAGTGGACAACAAATCCAAAAACAAATTACAGTAGAACCTCAATTTGTTTACACTCCTTATAGTTTGACATGGTCCGTTACATGTCATTAGCAACTGATAGTGTGTCCATGTTAGAGACCGACAAAGGTTAAAAGGTAAATAAAGTTCATTCAAGTTATGGTTTCAATAAATTTTGTGTTGGTTCCTCATGATTTTCATGCTCCCTAAATTAAACTCATGATTTTCTTACTCCCTATGTTAAATTAATTGCCCCAATACTCCCTACAGTTTGACATTTCGATAGTTCGACACTCCCTAAGTTCACAAAGTGTCGAACTATCAGGGTTCTACTGTACTAACCATAGCTGAATAGCTGATCAAAAACCAACTTCAAAGAACACTATACACTGGTTCTTGATCAAAAACCAACTTCAAAGAACACACAAAAATATGCATAAACCTAATCATCAAGCAAAATATTTTTCAGATATGTTTTGATTTACTTATATTGGTATTAAATTGAATTAATTTCCTTAAGACCTAAACTATGTTATTAATTTTAATCACAATGCTTTTAAACAGCCATTTCCCAGGTTCTAGTCATGATTATCACAACTGCAAAATAAGAGGTATTTTATTAAACTAGAGCTTTTTTATAATAATATGCATGCAGCATAGATACATACCTTTTCAACTTCTTGCTTTTCATTCAATAAGTCTCGTTCACGAGACTGAAGTTCGGACATCAATTGTTCATTTTGTAGTTCAACTTTTAAAAGTTCTTGTTTTAACTCTTCAATGTTTCCGCCTGAAAATCATTGTAGCTTAAATAAATTGCTTTCTATGATACAAAAGTAACATGTTAATTTCAGACTACTGAAATCCCATTACAGTCGCACTGGTTAGTGTACTAACCAGTACACTAGCATGGAATACTAGCACCCGGCTTCCCTCGACAACATTGCCTCAGAGTGAGTTCAACTATGGACGGGTACCAGTAACATTGTCTGCTTACAACATGGTGTGCAAGTTTTGCCCTGTCTTTTGGCAAGCTTTGCATTCTAATTCACCTTTTTCCCGCTTCCAGCATTTGTTTCCATTGTTTTTATGTACTCTGTATCATAACTTCGTGAAGACAACTTAAAATTATTTTCCTTTTTAAAACTTTATTTTTTGCCTATGTAATTCATAGTTAATTTTGTTCACACAGTATTTCCATTGAACATTATGTGATTGAAGATTCTGAACATTGTGCGACTAGATAAAAAATGGCGGTGTGATGGGTTGCGCTCCTAAACATGTGTGGATAGGCCTAGCCTTAACTAAGGTAAAAAGATATTTTGCATCTGACTATTTACATGAATATTTTGAATATATATTTTGTGGGTATCACTGGGGTTTTGTAGGGCCAGTTATCTAAGTGAAGCTTTCTCCAACTCAGTTTAATCTAATTCAGAAAAATGACAATGTTAAATCACATGGAAAAATGTGGTTTAATCTTAAAATTTGGTTTAAACAGGGTTGGGGAAAGCGGCCCTAAGGGGTGGGTAGTGGCTGGAGGGCAACGGCACCAGAGGCCTACTGAAGGACTAGAAGTGACGTCACGAATGTTTGATCAGACCATATTCAATAATCATTTTAATAGCTAATCAGACACTATTTTAGGAGGAATAATAACCATAAACATTTCAATAACAACCTCAAAAACATCTTGTTAGTTTTCACTTTTATATGCCAGTCCATCTGCTAGTTTCGCCCCAAAACTTCAAATTCATCAGACTGCATATATCTGGGTGCATTTTCTGTGTCTCATAAGATTAGGCCTACATGGAACGCCAGGTTTTGCATTATAAATTCGCGTAGTTCATTAGAGGTACGCTTTTGTTGTACCTCTAGAGTGAGTATTTTAGTTGCAATTGTAAAGAAAATAATTTGTTAAAATCAGAGATTTTCCAGGACCACTACCTTTACCTCCTTTCACTTGGACATGATAAATGAGTTATGTTAGTAGTATAGGTCTAAAGATAATAATAACTTAAAAATATTTTCTGAATTAAATTGTTAACATAAATTTGATAAAAGATTAAAAAAAAGATTATCAATAGGTATCTGGTAGGCCTATATTGCCTGAAACTAGAGCAGAGAATGCTAAAGATGCTTGAACAATACTGTAACAATAGCACCCAAGACAGTTTACAAAGACAGTTGGTAAGGCAGTTTACAAAGACCAGAAAGTTTTGATAACTATAAAAAGGACGGGTAGAACTTTCCATGGTATGGTCAGTGGCGGCTCTTCAATATAAGGACTCATCCCGGACGGTGCTGACTCAAACCAATTGATTAAACAATTCTAACAATTATCTCTACATTATTATTATTATAGTAGGCTAATAGAATGTATAGGTCATAAGCTGCAGATAAGTTAGAAACAAATTTTATCGCAACAAATCCAAAATCATCAATGATTATGTCTTTAAATCAATGGCGGACAGCTTGGTTCAGAGCGGTGGACGCCAGTTGCTGCATCCCAGTGCTATTGTAAAGGCATATAAGGACGCATCGCACTTACATAAACACACACAATTAATTGTTCCTTATGGCCAGGCTGGGCGCTCACAGCCTCAACACCGCTGCTGCCAACACTCAGCGTCAACTCGTTGTCAGTCATTCGATTAACTTCTTGTGTGCCTTCAAGCAGTGTTTTGCAGCATCTAATAAAACTCATAGGTTTTACTACATCTTGTTGTCAAACCATACTTTATTCTCCAATATTTTTTACGTGTGGTTTACGTCAAGCACATTCCTGGCTCTCTAGCAAAGTTAAATTTGGTAGGCCAAACGTAGGATATATGTGAGTGTGTTCACTACTTTGGTAACTGTTTGTATGGTAAAATAGTTTGTTATCGAGGGACATTTAGTGGCTTGTTTAATAACTGAGTCATGTGTGTTTGAAGACAAAAATGTAGCCTTTATTTATTTATTTATTTATTTATACACAGAATTTTCCATTTTCAACTATCATACAAAACAATTATATTACAAGAAATGTAAGATTCTATTATAAATTATAAATCTCCAAGACCAAACTGCAACAAGACTTTAACCATTCAATATAACAATTAACAAATATAATCAAACAACTATCAAGCCTAAGGTAATACCAGAACATAACAAGTAATAAAACTACGAACGAAATAACAAAATAACAAAATAAATAAATTTAGAGGGAATCATCCTTTGAAACAAAGTGAAATAAGTATGAAGCGCAATGAACTGCTTTAGGTCTCTTTAAGCATCTTTAACCCTCAATCAGGCGCATGAGTTGCTTGAAGAGACCTAAGCAAAATTAAAGAGCACAGGGGAGGTTAACTCTGCACTTGCAAAAAATAAGTAAAAAATGTAGAAAGCTTTTGTTTTTAAGGCTGGCTTTCAAGTTCAGTTTAATATCACTCTAGAGGAACTATGTAATGCTTCAATTTATCTCTTTAATATTATTGATCTGGGGGTTGATTTTTTTCGTGTGTCGGAGGTTGCTTCCACGTTGCCTCCGATCGCGGGACTCCCAGTGCGGAGTTTTCTTCCACTTGCGATCGATTGTGCTTTTAAAAATAATTGTTTTAGCCTGATTTTTTTTTTGTTGCCTAAATTGTTTATTTAGTTTGTCTGTTCTTTCTTTCTAGTTTTTGAACTAGATTAGATGGATTTTTATTTTATAATTGATATTATAGAATGCCTTTTTTTGCCCTAGAAAAAAATAGTGTATTTTTATCAACAAACTGGTGTCAAATTTTGATTTTATAGTGTATTATTAGGAATAAGGGCAATTGAAAGAATTTTACATTTAATAAAAAATTAAAAGCAATAAGGCTATACTTTATGCATGTGTGCTTTATACGAGTATAAAGTACAGTAAGATAAAGTATCAGTAAGATACCTCGTAAAAACAGTACCACAGAGGTATCTTACTGATATAAAAAATATTATTTCAAGTTACAAACCATTCTAGTTAAAACTGAATTTACAGTTTTACAATGATAATCATGACGTATTTAATTTATAATGAACATATTTTAAATTATTCTTACTTCATGAATGCTTAAATTTCTTACACACTTGTTGCATATTAATAAGTTATTGTATGAAAATATTACCCATACTATTTACTATAGCAACCCGAATATTTTATATGTGTTAAAAGTAATCTTGTTTAATAAAAAATATGTATGTAAGAAAATTACTTCAAGGCAGTGTTTTTTTTTTTTTTTTTACATTTTAGCGAATTTCCCATAGGGAATAAGCTATTACCATAGGTCTCATGGTAAGACCTAAGCCCGGGACCATGTTACTTTTTAATATTTAGGTGCCCAGAGACCAAAAATAATAGTCATTAAAATTTATATATATATATATATATATATATATATATATATATATATATATATATATGTATATATATACATGTTACTTTTTCATATTTAGGTGCCCAGAGACCAAACATAATAGTCATTAAAATTTTTATATATATGTATGTATGTATGTGTCCCGAGACAGGATAACTCTCGTAAAAACGGTCCGATCGACACCAAATTTGGTAGAGATGTGTAATCTTACGTTTATTCGGATGACTTCGTAAACCAGACATAGGCCTATCCACCTATCAGAAGGGGTAGTTTTGGGGGGTTTTGTACCCCAAAAATGAGTTTTTTTGCATTTTTCATATGTAATTTTTTAAAATTTCAAAATTTTATTTTGACCATTGGATTTAGCTCAAAAAAACACACAATTTAGTATTTTGAAGATTTGCTCTATCTCCATTGGTTACCGAGATATTAAAAAGTCTAAAGACAGTACATTGTATTTTGGGGCTTAAATGTTAATCTTATGGAGAATAAGGATGTGTTAATATTTGACTTATTAACCTATATTTTTGAATGAAACTTGGTATTCAGCGTCATTTGGTTGAGATTCATCCATGTATGGTAAAAAATCTTGGTTTTGTGCTTATCATGGCAGCAAACCTGCAAACTCTTTTCACATGTTAATCATAGTATGGAGAATAGGCAAACTCCTTTAGCAATGGACAAGTATTGATGAAACTTAGTATATGGCTTCATATGGTCGAAATAACAATTTTTTTATGCTAAAAACCTACTTTTAGTGTTCCCCATGGCAGCATACCTGCATACTCTTTCCCTATATTTATCATAAGGAGAATAGACATTTATTTCCTGTTTATGAGCATGTGGTGGTATTTAGTTTACAGGTTTATCTGGTCAAAATTAATATTACTAATTTGGAAATTCGCTGAGTACGCTGTGACAGGGGGGTATTTTCTGATTGCAGAGGCAACCTTCGCTTGTGCCCGATGGCGTTTTAGAGTTCAAGCACCCGATGGAGGGTTAAGAGCGACTCCTACTTACAATCAGATGATAAAAGTAGGCCATAGTTCCAAATTTATTTAGGAAATTTGTAGGCCTATACAACATCATATTATATTATAAATATATTACCTTATCTTACACTCTAAAACAGGCAATGTTTGCATGGGCAAAAATTTTTTTCTCTCAAAGGATTTTTGATTTTTTTGTCTAATATGGGGGTTTGGGCCACCAGGAATCCATTTGAGCTGGTCCCATGGCTGGGGAAAATCCGGTTTTTGTCCTAGAGCCCTTCAAAGTTCCCATGTTTGATCCTTATGAAGATTTTCAAATTGAACAAAAATTACAGTAGCTGATAAATGTAGATATAAACCAATGTGTTACATCTTTAACCTGTAGTTTTAATTTGTAAGGAAATTATACCAAAGTGCAGCGCCCTTCGGCTTGGCCAGTGAGCGAAGCAAACGAGCTCGTCTTAAAAAGGAAGAGGGCGAGTGAGCAGATCAAACGAGCTTTGTGTGAAAACGAAAGTAATAATTTTACCGAGCTTTAAAAGCTCAGTCACCCTGGTACTAAAAGTTACAAGAGCCCTCCCACCGTCCCTACCTACCAGCCGCCACTGAGTACTGTACCTTCTAACATGAGATAAAGAATTCTTTATATGTGAAAGTAATTTCCCTGTGGGAAAACACTAAGGTAGCCATTTCAATTTATAGCTTAAGAATTCTAAGCCTAAAATGTTTTTTATATGCTTGGTTTTAAATGTGATTGGGGTAAAATAAAAATAAAGTAGGCATATAAAATATAAAAAAAAACTGAACTCCAGACTACTCTTTATAGATCTCTCTTTCAAGATAGGCTTCGTTAAAAATAGGCCTAGAAAATTAATCAGATAACTTAGGCCTCAGGCCTAGGCCCTACCTGATAGTGAATCATATTTCTGAGCTTTTAATAGCTGACCCTGGAGTGATTCAATTTCATTGATTAAAGACTGATGACGAGCTTCCTCTTCCCCTTGACGAGCAGCTAAGTTTTCTATTTCACTGATCAGCGACTCGACCTTAAAAATAAAACCTCTGGCAATATTTATTATGTATGTTTACTGTTTACTGTTTTCGATACAGTAGCTATTCACTAAAACAGGTTTTCTTATTGTAACTATCTTTGACAAAGAGTCTTATTGTAGGCTAATGATATTAATTATATGGCTTTTAGTGGAGAGAGATCAGCAATTAACTGAAAGTTCTCCTGGCCTGAGAAGCCTGCACTTTTTGTGAATAAACTGTACTGTCGGCATTGGATAGTTCTAATCTCAAGAGGGTAATTTTTTTTTTAATTACTAACCTACAGACTTTACACTTAGCCTAATAATTTGGAAGACGGCCAGACCAGATTTTTAAGAAAATACACATTAAGTTTTTAAAGGGGATTTGGCCATACAAATTACATAATTAATCATGGTGATTATTCGCTTTCATCTTAATAAGTGAAAAACTATGTCCATACTTGATTAAAAAACCTAATTAATTATGAGTTTTTACATTATCTTATCTAGCCTGTGAATTTTTAATGGGTTTTTAAAGATGTTTTTAAGTTTACGGATCACAAAATAAATACCACTCAAGCTGAGGCGAATAGGTTTTCTTATATTCTGTTTAAAGTTATGAACCTACCTGTTCCCCTTTGAATTTCAGAATCTCCTGCGATACCTTAAAGAGTATTCTCAGGTTTTCGGGTTGAAGGTTTTCATTTATTTCAAAATAAGCAACCTCATAAAACAATTCTTCTTTATCTTGTTCTGATAATCCATCCGGCGGAACACTAAGCAGTCTATTCCAATCAATATTAGTCATTATTATATTTTATTAATGACTTGAGTTACTAGGTACATCAGATTGCATTGAAAACTAGCTGTACATATAAGTATCAGCTTTTACCACAAAACATAACACCACTTAAGTCCATTCCTCGAATTTTCTTATTAATAAAAAATGTTTGATAAATATAACTGATGAAATGGTAATAAACAAGAGGAAAAAATAACACAGAACATCATGCAAAAACACTTGACAACCTTCCTTCCTTTTCTGTTTACAGTTTACTTCACTTCATTTGGTTAGTTTGTTGACATAGCAACCGTAACCAAAACCAACACGGCTGTTGCTACCAGTGTGACCAACATTCTAAAACTAATGAATCAATGTTTCTGACACATCTAAATGTACAGTATTTAAAATTTTAATTTTTGTCCAAGACCGGCATAAGCCGGGGCCTACGATTATAAGCCAACAACCGCACTATAAAAGACCTATAGACGGACGAAGTCAGATTGAGTAACTTAATTTAAATAAATAAAGCAAACTAAAACAGAATTAAATAAATGAGGAGCTTGGTAGAAAAACGACCTAAGGTGACTGAGGTCGTTTTTCGGTAAACCGCTTAAAATGATCCGTTATTTCATCCTCTTTGCAGCAGTGTTTGTTTCACAATATCTTGTTTTTTCACGGAGTTATGAATTTTTTTCTGAATGCTGTCAGCTGTTACGAGGCAGCCTGGCTTTTTGGCTGTAGCATTGACTATTGAACGTTACTACTTCTAAAGTCAAAGGCTATAGCTTGAGGAAACAGTCTTGTGCAGACAAACATTATTGGTTATTGCTAAACGTTGTATTAGTTTTCTTTGTGTGAAAATTGATGTTAACGAGAATTGATAATAACGAGCTATCTGTTATTTAAATATTTCAAAGTTTTCAGTAAAGTCTTTGATGGACCATTGTATCCCTGAAAGTTTATTTTAAGTTTTGATGAATGAATTCGTTGCTAGACTTATTTGATTTTATTTCAAATAAATTTCGTTTGAATAAACATTTTATTTTACTTTATTTCTAACCACTTTAATGAGTTTAAATGCATAAAATCTAAGTTTTTAATATTGAAAAATTGGTTTGATGGAAAAACGACCTCTGACTCTGCTTCATATTTTGTTCAATAACTTTTGATGGAAAGGACATATAAACAAAAAAAGATTATATTCTTAATCCCAAAGGAATGTATCTTTCGTAGTATAAGAATACGAAGAGTAATGCAATTTGATAAAAAACTATAAAACATAAGTTTAATATTCAAAGTCGATTATCTCAAAACACATTTTTTGGACTAAGGTCGTTTTTCCACCAAACTCCTCAATTTTAATTTTTGTCCAAGACCGGCATAAGCCGGGGCCTACGATTATAAGCCAACAACCGCACTATAAAAGATCTATAGACGGACGAAGTCAGATTGAGTAACTTAATTTAAATAAATATAAAGCAAACTAAAACAGAATTAAATATAATAAAATGTTAGAAATAACCCCCCAAAAAAACTATATTTCTGCTTGTGGGGGAGAGTCTTCAAAGTCTCACACTTTTACTTGCTTGTACCATTGACTAAGGATCCTCAATGCTTGTACTTAACACCTTCTCTTAACTAAATATAATACAACATTCTGACTTCCATGGAGAAAATCAAAACTAAAAAAATACTAAACTGGCTAAAGAACCAAGCTCAAGCAACATTATTTTTTTATACAAATAATAGTATATTTCACCACTAGTCCGGAAAGTGACCCATTTCTGGGCGAGATAGTGTTTTACGCGCGAGGCGAAGCCGAGCGTGGAAAACACTATCGAGCCTGGAAATGGGCTTTCCGGACGAGTTGTGAACGATACTTTTCATCACGACGCAATTATTAATAAATGTGGAAGTTTTAAAGGAGGATTATTTTTGTAAATTCTTCGCCATTGGACAAAGTAAACAAAGCTGGAATTCAAAATTTAATTTGTTTTAAACCCAGCTGATTGTTGCTGTACGGAAAAGTTTGTTTACCTTGGACGGAAAGTAATGTTTACAAACATTACTTTCTGTACAGGTCAGTAAAATCAGCTGACGGTGACAGTTTGGGAAATGACTACTTTCCAAGGTCTCAGCTGTACGGCAAGTTGTCACTTTCGTATACGGAGTGATGAAAAGTTTTTTTTTATTGTTTGTTTTCATTTGTTGAACAAAATGTTGTACAAAATGTTATCTTATTTCTTTACAACGAAATTACAATTTTTTACAACAAATATCTTATGAATCATATAAGTTTATTTGTTGTATATGAAAACGAACAATAAAAACTTTATTTTTATTCAACAAAAACAAAATAATATTGAATGAGTTTGGTTCTACAGGCAGTTTAGTATTTATTAGCATTGATTTTTACACTAAAGCCAGAATGTTCTGTGTCAATCACACTAGAGTCATTGACTTTAGAAGTAGCGTTCAATAGTCAATGCTAGAGTCCAATACCTGGATTGGATCAGAGCCTCAGCAGCATCGTCATCGAGGTCCAGCAGGCACCGCGCCCCACCCGACCCATCTGTCACACGGTGCCCTCTCACCTCGTCACCACCCATCTCGTCACCAATCATGAAAATTACTGAGCTGTACTAATGAGAGGGTCGGCCGCCGTCCCATCCCCCTCGGAGCCTGCTACCTGAACTGATCGGTGTGAAGTGTAGGATCCTGTTCCCAATCACAAGAGGGAACGGTATTCACCGTTCATGAATCGTTCACCTCTGTGCAGGGAAGTCTAAGCAGATTAATATAACCCTCGCCACGTAACTTGACGAATGAATTTTCACAATTATTCAGTTTAAATGAGCTGTTCTATAAAAATTGCATGTAACGGAAGCTCAATATGTTTTTGGAAAAGTACCCCCTCTCCTCCCCTCGCCCATCCCAGCTGTTTTTGACCATTCGTCAACTTATGTGGCGTGACTTATACTATAGTACTGTATAAACATTACATTATCCTGTATATCATAAAAGAGTGCACATTATTGTCTAGAGAGGAAACTACTACAGATCATGGTCATTTTAGTTCACGATGAATTTTGCATAGCTTCTATTAGGAAAAATGTATGCTAAAACTCATCGATTGGTTTACTGCTACAGGTGATCCACACAGGACCGATCCACATTAACATTACTACTGATTTACAAAGTACAGTAAACAAAGCAGAAAACTTCAACTTATGTATGGTAATTGACAGATAACAAACGAAAACATGGACAATATGTTTGCAGATATTTTGAATAGTCGAATAGATTATCTGAAATGAAAAAGGGTGCACAGTTTCAATAATGTATTACATATTATTAATATTAGTAGCCCTATTAACAGTATTTCTTGCTTTTCCAATTCGAATAGGCTACATAGATGATTGAATTTACTGTTTTTTAAACTTAAGCCTTAAGGTCCGTTTACACTAGAGGTTGATACGCAAAAGTTGACAAATCCTACTGGTATTTATGGTTATATGTCTAAGCGGATTATTACTAGTCATTAACGGTGAATACCGTTCCCTCTTGTGATTGGGAACGGGATCCTATATTTCACACCGATCAGTTCAGGTAGCAGGCCCCGTGGGGGATGGGACGGCGGCCGACCCTCATTAGTACGTCTCAGCGATTTTTATGATTGGTGACGAGATGGGTGGTGACGAGGTGGGTGCACACGCTGTCACACTGCCAACCTCCATTTCTTTTATTTCAGAAGGAAGATTGTTGTCAATTATATGGGCGATATAAAAAGTATTTGAATGTTGAATTTTACAATTTAATTTAGGTGTGTTAATGCCTAAATTTATCTTATTTCTTGTTGGATAAGGGTGCTGTATTGAAGTACAAATTTTGTGATTGTTTGATTAAATATAAATAATAAAAAATTTTTAAATGAAGTTTTCTAGCGCTCAATGAAATCAATGAAAAGGTATGATGTGGGATATCTGAGGATCTCTTTAAGTATCTTTATTGAGTCGTTCTTCTCCTGTACACCAATAAACAAAATCAAATGAGAAATATTAGGGGCCTACTTTTAAAAATTGTTGTTAACAGAAATAAATTATTACTAACATTCCCACATAGCACATGTTGTCAATTTGACGTCAAAAAGTGATCAAAGTCGTCAAAATGATGTCAAAGTAAAATATTAGATCAAGTATTGACGTCAAAATGATGTTAAAATTTTGCATTTTTAAATTTAAAAGTTAGTGAAATAAATGAAGAAAAAAACATTTCTTTAAGTCTTATACAACAAGAGAACATCATTATTTGTTTAAAACAATTAAACTTGTTAAAAACTTGACATCATTTGGATGTAAAAATTATGTAAAGTATTTGATCACACAGTCAAAAGTTTTACATCAATTGAGATAACTGCAATTTGTTAAACATGAAACAAACATTTACAAATATTTACACATGAAACAAACATGTAAGGGAACTCTAGTTTAAGACCTATTTGAGAAGACATAAAAATATATAGGACACGGGAAATGCGTTTGATTTGATCAACACAAAGAAACTTGAGTATCAACTGGCCAAGTAAGTGTAACAAATAGTGTGAGGAGCAGAGAGCAGCATGGCGTAGTAGGTAGAGTCGCGGGTTGGGTATACTAAGGTCATGGGTTCAAAACCTGCCAGCGTCAAGAACTTTTTGCCGCTTCTATAGTTGTTTATCGGTTAAAAATTACCATTTTATTACTTTTGTTTTGCTATTTGGGATATTTTGAATCAATTTTGACAAGATAAGTTTGTCAATATGACGTCATTTTCACATCAATGTGATGTAAAATTGACGTCATAGTTCATCAATTTACTGACATCAATTTGACATAAAAAATCGGGACATTTTTACTTCACATTGACATCAAAATGACGTTTTTTTATCACATTTGAAGTCAATATGACAACAACAATATCAATGACATTGACATCTTTTACATTAATTTTACATCAAATTGACGTACTTGTGCTATATGGGTTATTTGAGTCTATAATTAACTGATTGTTTGATTGTTTAAAAGTAGGCACTGACGTGTTGTTAATGAAAAATTAATTCTATGAGTACAAGTATTCCAGTCAAATATTTTTAGCGTTTTAAAACTAAGAAAAGAATCATCCCAAGCAATAATATTTTAAAGAAGATGTTTGTTTATAAATTAAACATTACAATTATGTAATGAATGTGAAAACTCCCAAGAAATCTATCTATGAATAACTAACATTATTATTTTAGTACCAGGTTAACCCAGAGCCTTGCTCGTTAGTTTTAATTCACTTTTGTTATAGTGTTATGATAAAAAAGCTATTAAATTTCCACCAACAACCAAACATACCTCTTCACAGTTAACAGCTGTTTCAAACCCACATAGCAGAGTTTTTTTTCGGCAAAGTTGCCATCTAGTCATAACAACTTTGCTTATAATTTGCATTAGATTTGTGTATCAGAATTTTCTCTCAAAAGCTGCAATGGCAAATTATCCAAGTATAACTTCTCAGTCAACACACAATATAAAAATAATGGTATTTTCATGTAAAAACGCCATAAAACATAAAAATAAAATCGAAAACGATTTTTTCACATGAAAAAGATTTAAAAATATAAAAGTAATATAATAGTGAAATTCATAATGTTATTTTTACGTTTTATTTCTACGATAATTTTATTTGACAACGAACTTGGAATTACCCAACCCCCTGCCCCAGACCATACCCCAAGACAAGGCAGCCAGTCCAGCAACAAATAGTGATGTGAGTACGTCCGCCGTCGCCGTCGCCGTCTCCGTACGTCCGACTCACACCTGTGGCCACGCCGAGCCGCGAAACTCTGATATGAGACTCAAACTGTATATACACTAATGTAAATAGTGTAGTAATGTGAACTTTTTTAGTGATAATCCCCTGACGATGGCACACATGTGGTGAAATGTACATATGGACATAATCGCTACAAGGACAAATGGCATACAAACAAGATAAATATAATATTTAAATGTGCTTTATGTCACTGGGTAAACAAATTATATATTATTTTATTTTACTAATTGCCATGTCCAAATCCGTTTTTTTATCTTATCTTATATATATATATATATATATATAAGACTTTTTTCGCTCCAAGGATTTTTGATTTTTTTATTGAATATGGGGGTTTTGGCCACCAGAAATTGATTGGAGCTGGTCCCATAGCTGGGAAAAATCCGGTTTTCGCACTAGAGCCCTTCGAAGTTTCCATGTTATCCTTATGGAGATTTTGTTAATTATTGAACAAAAATCAGCTGATAACTGTAGATATAAACTAATGTGTTACATCTTTAACCGGTAGTTTAAGACAATTATACCAAAGTGCAGCACCCGTCGGCTTGGCGAGTGAGCGGAGCGAACGAGCTTTGTGTGAGAACAAAAGTAATAATTTTACCGAGCTTAAGCTCGGTCCCCCTGGTACTTATACTCTAAAACAAGCTCCGTTTGTACGGGCAAACTTTTTTTTCGCTCCAAGGATTTTTTATTTTTTGATTGAATATGAGGGTTTTGGCCACCAGAAATCGATTGGAGTTGGTCCCATAGCTGGGAAAAATCCGGTTTTCACGCTAGAGCCCTTCAAAGTTCCCATGTTATCCTTATGGAGATTTTATTAATTGAACAAAAATCAGCTGATAACTGTAGATATAAACCAATGGGTTTATATCTACCAATTATATAGCCTATTATTTTATTTTACTAATTGTCATGTCCAACTAGACTGTTTTTATTTTACTGTATCTATCTATCTATCTATTATTCTGTATCTATTAAAATATTCAAGATGGTTTTTTTTAGTAAACTTATCCTCATTCCTTAAGTTATTTTTCTAATATTACAACAAAAGCAATTTGTTAAAAGTTCCGGCGAGAGCCGTCGAGGGCCCCTGGGCTGAGCGATCCCAGGCCAAATATTTTCCTGATTAATTAATATTTTTTTTTTAAGTACTCACTATAGGGCTACCTTATAAGCTACATTAACAAATAATATGTTTTACATTGAATACAAACCTTATTTAATTTCTTTCTTATTAAAATTGCCTTTTTTTACATAAAATAGATTTTTTAACTTTTTTGTAGAAAACTATTTATTATTAACACGTTTGCGGCGGCATGGGAGCGATCACTCCCACGCTGCAATGCTTTACAACGTGATTTATTTTTAAGCCAGGATCTGAGCTAGAAATCTGATACTTTTTACAGCACTGCTCAATAATGTATTTTGGAACCACGTGGGTTTTTAATGGGCAGTGCTGCTGCTACGGCGGGGTGACGAAATTATTACTTCTAGGATGGTGACGAGGTTCGAGCAAAAACCTCGCCGCCGCGAACGTGTTAAAGAAATGCCGTACACATGATATTATCTATATTGAATTACTCTATAATCGTAATGAATATGATAAATTACTCATACTCATTTTTAAGTTTTTTTTCGCAAACAACTTTGATAGGCTAAAATCATAAATATCCTTATTTATGTTGAGCGTAAAACATTTTTTACTTTGTTCAGCATAGAAAACGAGCCCTCTGCGCTAGCAACTGTAGCATGGATTGTTAAAAATATTTGGAGGGCTACAGAGATATTTGTAAACAACAAAAACCTTACTTGATAAAAGACTCTAAAAATGGTATTAATAGGCATATGTCTAGGGTGGTTAAAACATGTTTATTGAAAATCAGATTGGAAGGATTATTTCACACCACAGAGGATTCAACTTTCTTGAAAGTATTGCGAGTAAGACACATATAAAGTAACTAACAAACCAATCCTCTTTTGATGTGAACCAAAACAAATAAGAATTGGTTTTAAATAAACCATTAATGACTCAAAACCATTAATTTGATGTAACACAGCTTAGATTTAGTGATGAGATAGATCTTGTTGATAGTGAATAATAGTTCTTTTTTAAATTTGTACTTGTGAAACTGTGAAAGACCATTTTAACTTATTACGAAATACAATAATTGGACCAGGAAATTAGTGTGTGATCTGTGTGTTATTGCATGCTTTTCTTTTAATATTAGCTACTGTAATACGTACTGGACTTCAGAATAGATTTTAATTATGAAACTGTAATTTCACGTGATGTTATGATTGTGATAAGTGAATTTTGTGAAATTTTAATAGTTTTTAGTTGATTTTAGTTTTCAACTTTAAATTGAAATCTTCAGTGAGGTAGGCATAGTATAATTTAAATAAAAAGGAGAAAAAACTACGAAAATATGTTTTTAGATGAGTCCCACTCAGGATATTGACTAACTTTTTATGTTCAATTTTTTTACATGCACCACAATACGGACACTTTTTTATTCAAATGTATCCCACATTTTGCCTGTATATAGTCATTTACCTGCTGCTCATAGGGCTTATAATAATGATTTATGCTAAAAAAAATCCCATTAGATATACATAAAAATTTAAAAGTGGCTATTCACTTTCCAACTATTGCAATTGTCCCCTGCTTGCACTCTCTGTGCAGCTTTTTATCAAAATAAGAATATGGAAGCTACATACTGTACATATAAGTTACAAAGCCATAAACATTTTACATCCCTACGATCTTTCTGACGTTTCATTCCATTCTCAGTAATTTTTACAGTTAGATGCTGCACCCTGTGCTCCACCAGTTTAAGTACAACAAGAATTTAAATTATATGAAGGCGAGCTCGTTCGCACTGCTCACTCGGCTGCCCTTAAAATAATATTTTGGTAAACTTAATATCAATTCTCAAAGCCGATAGGAGTGCTGTATTCTATTATACAGGTTTTGTTAAACTAAATTGATTTGAAAAATAGCATCTGGTTGTTTAAGTAAGTAATCATCTGTCTTATGAAATCTATATCCATAAAACTAACAGTAACCAGAGCTTTGTTCGGGAAGTATGAATAGATTTAAACTTCTAGGAATAACAGGTTGAACTTGTTCGCTCTGCTCACTTGCCCCACGGATTACAGTTCGTTTGCATCTCTGACTTGACTGACCCCATGCTGAAACAATCATCTGCCTTGTTGAAACAATCAAACTGTGTCCATAGGATAAGTTTATTCCCATAACATTGGAAGATTTAAGATAGTGAGTATGCCAGGGCCCTGAAATCAAATCCCAATTAATTAAAAGCAAAGTTCTTCCTATTTTGAACTAAAAGACTCGTGAACATTACTGTGCTAAATTTAAACTTAATGTAGCTTTTTGGAGAAACAAAGAGTTCGGATGAGTGAGTTTTACAGTGAGATTAGTGAGATTTACTTTTAATATATGGTACATGTGGGATAGATTTCAATTTTCATTGAGAATTCACTGAGAAGGCAAAATTATTTCCTATCGTCTGGAATATATTAATTATACCTCTACATTGATGACTATGTTATTCATCTACTGCATTAAGTTTTCATTATTTCATATTCCTAGAAAAAAATCTATATCTATAAAATGCAAATCTCTTACTCACTATCTCATCACTAACTCTAAAACTTCCTAAAAAAACTAAGAACAAAAATAATTCTTAACTGTAGCAAAAAAATGGATAAAATTAAATAGCCACATTAATAAAATGTTACTGCATTCCATTGAGGAGAAATAAAAAATTAATTTAAATGAATTAGATTAAGACAGCCAATGCCATGAAATAAGTAACTGCACCTAGGAATTTGATTTTATTTTGATAATTTTTATGCCTTCCAGCGATAGTTGCTTCATTCTGTTGTAGTATGATTGTTTTATATTTTAATTTAAAAAGTAACATCTGATATTTAAATAAGTTACACATAATAATCTGAATAACATGGGTAATTCAAAAGCCAGTGGGGCAGAGCCCTTAGGTCAGATTGGGATAAAAAATATACTGTTTTCCTATTTGTTACCTAAAGAATCAGTGTGCCACACTTTCAAACTCCCTAGCATAATGGAAAGTTGTAGATTAGTGATGGAGTGAGTCAGCCAGTGAGTCAGCCAGTGAGTCAGCCAAGGCTTTTATAGTACAGATAAGAAATAGGAAATTTCAAGACTAGTGGGACAGAGCCCTGACGTTGGGTCGGGATAGATTTCGTATTTTCATCATCATGATGATTTCGTATTTTGGGCCCAAGTGCCTATTGGGTAAATTTTGGGTAGAAAGAAATCAGTAATGGGCATGTGAGTCGCTAAGTGAGGGCTTTGCCTTTTATAAGTATATAAAGTGACTGCCCCACAAGAACATACTTGGATCCAAATGATAAAATCGTATGGGATAACACACCCAATCACATTGTATAATCCAGCACTTACCGGTATGTAATATCAGTTCCAGAATCAAAAACAGAATAGAACGAAGCTCTGATGTTGTTGTTACTTCTTCTAATTTCCATATTGTGCTTCATTTCCTTTAAAAAGGAATGAGCTTATTTAAAAATTCAAAATAATAGCAATGTTCAGCAAAATTATTCTGTTAAGCTGTTTCAGTTCTACCAATCAGCTTAATCATTTGATCGATAAAGTAAATCATAATGGTGCTAGCTATCTGTGTTTTGATACATTGTTTCCTCTTTTCCAGGAGTTTGTTCCTAGGTACATTAATTCAGTACTGTACACATTTCTGCAAGTTAACACTATATAAACTTTTTAATTAGTAAAACCTCATTAAGTAGTATAAATGTCTGATTCATGATGCCAGCAATACATATACATTTCCCATTCAAAAGCCACCTGAAAAAACTTTTATCTAAGCGGTGTGTTAACTTACGGTCATGTAGGCCTACTGATTACTCATACTAATAAACTCATATCTTTACAGGATTCAATCTTCTTGACTCACATTCTTACAGACATAAATATGCTCTGCCAGTGTGGAATAGTTACAATTGCAATTTACGGCTTCCTAAAAAACTTTTGTCCAGAAAGTTTTTACCTCTCCAACATACTTTTAAGTCCTCCAAAGAATTTAACAGTAGTTGAGGTAAGTTACAATACAACATTAATTTAACATTCGTAAACCGTAGGTACTGTTTTATATGAACTATATTTAATTAAAAACAATTATTCCATGTTAGTTCTCTTGTGTATATCAGTGTGACATAAAAAAATCCTTTGCTGTTTTCTTCACAATACCGTATGTCAACTTTTTGTTTATGTCTTCCTCTTTAGTGTTTTAAAATCAACACATTTATATCAATCTAAAAATAATAAAAAATATTTTATACTCATTTTTCAATTAGACTTAAATTAAATAGGTACTAAATCAATAATAATAATAATAATAATATTATAATTGTAAGCGGAGCAAACAAGGATAATTTACTAATACTGTAAGCTACTAGAAAATGATTATTTGAGTAGTGATATAGGAGAAATTTATTTGATTGAAAACACTTTTTTGGGTTTTAGTTTTTTGACACATTTTTTATGAAACTGAACGTTTTGCCAACACTTTGGCCGTCTTCGTCAGTAGCTCTATGCTAACAAATTATAAACAAATAATCTTTAATTTACATAAGTTTGTTGACATATGGTATAAGAAAATGTTTTAGATTCATAAAAAAGTGTAAAAACCCCAAAATTGTATTTTCAATAAGTTTATATGACACATGAAAGTCTAAGAAAGAAATTTATTTTGTAGAAAATAAAAAATTGAGCACATGTAGTCAAAATTGTAGGAATAAGAATTAAAAAATGGATAATTTGAAATTCTTTAGTACAAAATCATCTGATTGAAATCACTTCTTTCATCCCAATCACAATAAATACATTGAAAATTGGTTATTAGATTTTTTATAAGCAACACATTTTAACTGGCCTCTTTAGGTTCAAATTATTTGAGGTCCACTGCACCAGCAAACTAATGTTTTTTTTAGCTAACTAAAATGGTTAAAAAGTATTTCCTCCAAGGTTTAAGAATTATGACGTATAATCATGCTAAACTGATCAAAATTTATTAACAAAGTCAATTACCAATAGTTTTGCTTTTCAATAGCGAGAGACTAATATGGTCTTAACGTAAAATTACTTGAATTTGTCATATTTTAAGACATAATTAACTGTCATATAGTTAAAAAATATTTAAGGAAATTGTTGGTTACATGTATTTTGTAGGTAACAAAACTGATGGATGGATGCTATTCATTTGACAAAACAACAACAGATAACTAGATATTACTTTTGAGAAGGATGTAAAACTGATGATGTGCACTTCCCAATTACACAATGGCATACATGCTCAATACGGATTGCGATCCTACATCGCGATACGGATTGAGTGTGTAATATATCAATATGGATCATACAACAATATTTGAGATTACAAGCTCAATTTGTATCGTGATCCGGATCAATCTAAATATCAAAATCCGTATTGAATGTGTAAGTTCCACCAATCATTATAAATTTTAATAATTTTCATCTCTAAAATCAGGGAGTGCTTCCCCTGCAAATCCGTCCCAACTTGGGTGCCACAATTTATTCTATTACTAGTGTATTAACCTTTAGTCATTCAATATGATAATTACTTCAATGAGTAAAACAAACAAACTACATTACTCAACATTTCAGCTCAGTTAAAAGTGAAATGATTCTAAAATTAAAAGTGCATCTTACTATTATATATTATGAATGTTAACTGTTTCCCAGGTCACTCAAGATGTATACTCAGTTATGGCTTATGCAAATCTTTTCTTCACGTTTGTGGCTCTGTTGGTGACAGATATCCTACAATACAAAACAATCATTATCATCGGAGCATTAGCATCAGCGGTCAAAGTTCCTATTTTGTATTTTGGAACCACTGTTACACATATTCAGGTAAACTTAGTATCATAAAAAATCGTTTACACTTCCATTTAAAAGGTTAAAGGTACTGTGTGTTAGAATATAGTTGATCACGGTGCCCGTGACATCCGTTCCAATGACATTTGGTATTTTGATCATTCGCATTAGATGTTTTGTGAACCTGAATTGTTATAGTTTAAATTTCTATAAACGGTTTAGTCTGATCTTTTGCTTAGTTTAATTCCTATGCAGATGTTTCATTTTGTATTGTTGAGTCAACTGGAGGATTTTATTTGTTAATGTCAGAGGTACAGTGCAGTAGCAGGTGTTGACAGTGCCCATATGAAGGGGATTTTTTACTTCATCCAAGGAGGATTTTTATTTCTGTATAGGCTCTCTGATGAGTGACACATATAGTCACAGATCGATTGGTCAAATCGAGTGGTTTTAGCGAATTTCTCATAGGGAGGAAGCTATTACTGTAGGCATTGACTATGTATACTAACGTGAATAGACTTCTCATCCAATGCTTTTAGTTCGAGGAAAAAATTTGGAAGTTTCGTTTACGCGGGTCACTCCCCCGCCAGAGTCACTCCCATCGATGTTGTTATTATTCAGCTGGATTTACAGTGCTGCAAAAACACTTCACCAAAACATCAACATAACTCTCAGTTATAAAATGTTTCATCCTTGGTTGAGAAAAGTGGTAATACTAATTTATCTATTATATGTCACTTGTACTTCATGTACGCTGCAGAAGATCGCACCACCATCAATAGGGTTCAAACACGCCTATGCGTGTTTGACTAACCAAAAATACAGACCAAAAATACAGTCATTAAAATTTATATATACACATATATATATATATATATATATATATATATATATATATATATATATAAATAAAAACTTTATAAGATAGAATAAAATTAAATGAAAAAGGTTAATTGCTAGTTTTTGTTTATTGTAATAAACGTTTTCAAGCAAGTAAGAAAGAAGGGTGAAACCAATGAATACAAAAACGTAAAGAAGGTCACATCCCATGTTAAAAATTGGCCAACATTTTATTCCGCTAGGAGCGCTGTAAACTGAACTTGAGCACTCCAAATAGAGATAGCGCCAGAGGAAACGGCCTAAACATAGTACGACAGAGAAAGAAATATTAAATTTCTTATTTAGTATTGTGTCGTTAAAACACCATTTTAAACATTAGTTACCTAGCTTATTTGGTATCATTGGAAAGTGTTTTTCAAGAAGAATCGTTATTTTAAGTCATTAAATCATTTTAATGTTAAGACTTTGTCGTATGGGCTTTTAACTTTAATGTTATTCTAATGAAGATATTTTATTGAATCATATGTTTACCAAAATAAACTAAGTTATAAACGTCGTCATGGTATCCTGCTATTTTCAAATTTGTTTATTTGGGTTCCAAAATGAGCACTAACTAAAGTATAGGCGAATGGAAAAAGTGTTCCTACATTAATTAATTAAAAGAATTGGTCCAGTAATGGAAAACTGTCATAGTTTATGTATGATATGTGAGTGCAGCGCGAGGACGAGAGAGATTCTTTGCTGGTGACCATCTGCAACAAAGTCAGAATGTAATCTGACTAATAGGTCATTGTCTCGTGTGCGCTCTCATGGTGGAGTGTGCTACTACGTCAACAGAAACTTTCTTAACCATTTATTCCATAAGATGTGACCTTCTTTACGTTTATGTATTCATTGGTGAAACTTTGACATAATAAACATAAAATATACCGTAACCTAACAAAATTTGATATTAAAAATCTGGAAAACATATGATTTTGAAATTTGTTTAGAGTACAGAGAATAATTTTCAGTTGTGTTGAATGAAAAAGTATATAGGGGAGAGGTGGGTGTAACCGGGTGGTTGGGTACAAACCGGGTGGTCGGGTTTTGACCAAGTAAGTGCTGGTACCTGGCGATCAATGCCGAAATTAACATGTAGTTGGAGAGGGAAAGTGGCGGACATTGCGCCATTAGTCTCTGAGCAGAACTCTGGCTGTTAAGAGCGTTTCTTTGTTTTTGATATTTCGTTTCCCAATGTTACGGACAGTTTGATCGCCTACTACAGAAAAACTACATGAGTTTCAGTGAAGGTGACTACACTATTGTGTAGTCTATGTCGTTATCTTTACACTGATATAAGCAATATCTCAAATTAGTTTTAAGCACTCTGAATATGTTAAGTTTTTGTTAGTTACTACCAGTGGGGTGAAACCGGGTATGACGCGCGGATGGTATTTATTCATGTTATATGATCTAAATATTTAAAATTTGATTTTTTGCTCATAAATTAACTGAATATGTTATCTTTGATACTATTTTTGACTTAATTGTGTGTACTTAGTAATGAAATTTTAGGCCTATTAAAAATTTTGTTATTTTTTATTTCCCATATACTTAACATGTGTACCCGGTATCACCCCACTAGTGGGGTGAATCCGGGTACTTGCACTTTTTTTACAAAAAAAATCGCAGAAAAAAAACTATAAGACTTATCAAGTTTTTAAAAGAAGCAATTAAAAAACAAATAAACACAAGATAAACTGAGACTTTATTTAAAATTTTCTGTATAAAAACATGGCATCTACATGTCACTAAAGCTTAGCCACCCGGTTATACCCCACTTTCCCCTACTAGCTTAAATTTAACCTGGGAGGAGCCTTGGTCTTTAGAACCAACTGGTGTGCCAATTCAGAATTTCTTAGTACCAGTTGGTTGGTTTTTGGAGTTTGATGTGGTTTGATTCTATGAACTGCTTTGAGATTAAAGTAGCCTTCAACATTTTGGTTGAGGTGAGAAGCATGATTATAAATTGGTTTCCGATCGTCTTTGTGCACCACATCAAAACGGTGGGCAGTCATCAGAACACGTAACATGTTAGGTGTCTGGATGACCAATGTATTCTTTTGGACAGTGTTTACACGGCAGTTGGTAGATCATATTGTGAGTTTCACAAGTTGATTCACCAACTATCGGATAAACCCTGTTTGTAACACTGCTTTTAAAGTCAGTGGAATCACACATAATTGTGCAAATGCCACATCGGGGTTTGTGGCAAGGTTTCAACCGTGATTGTTTACCAAATCGTTTTGAGGCCGAGGATTTTGAATTTTGGGTCTCAGTGGTGGTCTGGAAAACAAATTTACTGTGGAGGGGAAGGATTTTAAAACATTTATTGCTGCTTTTAGTACACCATTTACTTTTTGAGGTCCAGGAAAATATTCTGTTATGAATTTAGTGTCCGTTTCAAAATTGGTTTGTTTCAGATTGTTTTTAGGTTTTTTAAATATCGTCGTTTGATAAAAGCAGAATTAAATTTAGAAATGTATTTTTCAAAGTCAGAGCTGTCACTATATACATAGGGATTTGGCACGAATTGAAAGAATTTTTGGAATTGATTTTTTCATAAGTAACTTTACCTCTTGATGTAATGAGGGGGGCAGGGGTGCTAAAGGGAATTTTCGTAGTAGCCCATTTGGTGTAATTCCATACGGTATGTATGTGTTAATAGACAAGATAAATCTCGTAAAAACGGTTGGGTTGAGACCAAATTTGGTAGAGATGTCTAACCCTACCTTTATTCGGATGAGTTAGTAAACCAGATATATCGCCCTATTGGAAGGGTTAGTTTTGGGGGGGTTCCCAAAAAAATGGATTTTTTGTATTTTTCATATGTAATTTTAAAACATTTAAAATTTTGATTTTTACCACGGGATTTAGCTCAAACAACACACAATTTAGTATTTTGAAGCTCTGCTGTATCTCCATTGGTTACCAAGATATTAAAAAGTCTAAAAACAGTATATTGTGTTTTGGGGTCCCAATGTTAGTCTTATGGAGAGTAAAAATGTGTTAATATTTCACTTTTTAATGAATATTTTTGGATGAAACTTGGAATTTACCTTTATTTAGTTGAGATTCATCCATTTATGGTAAAAAATCTTGGTTTTTGTACTTATAACAGCAGCAAACCTGAATACCCTTTAATCATATACATCATGTTAATCATATATATAATCATATATGGAGGATCTGCAAACTCCTTTAATTATGGACAGATATGATGAAAACTTATACCACCCGCCACGAGAGATGTCCGTTGAGCCGCACCCAATAGAAAATAAGTGCCGTGTTGCCACATAGAATGCTTTATTTTTGTCTGTTTACATGCAATGTTTACACATGGAAATTTAATTATTTAAAACAGTTGATAAATGCAAGTAGGATAGAGGCACCAGACAGTACGGCAACATCGCTTTAATCTTATTCGTTGGCAGAAAATCAAGTGGCCACTAAGCCTTGCCCTCAACGGACATCTCTCGTGACGGCTAGTGTAGTATATGGCTTCATGTGGTCAAAATAAATTTGTTTATGCTAAAAACCTACTTTCAGGTGCCTACCCCATGGCACCATACCTGCATACTCTTTCCCTATATTTATAATAAGGATAATGGACATAAATTTCCCTATTTATGAGCACACGATGAAATTTTGTTAACAGGTTCATCTGGCCTAAATTAGTATTACTAATTTTGAAATTCGCTGAGTACAAAAATTAAAAATTAATGAGTGTAAAAGAGCACATCAGTTTAACAAGAAAACCCCATATTACCTGAAGGTAATCACACTCGAGTCTTGGGCCTAAGGTTGAGAGGGTGTTTAAACTATATTTAACAAGTATAAAATCAATTTGAATTGATCGAAAACCAGAAAAGTCTGAACGTAATCAACAACATCCTTATTACAAAACACATTAAACTTTTTACTAATGGAATATGAATAGTTAAGACTTTGTAACAAGAAAATCTAGACTAGATATTCACCAAATTAGTCTGATAGTCGAGAGTGTTCTATACCTTAAAAACATACCGTACTTGATTTATCCTTGTATTCACTGAAGTAAAGTAGGCCTACTTGGGGGAGTCGGTGGCATAGTGGTTAGCGTGCCGGACTTCGGGACCATGGCATCGATGTTGTGGGTTTGAATCTACATTCTGCCAGTTTTTATCATTACCTTTCATCTTACACTAGCTGAGATCTTGGTAGTGGCTTACCCCTTTACTTATTTGTCTAACACGATTCACGCACAGATCAATAGTCTCTGTGGACAGGGCAAAGTAAGGCAAAAAGAGGTCTGCTAACCTATTAAAAAAAGTATGATCAATCCAACATTAATCTGGTCTCACTTATGGGTGGAAACACTAAACTCAGTTAAAGATAAAATAATTTAATAGTTTGATGATGGACAATGTTATGTTTAGATTACTCAGTCGCTGTATGCCTTGTATAGAGCATCACAAGTGGCCTACCGTACCTACATCTACACCCAGGTGAAGAAGCACAGCTACCAGCAAGTGACGGCCGTCGTCCACATAACTCCCAAGCTGGGGACCCTGGTCTCTGCTCTACTGGCACAATCTCTGCTTTCTACTCACCTTGTCGACATTCAAACCCTCATTCTTTTCTCTTTTGTCGGTAAGTAGTGCTTTAATTTAGTATAAATAAATTGGAAGGAGCCGTCCATAAATTACGTCATATGAAAATAAGGGGGGGGGGGGGGCATATTGAAAATGATGGTAGGGTGATATGCAAGGGGAGGGTGAGGTCGGCTTTGATATGACGTCATTGAAAAAATGATGTTTTATATCAAATTTTGACAACAAAACAATAATAAATTTGTACACAATTTAACTATTATAAAATAATTATCTAAGAAAGTATATTAGACTATTTTTATTTTTAGGCAATGTTTTGTAGTTTATTTTTCGTATATGACGAAGTGATGACGCATATCCGACGAGGGGGATATTGAAATACGCAGTATTTTTCAACAACTTCCGATCCTATATAAATAATGTGGTACTACATTGGTTTGTAAATGAAAATATCAGGTTGAATAGTTCTTTCAACGAACTACCACCAAAACGGGGTACAAAAGTTAATTGGTAGTCTTAATAAATCAACAATAGAACATAAGTAGCTTTGACGAAAAATAGCATTGTTTTTACTTAAAATGGAGGTTTGTTAAAAATGACGTCCTTTTTTGAGAGGGAGGGAGTCAGACAAATTATGATGGTACGATGATTTTAGGGGGGGGTTCAAACATGGCCAAAAAGCGATGACGTGATTTATGGACGGCCCCAAACACAATTTTTGTATGTGTTTAATTGCAGACTACACTTTAGTGAATTACATATCTTTATTTTTACAATGTTGGTTTTAAATTAGCTTCGCCTACAGGTAGAGTTCAAGTTGAGGTGTACCACCACTTTCCGTCCTAGTGATGAAAACTACTATGACTAAAGTACAAATAAGTGTTCATAATTTTTATTGGAAGAACCAAAATTTTTCACTTAGGTAATCTCATATATCATGATAGTTGGTTTCTGCAATGAAAGAAATTATAGCAAACTCAAAACAGAAATGAAATGGGTCAACTTTTTTACCTGGAATTTATTTGGATTCTCTGAAACATGAAACAAACATCCCTCACATCAACCTTGACAACCGAGTGTTTTTACCTAATGAATATAATCTTTATATATAAAAGAAAGTCGTGTTAGTTACACCACCTATATCTCAAGAACCAGGAAGAACATATAGGATACTTTTTATCCAGATTCCTCCATGGGGATACCCCACGCTTCTTCAAATTTACCATGTTATTCTTATGGAGGAAAAATTTTTGTATTAGAACATATGATTACATTAAGAAATATTGATCCTATAAACAGCTGTTCTCATTAAGTAAAGCATTGAGGGATTATTGGTAGTAAAAAACTAGTGGATATTATAGACTTGCGGCGAGTGGGCCTAGCGAACATATAGCGGACTGTCAGGTTTAGCTACCTAACAGCGAGTGAGCGCAGCGAACGAGCTGAACCAGATGGAAGTGAGCGTAGGGAACGAGCTCACCTGAGTTGCAAAAATTTCTCATGTTGGCATTGCAAAGCATGCCGGGTAAGCTAGTTCTAAATAAACATTGATCAGACTTGAACTATTGACTAATTGATTGAACGATTGAACTAATTGACTATATAAATAAATTGCAATTGTAAATTGAAAATACTGTAATTTTAGCTGAGAGGTGGGTAATGATCGTAAAAACAACAATTATTAAAACAAAGTTGGTTAAGAAAGAGTATATTGTACAAACAGTGGGTGGATAATCTTTCGTTATGTTAAACTCATATTCGATTCAGCAAGATTAAATTTGATCATTTATGATCTTAGTTCTGTTAATTTTACTAACATTTAATTTCAACAGTCAATTTCCACGTAACTCACATGCATTCACGAGACATACTGACATTTGGAAAGAAGATGTTTACTTCCTGATGTACTCCCTTTTCCTATTTCCATGCTTATACTTACTTATAACATACTTAAAAGACCATACTTATACGGCTTCGTCAACAACATTGTGGGGTGCAGATTATGAAAAGCGCCAGTGACAAGTGGTGCAAAATTTGATACATTACTGCATTGCCTGTGTAACGAATTGGAGATAGAAGGCACTAGAAAGTAAACTTTTTTGTAAGAGAAAAAACAGTATGGGTAATAATTTCCAGATCATCAGTACCGATGAAGCGGAGTTCCAAGGTCAGTGAGTTGGATGAATGAGAGTGTACTGTATAAAAAATTCTGTTTTTAGTCCTGACACAAGAATTTTTTTACTGCATAGGGAAGGAGACTTTCACTGACAACCAAATCTGGTCCCATACTTTTATTTGTGTTTGAAGTTCCTCGACCAATTATTTATAAATAAGGCATTTTTCAGGTCTTGGCTCGTCATTTCTGATTGCACTAGCACTGCCACCTGTTGAGGGAACTGCTTACTCTACTGACAATAAATCCCTTGAAAAACAAGGAGTCAAAGGTAATTTTGAAATAATATATTTTACAATGCTTACCAGCAGTATCACAATCCTGAATGATGTCCTTGAGTGATGGTCATTTTAGAGATTACTTCCTCAATAATGAGTACTATTAGTAGCACACCAACCCAAGTCTTCAATTAAAATACAGAATATTTTTTTTGCTTTCACTCTTTCAGAATTTCTTTTTTTTCAAAGAATGTTTATACATAAACTTATTACTTTTCATAATGTAGATGGTTTATTTTATATTTAATTTTAAAATTTAGAGTGTTGGTACTGTAATGGCATTGACTATGACACTAACGTGAATAGATTTCTCATAGCATAGACGTGTTTGAAACCAATGTACGGTAGCACGATCTTTTGGCGGCTATCATGAAGTACAAGTGACTTATTACAGGTAAATCGGTACTGCCACTTTTCTTAAACAAGGATGAAAGTTATTATAACTGAGGATCATGTAGTGGTAAAGTGCTTTTGCAGCAATGTAAATCCAGCTGAATAATTACAGCATCTATTGCAAAGCCTATTGCAGCGCGGAGCGCTGAACATGAACTTTCCAAATCTTGGTATCAAGCAAAATGCAATTAAATGGCAACAGTACTTAACAACAACAGCAATACTGTGGATGTGGAAATACAAATGTAAGAAATAGAGATTTTTAACAAACCGCACTTAAAAATTCATAGAATTCTTCCAAGAATTAATTATTACTAGAGATCGCCTCATGGTCGAAATTCGACCTAAATTTCAGTTCATCTGGACCCAAGAAGTTTTAAAACATTTTGTAACTGAAACATCTGTTATTTGTGCTTTTCTAGCAGTTGTTTTTACAACAGCTGTCTAATGATTCAATCAATCTTCCTTCCTCCATAAGATTAACATTGGATCTTTGAAAGCCTGTGGGGCGTAGCTCTGGAGTCTGATGTGCATTACAATGGGATTCTGCTCATCTACAGGACTATACCTTTCTAACGGTATGCGCGGATTTCTCCTGCGATGCACACGAGCTGAGAAAAAAGGAGGAAACGAAACATGCTTGCGTATTAATATATAGATAATGAACATAATATGGTGATTGAGTGATATACAACATGTATTTAAATTGGGTATGACAAATTTGCAAAAGTTAACTCTTTGCTGCTTTAAAACCTTTAAGAACACTCTCCATTTTTAACTTCTAGAAATTATTATTTGTCATCATTAAAATATAATGATTTTAGAGAAATATTTAACCAATCAAGCCATTTCTAAAATTGGATTATATTGCTAAAGAATAAAAAAAGTGTGTTATATTGCTATAGGGGAGAGGAGGAGATTCTATGAAAGGCCACATAAATTGAAGAATGACCTCAAAATAGCGGGACTAGGCAATGGGGAGAATACTTTTCCAAAAACACCAGGCTAATGTAGCATCTTGGGTCAGTCAGTACCTCGGGGTCGAGCATTTGCTCAGTAAACTTAAACAATTCGTCGTAGTAATAATATCACTCATCGATAGAGTTCTGAAGCTCCAAGGTTTGTTTCTATTCAAGACGAGCTTGTTCGCTCTGCTCACTTGCTTCTCACCAGGCTGCTCACCCACTTCCCTTTCTGAAAGTTTTAATTAAGGCAAACGGAATAAATTAGTTGGATCACGTGTAGAATCTGTAATACAACAGCTGATCTCATACCAATTCTTTTTTAGAATTTAAATTCAAGATTATAACAAAATAATATTTTTCCAGCATATGTAAATATTATTTTTATCCAAAAACTAAACTATTTGTAAAGTGAGAAGAAAATCTTTGGAACTATTTTCGAAATCTGTATGTATACATCAAATCTGTGGTCAAGTGTTGTGTGTTCATCAAGTTACGTAATGCCACTTGTAGAGGGGTGGTGAAAGCTAGCTCGTTACACATATAAGTGCGAAGCGGCTGAACTAGCATCTAGTGCGGTTGCATCATTTGGCACAGCCTCAGTCTACCAAGTAATGCAACCGCACTAGATGCCAGTTCAGCCACACGTAGCAGATGAGGCACTACTTAGGTGTGTGTGTGTGTAACGAGCCTAAGATTGGGTTCTCGTTGCAGGGTGCTGGCGGTACCGCCGGGCGGCTGGGCTGTTGTGGGAAGAGCTCCAGTACGCCGCATCTAACATCAACACTCTCAAGTGGTGCGTCTGTTGGATTCTGTCCAACGGAGCATTCCAGTTGGTACTGCCTCAATGTCCTAAAGTTTATGTGTAGAGCTATCATCATGTTAAAAATTCACATCATAGTACATGAGTCACATATTAAAAACTAAATAGACAATCGAAAAATAATACATTTTGTAGCTCAGGGTCCATGGAGGTACAAGATTTATTTTAATGCCAATCAACTCAGTATAAACGGTATTTAAAAAGGATTTAAATTTATATTATTCTTGAACTTGCACAAACATTCTTCACTTTAACTTTGGTAGCTTCGTAAGCAAGTTTAGTTGTAACCCAGAGGTCTGTCTCCTGATTGTAATTATAATTGCAGGAAAATTGCACTGCTTGATATACATAATAAACTGCCATAAACTGTTGTAATATTTAACAATGTAAAATATTTTATGGTAGGCTGAAAATAAACAGAGAGACAGAATATTTAAATTTTTTTTAAATGCATTTTAGAATAGATTGGGAATGAATACCTCATATATCTTAAAGTATCTTAAGGATAAATTGTTGATGGATTTATATACCTCTTTCAGTGTTTTGATTTATATTATCACCTATAATTCATACTTGTTCTCTCTTTTTAAACTCTTTTAGGAAATGGAATTTTGTTTTATAATAACGGGGTGGGTTATATAATTATCTAAATAATTTGTGAATAGACTTCTCATTATTGTATTTAATTGGTATGAAAATATGGCCAGGTTCATGTATGCAGCACCAGGGTCTATACAATTATTGGTTTTGAAAGCTGCAAACAAACATCATCGCAAAATAAACAAAATTATCAATTACAAAATTCTAAATGCAGGGTAAAGAGTGGTAGAACTCGTTTATTTATCATAGGCTAAGTCACTTGTGAGTATTTTTTGAATCTCGCCAGAGATAGCCTCACCGTAAATCAAACACATCTATTCTATGTCTATGAGAAGTCTATTCGTGTAGGTATAAAGTCATTGATTAAATTCATGACCAAGACATTAGTCAGTAAGGCGAGCATGTTCAAATATTTTATGTGGGGTTAATTTATACATAGCTCAAAAATGTGAACCACCAACCACACATGGTTAGCTCAAATATATCTGGTGGTATATTTCGTTGTAACTTGACTTGCATTAAGGGTGTTTCTTAAATGAGTGAACTTGGGTGGATAGAAGTTTGAGAAATTATGATTACAAAATAAATGTGCATATAAATAATAGTTTTTTTATCTAGTTCAATGTAAGAAATAAAAAGTTTTTTTTCAACACTCATACATTTATATTGGAATTCACTAGGTATCGGACTACTACGTTCAGGCTTTGTGGGAATACTGTAACAGGAGAAAAACAGAACAATTACAACGCAGGGGTCGAAGCCATCTACGCCTGCTGCAGTACGTACTTTTAGTCTTAGTAAAATATTCTTGCCTTCAAATACTTTTACCTTTACTTTTAAAACTACTATTTAAATTACAAGCCAGCACTTTAGTTGCAGACTTATTTGTTTTACATTTTGTAACTTCTGCAAAATGTGAGTTTGATGTTGAATTATGCATTCATTGTGAACAGCCAAGCCACTGGACCGGCAGCACTCACCCACATAGTGGATAAATATTGATGTGGAAGTATTTATTCATTTATAGAAAATATCATTTTCAGGCACAATGATTTGCTTCATGGTGGGAAGGTTGAAGATAGACTGGCAGAAACATGGTGAAGTGGTAATTGCGGTTTGTACCTTGATTCAAGCAGCAGCTCTCTTGGCCTCTTCACAAGCATCCTCACTTCTCATCTCCTATGGACTTTACATTACAACGTCCACGCTTTATGATATGATGACCGTCATTAGCAAGTATGTAAATATAATAGTTTGAATTTTTTACAAGAAAAAATTTAATTGGAGGAAATTTACTTGGGGTATTAACTACGTAGGTAATGAATCCACAGCCAAAGATATGCTTTGCAATATACAGTAGACTGAGACTCCCTCTTAACCTGCCTCCTTTTAACCGGTTTTCGCTTTAAACCAGCCTACACGGGCACAAAAACATCTTTTTAACCGGCCATTTTTTATCTCAACATAGCTTTACCCGGCTGTGTTTCGGCACAAACGTTGTTTTCTTATCTACTGTTTCATTAAATTCAACGTTAGCCTATATCATACTGTATTGACCTTCTCAAACCAATTAAAATGAACTGTCCTGGACGAAAGTGTATGCCATCGGAAGTAAAAGCGTTTGGACTTGCTATCCAACAGACAAAATAAGAAAACAAATCATCATTAGTTTAGTTTAGCCGTGGATTTCATGGGTGTCGGATGTTAGCTATAAATTATATAGAGTAGCAAAAGAGTTGTTTTTTCAAGTCATAATTGCATTTAGGACAAATAAATTTTAGGTTGGCGTTTTTAAAGGTACATCGGTTTTACTGGCCAAATCATTATCCGGCCGAGGCCTGGTCTTGAGATGGATTGTTAAGAGGGAGTCAACTGTAGTGGTATGGGATAGCATATCTTTTTTAATCTTATTCAATCTTTAAATTTTGAAAGACTCTATTACATTTTTTACGAAATAGGTAGATAGTTATTATTAAGGAAGTTAAAGCACAACTTTGCCTCCATGACGGAAATGAGGGCACCCGAGCCATAGGCAAGAGGGCGACAACTTTCCAGAGGGATGGGATGAACTTTAATAACTACTGTAATACACACAAATTTTAGCCCCACCCAAAATCCTCTCCTGGTATTAGTAAATAAACACACAATGTATAGTGGAAATGCTTGTGCCTTGGGTCGGTTTTGTTCTCTTATTCATAACTCTAAAGTTAATTATATTTTGGACTTTTCAAGTTTATTGTATTAAACGTGTTATCAGGACCTTGTGAAATTATTTAGGAATTTTATCTTAATATTTACTATTTTTTAAGTAATTTATAATTAAAATCTTAATTGGTGTACCTTGGATTACCTTAACTGTACTTTGTTCCCCCGCACAGTACTTCGGGCCACCTTGGCCACAACGTAATATGTCACGGGAAGATGAAAAAAAAAGAAATAACCAAGTTTATTTAAGATTCAATATAAGTACATTGGTTTATTAGACAAATAAAATAAAAAAAAAAACTTTTGTAAGAAATTATGTATTGTACCTTGGGTCAGCCCAAGGTACAAGGTGTGTATTTGTGTTATGACCCATGGTACAATTATAGCAACATTTTTTAGGTTAAGTTATATCAACAAATAATTTGTCTAGAAACCTAATCATAGTGTCATATTAAGTCTAAAACGACCCTCTCTAAGAATCACGTATTAAAGTATTCATAATAAATTTACTATAACACCGCAGCAGTCACACTGAATTCAAAATGAGAAGAGACGCAGGTCATTCTGACTGGGTATAATAAAACAGCCATATTTCAGTTAAAATTATATTTTAAATATATAAAATTGTAAAAATATTATGATATATTAAATATTTGACCTTTTAAATATGCTTAAGATAGTAAAGCATAAAATGGATAGTTTTAATTAAAATATAAACAATGTAGAGTTATATTTTTTCAAATTGTTTCTTATATAAATCAGTAATAACTCTGAAACTTTTTTATATCTATAAATTGTGAATAGATAAAAAAAGAAATTTTATAATAAAGATAAAAAGACATAGTTTACTTTATAAACTGAAAGTAGTAATTGTTGCCTAGCATTGACGCACAGTGTCGATTTGACCAGTACTCGACAAAAATACCACTGGACTGACAGGAGCGGGTGGGGATGACAGAAAGTAGGTCACAGCATTTCTGGAATGAGGCGTGTGAAGTACAGTTATGGATTACACTGATGAAACCCAATAAATACTATTTTATGCAAAAAAGTGCTGAACCGGCCATTTTGACAGCTATGTGAGCTCTCAAGGGTTATGAATAATGCAGCCATAACTAAGTCCAAAAATATTTACTTTTGCACCCGTAAAACATAGGCCTACTTTCACTCATGTCTAGATAACTAGGGTTACACCTTGGAGTGTCGGCTGAGAATTGTTCTAACAGGTATGCTACTACACTGCTACCTTGAAAACTGAAATTCCCTGGATGGATAGAGAAATACTTGGGGTGGCCCAGAGTACATTGTGGCCCAAGGTATAAGCATTTCCCCTACACAACTAGCTGATTTTGCTTCTGCTCCGCTGCAATGTGTTGTCAGATTATCTATGCTATTGTTATGGGTCCTTAGGGATTCAGAGTAACACTCTACTCCCTTATTACAAAGAGGAAAGTTAAAATTTATGTAACAGGTGGGATAAAAATATATTTTATAATCAAACAATACATACATCATAAAACTCTGAAAGTTTTGAGGAAAAAATAACTTGATTTTGCCACAACTTAGGTGTGGATGAAAAATATTTGCTTGTACTGTAACATCTTTTTGGGGGAAACCTATTTACTGTGCCCGTGTTATTTATGGGAGCAGTTGTGTTTGGATACTTCAACTTTATCCTGCCAAAAAACTAAACTATTGCATTAATGTATAGTAAATAATTTTAAGGTGATTTTAAATGATACATTTGTTGGTACATTTGTCTATGTGACTAAATACCATGACGGTACCTTGCTGTCTTTAGATTCCCGCGCAGGCTTATTGATTGGCCCGTGGTAACAAGTAGTAAACGTTTTATTTATTTAGAAAAAATTCATAAAAAATTCAATTGACAGGATTTGATTATGGTCACACTTAGTTCACAGGTAGCATTGCAAGTCAAGAATGACAGCTTCGGGCTTATTTTTGGGATCAACACGTTCTTGTCCATTGGATTCCAAGCTATCTTGACATACGTCCTGACATCCAAGAATACATTGGCACTTCCATACGAAAACAGGTAAGCGGAACACGTTGAAGTATTACCCCTCACGGTTATCACAACACTTGAATAGTGCGGCCTTTTAGAGTAGTGGGACTGACTTATTTAAATTTAAGATAGGCCTACTTGACTTTAGAATCTTATTTCATTCCCATGCCCAGAGCGGTTGTTTCACTATGATTTAGTTATATCATTTTATTTTGTAGAAGAGATTGTCCCTAATTTCACTGCAAATTTAGTTTATGTACAAGGAGACATTTTAGTTTTTTAATTAGTTATTATTTAAACAAACATTTATTACTAACAACTAGCCAGGCGGGTGACTTGCAATTTTATTTTTCTTACTTTGTTATACTTTTGTATTTCCTAAATTGATATAAAATTGGAAACCATATTCACTTGGTGAATTTCTCATTTATTACTGGAAAGTTTCATGACAAGCTCAGCTTTACTTCCAGTTGTAGCTAGGATATTCGAAAAGGTAGCATACGACAGACTGGCATTTTTCCTTGAAAATAATAATAAATTAAATAGTTATCAGCATGGATTTAGAACAAATAAATCTACAATAACATCAGCAGTTAGTCTTATTGACTCAATTATAAATTAAGGGAGAAAAAGTTGCGGACGTTTTTATGGACCTTTCAAAGATTTTGATAGTGTTTTCCACACTTTATTAGTTTTAAGACTTCAAGAACTAGGAATAAAAGGTGTTGCATTAGAATGGTTAAAATCATACTTATCAAATAGACAACAATATATCAAAATATTCCTTGTCATTAAACACAACCAAATTGTCAAGTTCACATCCAACTTAAACAGAGTCAAAACCGGTGTTCCCCAAGGATCAAATTTAGGGCCACTTCTTTTTATGTGTTACTTAAACAATATAGGAGAATCCTTGAATTTTTATCCGTCTTCCAGTCAAAAAAGTATTAACTTAAAAATAGCTGGCAAATCACAAGAGGAAATTGAAATACTTGCAAATATAGAATAAAACAGTATAGAACAATTCTTCGATAAAATCAAATTAAGTTTAAATCCAAATAAAACTAAAGGCATTTGTTTCAAAACAAAAAAAAGTAAAAATCACATCTCAGCTATTATTATTGTAAAAAATGTACAAGTAGAAATTGATCGAACAAACTAAATTTCTAGGCATTATAAACGATGATAGCCTGTCTTGGAATGGACATGTAAATTATATTTTAAATAAAGCTAATTCTGGTTCATTTGCCATCAGAAAGATAAAAGAAGAAAGAAGAAAGATTAAATATTACAAATTCAAAAGCAATTCAAGCAATTGGAATTATCTTACAGCTAAAATATTAAGACACGGCAAGGGAATATTTCAAACAATTAAAAATTATGACGGTTCATGGACTTTATATTTTTGACCCAATTATGTACCATATGTAAAGAATAATCATAACGATGAATTCATATTAATGCACCAATATAATACAAGAAAAAAAATTGAACCTCTTCCCAAACACAGATTGTAAATTTTCAAAAATAAATTGTCTTACGTAGGTAAACGATTTTTAGAAAGAATTCCAGATCATATTAAAAACTAAAGTTGTCAAACAAAGTTTAAACCAAAGTTAAAAGCATATTTAATAGATTTAGCAATATATGATTTGAGCGAATTTTTAAGAAATAGGCTAAATAGCTTAGTTTTTTTATTTTATTTTTTTGCAATAAAAATTGTTTAGTGTTATTTGACACTGTTTAGATATTTTATTGTTTGGTTTTATCTTTTGAATATTATCTCTGATCTATTTTATGAAGCTTTGTTTCTTATAGTATTGGATAAATATTGACACTATTCTATATATACTGTACTCCTGTACATAATGCATAAATAACTTTGAATCTGAATCTGGATCTGTTCATAACCCAGAATAATTTTAATCTTATTTAAAAATTATTTATTCTCCCTTTGCCCCTGGTGAAAACCAATACAGTGGAAGCTCTGTTAACCGATCTTGGATCAACCGCCTGTAGGATTAACCGACCGTTTTCCCAGGAATATAAAAACTTACGCCATACAAACCCATTTTGCGATAATCTAAAAATAACTCATGTTTCAACAGGTCGATCAGACGTTTCTGTAGCAAGTCAAATTCTGTCAGTTGCTGCTCTCCATATTCCGTGCAGACAGTTTTTACAGAGCTGTATTTGCTAATTTTGTTACTTAAAAGTTTGTTATACTTTATACCATAACTCTCTGTTTACTTTGTTAACTAATTTATGGTGTTAGGAACAATTGATTGTGTTGCAATAATTTTTAACATTTTCACTTGTTTTATTGGTTATAACACATATTTTTGGTACTTTTGGTTCAACCAAACTTTTTTGCTATCTGGCCATTGTCCAGTCTTGTAGGGGTCGGTTAAGAGAGCTTCTACTGTACAGCTCAAATTTATAAGCTTTATTATTCGGCCAGTATATTTAACCAGGAGATGGGCGTGAAAGCAATATACTAAATTAAATTTGCTAAAAAGAATTTAATTATTAGACGTTATTTGATTGTAGCTTAGTAAATAATAGATTGGGTATATTCTATGAACCTTGGATATTCATTATTGGCTTTCAACCTGGCATTGCCAATTGAGTACAAATGTGCAAAAAGTCAAAACTTAATTTAAGTTATTTAACAACTTGAACCCGTCTCCCCCCAAACATTTAGAAATGTGCCTTTTACAAATATTAGTGATCACAGTACTATTAAAACTTTATATTTGAATACAAATCTATAAACTAAATATTATAATCAAAAATTATAAAATAATCCAAGTTGATATTAAAGAATTGTGTATCTGTTATTAATGTTAAGAAAGATCACATATTTCCACAAAGTGTGATAGAGATGTTATAGTAAGCTAATACAAATAATTTTATATAGACTTTCAAATATTTTAATACTTTGTGTTTCAGTTTGTGGCTGTTGGGATTTGTTTTGCCATATTGGGAATTATATTTTTGGCTAAAACATTTTTATCAATCACGTTCTCAAAATCTCCATCAGATAAGAAAAGCACACTTTCCGAGTTGGAAATGAATGGTGTTATTCCACAGACTGTCTCACTTGATGTCACTTTGGAAGAAAGTAAACCAAATAATGTTAAAATAATTACCATTCCTAGCATACAAAGGTTGCCAGAAACCAATCTGAATTCAAATATGTCCAACGGTACTCGTCCAAAATACTAATTAGATAACAATCGATTTATTTGACAAAGTGAGATTTTAAATTCTTGACAAAGAAGAACAAAGAAAAATTGACTTTATCACTGATTTTGGTTGCTGCTATACTGGTGTGACAACAACCAACAGACATGGTAGAATGTAAATAGTGTAAATATTGTTTGTTTTTTGTAACGGTTTTGTATTTTAATGTATAATATGCAATTAGTTTTATATTGTTTAAGTCATAATCAGTCACAATAAAAATATTAGAATATTGATGACAACTGTTTATTAAGAACCAATTCACTCTTACAAAGTGTTCAAAAGGAAAGCATTTAAATAATTCAGGAGGTTTTTTGCACACATGAAAATAAGCAAAAGTAGTTCCTATCAACATTTGTCTTAAAACGCTTGATTAAGTCGCTAGCTGCCTTTTTATTTTTTCACTTAGTAATTTTTATTTATGAAACGGATTGTTATATTAACACCATATTTATCATACATCATTGAAGCACAAAAGTCCATTTACAAAAAATATATTATTTTTTGAAAAGGGCTATTTTCAAAATGGCACTTTTTCAATCTTGATAAGCGAAAATCTTAAAAACATTAAATTTTAACTCAATTTAACAAGACAAAAAAGTTGACAGTTTAATTTATCTAAACAATGACCAAGACCATAAAGATCAAACAACAAAAAACAGTGATTTAGAGAGTGATCTAGTGAGTAAATGTGATTTTTCTTATAAAGAAGTACTGTAGATTTTTATTGCCTACTAAAAAATTGGAAGTTTTCAAAAGGAAAATAGCATTTACTTTGTTATTTGTTGTTTAATCTTTATGGTCTTGGTAAAATTATTTAAAAAATTAAATTTGTCAACTTTTTTGGGTTCAGTAAATATTTTATACAATTTAATACTCTTCAGAAATTTATCCTTGAAAAAGTTCAAATGACGCCACTTTAAAAATAAACATAGGAAAAATAAATATTTTTAATGAACTTAATACAACAATTTGTTATGGAAATGAAAATTATTAAGTGCAAAAAGTAACATAGCGGCTAGTGGCTAAATATTTTTGGATATATTTTTTCTGAACACCCATAAACTACTTACTTAATTGATCATCACTGTTAAAACTTTTAAATAATAACATCGTTCTAATTAGTTTAGGCCTACATTTTGTTAGTAGCAATAGTTACTTAAAGCAATTAAAAAATAATTAAATAGAATTTGAATTTAGTGGACAACCAATAATAAGACACACACCCACAATTATTTGAAAACCACGGGAAATTTGAAAACTTGTAACCAAAAGTTACCCCTCAGATAATATAAAGTTTCGGATAACCGGGTCTTGGATGATTGCGAGTGTACTGTATAAACATAATTATGACTAGGAAACTTCATTTTTATTTTGACATTTCACAGTTAGAAGAGGTGATTGCAACATTAGAAGAGGTAACAAATTCGTCCGCAATGTTTTCTATTCTATGGTATTTTGGAGTAAATTTAAATCACTAAATTTAACTTGCTGAGTACATGCTCACTGTGATGGAGTATTGTGATTTGAATTAGAAAATCTCAGCTAAATAAAAGTATAGTGTAGGTCTAATACAGGGTTACTTCCGGGAACCGGACGAATTTGAAACAGTTTTTGTATTGTTATTGCACAAGTAAGGGAGATTTGCGTTATGTCGTTTTCTTGAGCATGTCTTACCATTTTAGTATCAATGTTTAAGTAGTCAATACAGCATCTTGTCTTTTATATATAGCACTTTTGATAAAAATTGTAAAATCATAATCAAAACGACACAGCAAAGCATCTCTATATATTTAAGGTTTAAATATCATTGGAAATGACACTGTTCTAAGCCGAAACACATTGTTAAGATAATTTTTCATGCGTTAAAAACAACATAAACAATAAAAAATGTGGTCCTGTAAGCACAAGTAGTAAAAACATTTGAAAATTTGTCATAGTGAAACCTGGTGCAATCATAAGCAGGTCGATCGGCACGCACACATAAGTGCTTAAGCTTGTGTTGCTATTCTTACATTACTGTTTGGCTTTCATTTTAACTCTCTCTGATGTTATGAATGTGTAAAACTCATATTAACAATGAGTTTTGGCTTACAAGAGTGTCATCTCCACTAATCTTTAAATCTTGAATAAATCTACTTTGCTGAGTCGTTTTTCATAATAAATTTACAATTTTTATCAAAAGTGTTGTATGAAAAACACAAGATGCTATATTGACTATTTATACATTTAAACTACAATGGAAAGACATACTCAAGACAGCGACATAACCCAAATCTAACTAACTTGTGCAATAACGATACAACATCTATTCAAATTCATTCCGTTCCTGTAAGTCTTCTATATTTGAGCATAATTGTATATATGAAATGTTTCCCATTAAAAGGTATTATGGGAGTCCCATTTAATATACAGGCCAACTGGCCCATTTTATTTATAAACATTATTTTGAAATTTTTTTAAAATTTTCCAGAAAAATAAATTGACAATAAACAAAATGTAAAAGATTTCAAACGCAACCTGTGAAAAATTTAAACTTGACTAATTTTAAAGAGGTTTTAGATATCTTGTGCAATAAACATTAAGATTTGGTTCCCTGGTTCCAGGAGACACAAGGAAAGAAAAAACAAACTGAGAACAGAAACTATAATTTAATGTAAACTATACACTCACCTAACACAAACTTATCCTTGTCCCTCAATTCCTTCTGCCATCATACTTTGAATTTTTGTTCCCTCTTATAATTGAAGTCTGAATGCTATAAAACGCGTCAGCTTCAAAGTATGTTAAAGCTGCAGCAGAAATTGCGTTGATACCAATGATAATGGGTAGTGAGGACCTTAACCTTTTAGTCAATTTCCACCACAAGCCAACAATCTCTGGTAGGTTCTTGATTGTCAATGGTGGAACATCATAAGTGTTGTAGGTCTTAGCTAACTGAAAAATAATATAACATCACAAATATGTTAATTTTTTTATTTTACATTTCTTAACTTTCATATTTAATTGTAAAACACAATACAAATAAAAGAAAATCAAGTCAAATTTTAAGATTAATTTTGAGGAATTTTTTATTTTTTCTTACAATTTACAACCAGTAAATATTGTAGGAGTACTGTAGAAGCCTTTTTTCTTAAAACCATCAAAACATATAGCAAAACAGTATAAACCTTTTAACTGCCATAGGTATTGAGTTTAGATCATATGGAAAATGGCCCAGTATTTAACTGGCATCACTGCAATACCGAGGCTAAGGAGTGTCTTGTGCTGCAAATTGGGAGTTGCAAGGTTTTGATAGAGTGGGCATAAATATGAGATTGTTCACTAGATTGTTACAAATAATAATAATTTTAATTCATATTGGATGAATAATTCATATTGCTGAAATATTTTTTTACACATGTTCAGGGGGTGCCCACAGGGGGGATTGATAACGCGGTTTGCGCTATCGGGCCAAAATTTGGGGGGGGGGGGATTTTTGTGATTTAGCGGGGATTTTTTGGATTTGGGGGGACTGAAGAGAAATAGTACAGTATTCCCCTATTTTTAAAATAGAAGAAGAGTATGTTGACTTAAAATTGAAT